>MU228071.1:702465-724322 GCA_018584345.1 Thuja plicata
TATATATATATATATAGAAAATAAAATAAAAAAGATGAGGAGAAGAAGTGGAGATAGTTTTGTTTTGTTGGAACACTTAGTACCTTTTTTTGTTAAGTGTTGCCATCAATGCCAAAGGGAGAGATTGTTGGCAAGTGATCAATTTGGATAATGAGATTCACTTTTTGGTTGTCATTTATGTAAACACATCTAGGTTTAAGATTGATCATTTTGAAGTTAAGTCTTGGTATGTCCAAAATCGACTACGTACAGAAACAAAGATACAGTATTGTTTTGGATGTCGAAGACAGAGATCAATGAATTAAGGCATGTGAGCTTAGTGGAAGATAGTATGGAGTATTTTTGGCATACACCTAAGATCGATTTGGTTTTGGATAACTGTACGAAGAGTTATGAGGAATTGAAGACTGACAGACGACAGAGAACAGTGATACCGAGCAGTTGGACAACAACGAAGAATAAAGGAGCAAGACTTGGACCCCAGGAAATTGAAGACATATTTTGTTGTTGATAGTCTACACTTTGACTATGCAAGAATGCCGACTATAAATTTAATGTTTACTATATTAATTGTATTGTGTAATGAAGGCTGACTTAGTACTGTTTGTAATATTTATTCTGAGAGCCGACTTTGTAAAGTTAAAAAGATATATATGTAAGATCTTTTTGGTAAAGATTGGGTGTTGTGAGCAAGTGAAGGATATGCAGAGCAGACATGCGAATGGTAGAGCAGATAATGGCAGAGCTATAAAGGAACTATCAAAGCATTTGTGATGCTTGATTTTGTTCATCGCTGAGAACCTTTTGTAACATAATTACATTGTACGAGCTGTAAGCTCATTGGCCCCTAACAGGGTGTTTTGAACCTTTAACAGGGTTGTTATTCCTCTAATAGGGAAATGTACTATGCAATATTCAGCTCCTAACAGGGCTAGGTCTCCTTATAGGGACATTATACTTTAGTACATGCTTGTGGGTATCATCCCCACTGGGGTTTTCCCTTGGCCAGGGTTTCCTCATAAATAAATCATGGTGTTATGAGTTATGTGTTATTTTTTTACATTCTTTCCTTTACTACAATTGTATGGTTAATGTTCAAGTGGTTGAAGAATTTAATTAACTGTTATAATATTGATTCACCCCCCCTCTTAGTATTATCTAATCTTAACATTGCCTCCTATTTAGATGGGGTTTTGAGAAGCTCTTAGAATTTGAGAGTCCAACAACCGAGACCAATCTGAGAATGGAGGATTTATTCTAGAATGAAAATGCAATATTTAATCTAGAAGAGAGTATTCAAGATTAATCTAGAAATGGAAGATGAGATTAAACTAAGAATACTTGTAAGAAGATAAGTTATGCATGATTAATCTATTGAATGATATTAATCTATTGCAATAATAACAAGAACAATGAAAGCTTGAATGCATATAAATTTGAGATAACAATCCAACTGTGGTTTGATACTCCAAAAATATGCATTCTTCCCCCTTTTGAATGAGAGACAAGAGGGTTTTTTATAGGATCCTAGAATCAATCGACGATCAAGATTGAACAAGATGAACAATGGAGATTGAATGAGAGTCTAGTTTAGAATGGTAATTTTCATTGAGATAGATAGTCAACTGTTGGCTTTTGGAGTGAATGAAATAGTTAACTGGTTTGTTGCACTTTCAAATTACAGTTAACTCAGAGTTTCCATTTTTGAACTAAAGTGAGGAATTTGAAGGGATTATTTGATTAAATAAATGAAATATGACCTCATAAATGTGCTTTCTCAATTATTTAAATAATTAAATTCAATTGTTGAAATGAGGATATTTATTTAATAATCAAATGTTATTTAATTCCTTTTTATGTATTTTAGCTAAACGGGTGAATTTAATTTAATTAAAGTGATAGGACTTTATAATTAAATTAATTTGATCATAGTGTTTATTTAGCCAATTGTAATTGATATTTAGGAATTAAATATAGTATGTGATTAATGCAAATTTAGAGTTTTCTATATTTGACATTTAAGTCAAGTAGGGTCAGTCGAAACTCAGAATTGCCTAGTACCATAGGACTTTGATGATTCAGAAGATTGATAAATGGGGTTTCAAGATGCCAATTTTGGGGTATTACATTTTTCCCCTCTTTGAATTGATCTATGAGTAGCACATTGATTCAAAGAATAGTCTGATGTCTGAAGCATAGAACAATAGTTGACATTTATTTCAAGAATTGATGATGTAAAGATCGATTGATGAATGTTTTAGAGTCATCTCTGGAATGGATCTTAACTCTTTGAAGTCTAAGTTAGATTGTCAAAATGCCGGTTAAGTCAAGTTTTAGAATCATCTCTAGAACGAAGCTTGATTCTCCGAAATCTAGGTTGGTCGCCCAGAAACTAGTTAAGTTGAGTTTTGGAATCATCTCTAGAATGAAGCTTGACTCTAAGGACTCTGGGTTAGATTTCCCAAATACCTAATAGATTATCACCTTTCAAAATACTATCCCCACAACGGGGCTCAATCTTCATGAATCAGGGTTAGATTGCCCCAATACCTGAAAGATAGTCAATAGAAATGTTTAGGACTATCTCAAGAATGAAGCATAGTCGCCCAAGATCTAGGTTAGATCACCTAGATATCAGTTAGATCGTGTTGTAGAATCATCTCCAGGATGAAGCTTGATTCTGTAAAATTTAGGTTGGTCACCCAGACACCGATTAAGGGAGCTTTTGAGGGTCATCTCTAGAATGAAAATTGATCCTCAGGGATCTGAGCTAGATTGTTCAAATACCTAACAATGATATTTTGAGAACCATCTCCACAACAAAGCGTGATCCTCAAAGATATGAGTTAGATTTCTCAAATACCTAATAGATGAGATTTTGAGAACCATCTCCAGAATGAAGCTTGATCCTCAAGGATTTGAGCTAGATTGCTCAAATACCTAATAGATGAGATTACAAGATTGTAAGGAACAAAGATGCCCCTAGTGATTTGAAATTATGGAATACCTATTTTTTACTGTGAAGTACAGAAACTGAACATGCCCCAAGTGATGAGATGCCCCTAGCAAAGAGAAATTCTCAAAATTAGATCAGATTGATTTAAAATAGATTCAAAGTGGTTCAATGATGTAATCATCATGCCCCCTCGGGAGTGAAATGGAAAGATGACACGACATAATGGTGATTAAAAGAAATAAGTTATAGATAGATGTTGAAGCGAAGGTCGAGAAGAACTCAAAACAAATTACAAAAGATTTTGGAAGATTCAGAAGTGATTTTGAGCAATTTTGAGGTCTGGTTGACCAAGTTTGACTAGGGTTGACTAGAGTTGAATAGAGTTGACTTTTAATGAAAATTTTGAAGGTTTGAGAAAATGTTGAGTGGATATGATTCTGACAAGAAAGCAATGTCAAAAATTTGACTATATAAGTGTCTGATTGTGTCGGACCCAAAAATTTAAAATGCAATTTTGAGCTATATAGAAGTGTTAGATTTTGATTTCAATCCCAAAAATGGATTCAGAGTCATCGATTCAGCCAAGGGTGAAATTTTCACACAAAAAGGAACACTTTTGAAAATTAGGTCAAAACCTATATATAGGCCAAAAGGGTCTTTTTCAATTCATATGCACATTTTTTGACCTTTGGGAGACAAGCTCTGAGTGAAAATGGTGGTCCCCGTGAGTTCTCATCATTTTGAGCGATCCAGGCATCACAGTCGGCCGACGACATATGGGGTACCGGTAAGTAATCAAATACCTCCTTGTCAATTTAAGTTTTGTCATATTCTATAGAATGTTTGCATAGTTTTTAACATTTTTTAAGTTTAACCCGCTGGTCCTTGCATGAAGAACTAGGTTTTTTGTGCCTGCCTATGCGAAATCTCGTGCGATAAAATGCTAAAAAGAATTTCCTTGTGTGTACTTTCACATAACCTCATGTAGGAGGGCACCCATGTCTCACACGTGAAACCCTCAAAAATGGGGTTTTCTTGCACCAGACTAGGTGAAACTTGACGCAAGAGTGGAACTTCGTGTCTAATAGTGAACTTCTTCACGTGAATTTTTACACAAATGTTGCTTCTTTGCGGAGGGAAAGAAGAGCAATTTGGAGTTTAGCAGAGTCTTTTTTATTCTATTAGCATTTTTGTAAGCTTTGTAGCCTTGTCTAGGATGTTTGTGTATCTTCATCTCTCAGTTGTGCATTGATTAAATTTTAATCATTAGCAGCGTACTGATCATGCATTATTGTTCAATTGTCGTGCAGGTTGAGTTTCCAGATATTGCCTTTAGATCACACCATCTAGCCATTAGCGGGCTGGTTAGGTAGTTAGATGATGCCGAGGTAGCCCACATTGATGCACTAGGATTGTCACACCTCTGTGAGGTACACAATATTTGGGTGAATCACAGATTACTAGGAGCAATGTTGGAGCATTTCCATTCAGAGACAAACACCTTCCACCTTCCGTAGGGTGAGTTGATAGTTACCCCTAAGGATACATACAAGATACTAAGAATCCCTTTCCATGGTCCACAAGTTGAGTATGATGTACAGCCACGGGTAGGTACACTAGTACTCATGGATATATTATAGGATGATCTTGTCATGGGTAGAGCCATCCCATGGGAGGAGTTGATCAGAGAGTGCAGGTCGAGGCATCGCTTGGCTATGGTATTAGCAGCATTCTTGGAGTGTTACCTGATGTCAGATTATGGTCAACACAGTTTGGAGTGCGGGTGGGGGAGGATGTTGTAGTGAATGCTGGCGGAGCCAGTATAGTATGGATGGGGTCAGTCTATGCTGGCCCATATGTACCAGGAGATGCTTGAGATCACCTACAGAGAGGCAAAGAGTATGGCTGCAGGTGTGTTTGTACTACAGGTGTGGGCATGGGAGCACCTACCTATGTCCAGGACCATTTGTGTGGACATGAGGTAGGTGCATGAGCCTTACATTTATAGGTACAGAGGATAGATGACCCATCCTACACTATGTAAGATCGAGTAGTGGCAGGCTCAGATAGATGACTTGGTAGTAGTAGTATGGTGACCTTGGAGACTGACTGAGGAATGGGATGATGGTAGGGCCCAACTTGGATACATGTTTTGTTCACGGCCACTGATTGGCCACTCTATTATAGTTATAGAGAGATTCCCTTTGACATGAGTGTGGCATTAGTTTCGCCGACCACAGGACATTTCACAGGTGTACTACCCATACACCCGCTTCACTGATGAGGTGAATAAGGGCTGGTCAGCACAGCTAGATCCTGCTCATAGTATGATAGATGCACAAGGAGTAGCATTGATGCACTGGGATTACATGGATGGGGTGGCGGATGGCGGCATGATGCCAACATATAGAGAGTATTTTTCTAGCCATCTGTTCCCCTGATTCATAGATCTAGTGGGGATGGGAGTACTAGCACAGGTGGTGAATCTGTAGGTGCCACAACTACCACCATAGCGGGGACTGTAGCTACCTCCACATTAGGGGCCTCAGCCATGTACCACACAAGTTGACATCTCTCCTCGGTAGATGAGGATCAATCCCAATGTTGGCGGTAGTGGGGCATAAGAGAGGCGCACCAGGTGGAGGACGACAGAGTAGATAGCCAAGTAGGAAGAGAAAGAGTGGCAGGAGTAGCTTGAGCAAAAAGAGTAGCCTACATAGGATCTAGTGCCAGAGGACATATTGGAATAGATGCAGGATTCCCTACGGAGATCCAAAGATATTTTGAGGCATACAGCAGAAGCTAGGGGACCTGTAGATACAACTGGTAGTCCAAGATGCATGGCTTGGTGACAAAGATCGAGTGCTATGAGAGGTTCAAGAGCAGCTAGAGAGATCTTGGGAGGAGACATGACATCATTCCTCCTGAGTAGCCTACTATTATGCAGCATATGTTGGTGTAGTTCCTGATGGAGCAAAGCAGGTGATGAGATTCTCAGAATATGCTAGAGCTTCAGATGGTGCATAGGCACCACCTCATGCAGATATGCCTCCTCCTTCACCTCCTTTGGGTGATGTGGGAAATGGCTAGAGTTAGATTTAGGAAATTTTGATCGATCTTGCATATTGTATCACACAATGTATCTGATGCGTTGGCATATTTGTATTATAGCATTTTTGAGATAGACTATGCTCGAGTAGCACTCATTTTGTATCAACATTCGATATATATATATATATATATATATGAGCTCTTCTTTTGGTATCATTGCACTTGTCATGTTTGTACTTTATGATATGTATGCTAGATGATTAGATGATTAGATGTATGAAAATGTATGCGAGAATATGTATGAAACACACATGTTTTGATTTTATGAATATGTATGAGATGCACATGTTTTGATTTTATAAAATATGTATGAGATGCACATGTTTTGATTTTATGAATATGTATGAGATGCACATGTTTTGATTTTATGAGTATGTATGAGATGCACATGTTTTGATTTTATAAATATGTATGAGATGCACATGTTTTGATCTTATGAATATGTATGAGATGCACATGTTCTGATTTTATGAATATGTATGAGATGCACATGTTTTGATTTTATGACATGGATATGTAGACATAGATGTGTATGTATGTAGATGATTTATGCTAATGCACTTGTGAATGGAGATATGTAAATGCAATGGTTCTAACATCTCATGCAGGATGTCACGATGTATGACAGATGTTAACCAAAATAACTTTTGAAGATCGAGAGCGAGGATCGAATACTTGTGCAGTCATGATGATGTTAGAACATTCAATAAGAATCCCTCATCGTACAAATCCAGGAGAACACAATGAAGTGACCATCGAAATGTTGTCCCAATGCAAGTCTAGAATGAAAGTGCAATCCTATTCTAGATGAAATCCCGAGGATGTGGTTGTTGGACCCATGGAATAGTTTTCATCACAAATAAATTTTTTTAACATTAGAGTCGATAAAATCCATAGTAGTGTCACTGCAACCATAAGAATATGAATATGAATTTCATCGGATAAGATATGGGAAACCAACATAAGCATCGAGGTACAACAGCAGAGATGACCTGAATGTTGTTTCCAGTTGATGCTGCAAGAGTACACTAGTATTGAGGCATTCAAAGCCAAGATAACCATGAGTGTGATCTTGTATAAACAAGAAGAGCAATAACATTCAAGGAGATAGTTCTGACCTCACCTTGGCATACAAATAAATAGGATCAAGGGATGTGAGGCTTTTACGACTTAATGCGGGAGCTCTTATCACATACACCTAGTTTATTTGACATTGTTGGATCATCGGGACCACACCAAAAAGTAGTAGACAAAGAAAAGATTAATGAAAATCAATGAAAATAGATAGCATACAAATAGAAGTTTAGCATACTTTAGCCAATTTCATAGTTTCCCGATTTGTATATGCACATGGGTGTTGAGAAACACCATCATGCTTGTGAGTGCAATGTGTTTGATTTCTATCAATCTATTGTTTATGTTTGCGATAGCCAATGTGTGTTAAGAAACACAGATGAATCCAAAGATAGTGTTTAGAAACACTGTTGATTATAGTGTTGAGAAACACCTCTTTGTGGCAATAGTGATTTGTCCTTCAGAATTGACAAGATTACTGACTTTGGTGTAATCCAAAGATGTCTGGCTTGGAAAAATTTGATTTGATTTCCCCTAGGTTATGATTCTTGATCAGTTCCAAGTTAGGAGGGTTCTTAGAAGGCCCAAAGTGTCACGCAAGCAACTAAAATATATGTACAAACTGGAGTAAAGGATTACCAAGAATGAGCATTAAGTATAACTCCAAATTCAATGGATTGATGTCAAAATGTAGATATATTCCATGTGTGCAGAAATCTCATCATTACGGTGATAGTAGATAGATGCAGTGAGAACCACTAGTGACTATTGTGAGATAGATGCTCAAGTAGAGAGATCTCAGTAATAGCTAGGCATCAACCGACAGATGCAGTGAGAACCACTACTGACTGATGTGAGAGAGATTGTCAAGTAGAGAGATCTCAGTAATAGCTAGGCATCAGCAGGTAAACATAGTGAGAACCACTAGTGACTGATGTGAGAGAGGTCCTGAAAAGTAATAGGATAGTGCTCCCCTAGACAAGGAAGGTTTCTCCTAGAGTACGACCAGTTTCAATCCATGTAAGTTAGTGTCTTGACGGTAACTGAGAGCATGCGCATGAGAAAACAAAAGAAAGAAAGTAGGAAAGCAACTATACAGAGCCAAGTGATGTGGCAATGGATATAGCATGGCAGAAAAAGAGGCCCCTGTTTGCCAGGTTTTCACCTTCTTGGTAGAAATTCTTTTTTTGCTACAATGATGCCTGTTTGCTAGGTTTTCATTAATGGCACTTTTTTTCTTTTTTTTTCCAATTTTTTTGTATTTTTTTATTTTTTTGGTATTTTTTGATATAGAATAGATCTTTTGAACATGTAGATATAGCTATAGAACTATGGGAAATATCATCAAACCAGAGCCAATACAAGCCATGTGCCCTCATTACAAGGTATACAAAAACTTATCTGGATGGATTTTGTGGGAAAATAAGAAGAAAACTATTCCCATGACTGTCCTTTCTTGTAAGACTAGAAGAATTTGTGAATGAGAAACTTCATCCATTAGGTAGTACAATTCCATTTTTGTTTTTGAGTTTTTGCAGGACATATTGCAATTTTAAGGATTTTTTCAGGACTTTACTATGTACATGAGCATTTTGACGATGTCTCAGCTGTAGAATTGTTTTATATGAAGATAATTGATTGAATCCTTGAGTTTCTCCCCTTCAATGGTGGAGAATTGATAGGCATTGGACCCAAATACTGTAGTGACAACATACAAAACAAGACAATTTGGTTCAAATTTTCCCTTTTGGATCTAGTATTGTTGATTCTTAGGGTTCTCTCTCAAAACAAGAAAACCCACTTGGAAGTCCCTTGGTCAAACCTTCTTGTTATAGCTCTTAGCCATCCTTTTCTAATATGCTCTGAGGTGATCGAATGCCACTTTCTGACATTCATCTAGTAGTTCCAGCTCTTGCAGCCGAGATATTCTGTTGTCATCATCATTGATGAGGCCTTTTAGAGAGACTTCCAGAGTAGGGATTTCAACCTTAATAGGCAGCACAAAATCCACTCTGTAAGACAAAGAAAAGGGCGTGGCCCCTGTCGGTGTTCACATACTTGTTCTATATGCCCAGAGAGTTGGATTGATCCAGAGATGCCAATATTTTTTAGATTTGTGAACTGTACGATACAGGATTTTAAGGATCACTTTGTTTGATGCTTCTGCCTACCCATTACCCTAAGGATGATAGATGGAAGACTAGTGCTGAGTGATTTTTAAATTAGAACATAGCTTCTTCATATCCTTGTTCTTGAATTGCCCCCATTATCAGTGATTATAGAAGAGGGTACACCATACTTGCAGATGATGTAATTGAGTATGAACATTGCCACACATTTACCATTTTCTAGGGTGAGAGGTACTGCCTCTACCCACTTGGTGAAATAATCTATAGCCTTTATGATGAAGTTGTGTCCATTAGATGATGAAGGATGAATATGACCCACCAAATTGAAGGCCCATTGCTGGAATGGAAAAAAAGTGATGAATGGAATGAGCTCCTTGGCTGGAGCGTGAATCAAATTTCCATGTAATTGACACTGTTTGCAATACTTAGCATACTGTGTAGCTTCCTTTTCCATGTCTGGCCAATAGTAACCAGCTCTAATAAGTTTATGGTCCAGTGTCAGGCTGCTTGAGTGAGATCCACAAATGCCTTTGTGCACCTCAACTAACACTCGCTTAGACTCATCAGGTTCTAAACACCTAAGAATGGTACTGTCTAGACCTTGCCTATACAAGTCATTACCTATGATAATGTATTGTGAAGTAGTGCAGATTAGGTGAATTTTCCCATTTCAGGTGTAGGTATCTGGAATAATCTTGTCACGAAGGTAGGAGTATATGTGATGGTATTGGGTTGAATCATGTCCAATGATGGAATAAATCATCCGAGATTCAAAGGAGTCATAGGCTGGGTAGAGTAACATTTCCACTAGGAATTCATGTCAAAAGTCATTCTCAGGAATTTGTAGCATAGAAAGAAGAGTAGCCATTGCATCATCCACTTTGTTGTCTTCCCTTGGAATCTATTGGAATGTGATGTATGAAAAGTACTTTTAGAGATCATTGACCATTTTCTTGTAGAGCATTAGTTTGTCATCCTTTTTTTGATAAGTGTCATTTACCTAATTGATCACCAGTTGTGAATCACTGAAGACTTTGAGTTTTTCTACTCACCACTCAATGATGATATTCATGCCATTGATTAGAGCTTCATACTCACCGATGTTGTTTGTACAAGGAAACAACATCTTGTATGCTTTGAGTAAAGAGTACTTTTGTGGTGTGATGAATAGTATCCCGACACCTGACCCCTGTTGGGTGAATGATCTGTCAAAGAACATAGTCCAGGATTGATGTGTGAGAAGCACTATGGACTCATCTGGAAACTTGATGATCAATGGTTGATGATCTATTAGAGGTGCCTCTGCTAATTGATTTGCAATTGCCTACCCTTTGATGGTGTTTCTTTCTACATACTCAATATCAAACTCACTAAGTATCATGACCCACTTTTCTAGTCTACTTGTGAGGGTATCCTTACTGATAAAATATTTCAAGGGATTAATCTTAGCAATGAAGCGTGTAGTATGAGAAAACATGTAGTGTCACAGTTTCTCTAAAGAAAATACCACCGCTAGGAAAGCCTTCTCTATGATAGAATAGTTTTCTTCATATGAGACCAGTGTCCTACTAATGTAGTAGATAGCTCTTTATTTATTATTCTGACCTTCTTGAGCTAACATGACACCTAATGATGTATCTGTAGCAGAGATGTAAAGGATGAGTGGCTTCCCAAGAATAGGAGGCATCCGTATTGGCGGATTTGCAAGATACTGCTTGATCTATGTTATCCCTTTATCATAGTCTTCATTCCATTTGTAGGTCATGCCCTTGTGTAAATTCTTAGTGAAGGTTTGTGGCTTGTCAGCCAGTTGTGAGATGAAGTGCCGGATAGAGTATAATCATCCTTGGAGTCCTCTCATCTGAGTGATATTGCATGGCAGAAACATTTCCATGATGGCCTAGACCTTCTCAGGATCCACTTGTATGCCTTTTACAAAGATGATGTAACCAAGTAGTTTTCCAGAAGTCACCTTTAATGCACATTTCTTTGGATTAAGCCATAAACTAAATTGTTCCATGTGATCTAGTATAGGATCTAGATCTGCAAGGTGTGTCTTTTGTTGCATGCTCTTTGCAAGAGTGTCATCAACATAATCTTCCATTGTTTTATGCATCATGTCATGGAAGACAGTGGTGACAACCCTCTGATATGTAGCACCAGCATTCTTGAGCCCAAAACGCATGATGTTCCAACAAAAAGTACCCCATGCACATGTGAAAGCAATTTTCTCTTGATCTTTTGGTGTGATTTTAATCTGGTTGTAGCCAGAGAAACCATCCATTAGTGAGTAGATTTCATAACCTTCTATCATGTCTATAATCATTTTGATGTTGGGTAACAGAAAGTCATCTTTAGGACATGCCTTGTCAAGTCTCAAAAATCTGTACAAACTCAGATGAATTTATCATGTCTAGATATTGGAAAAATATTGGAAATCCACTCCGCATAGTCAATTTCTCTAATAAATATAGCTTTAAGAAGTTTTTCTAGTTCATCTTTGACGAGTAATGCCACATGTGGATGCATCTTTTGAATATATTTTTTGACATGCTTGATGCCTAGTGCGATGGACAAGTGATGCATGATCAGATTAAGATCCAATCCTAGCATGTCTGAATATGTCTATGCAAAGTTGATCTTCTTGCTCTAAAAGAAGGCAATGAATTCCTCTTTTTCTTCCTCAGATAATGACTGTACCAAATGAATTATTTGAGGTTCTATGTCTGTACCCAAGTTCATAGGTTGAGTTGGTTCAATCAGCACTGATGACCATTCCTAAAAGTGACTTGGAAGTGTATCAAGTATCCCATCCTTGGGCACCTCAGAGAGGTTTTCACCCTTAGATACATCCTTTATTTTTACCTTTTTAGGCTCTGGTACTGCCACAATGTGGTTTTCACCATCAGAGCATCTATTCTTGATTCTTTTAATTTTGCGAATGAGATACTTGATATCAGATTTAGTCATGTTGACACTGCCTTCACTAGTGGAGGAAGTTACTGGTTTGACAATGTTAAGGTAGCAAGAAAGATCATAGTCATTCTAGAATGTAAGGACTTCATTGGATGGAGAGTAAGAGTTCTAGTATATGAGCTCAGGATGGCAGAGTGGAAGAGAGGTGATAGGTTCTAGTGCATTCATAGTGTAGTCATAAAAAGCATGGACTGGAAAGTCAAGACCTAAAGCAATCTCATCCAGAGGTGCGGTCAAATTCCTTTGACCCCTCACGAATGTAGTAGAAGACAAGTTAACATTGATGGAATCAAACTCATTTGTCCTAACACTAGACCCTTCACCTATTTTGAGAGGGTTTTCATATGCATGTACAATATCTACATCCCTGTCAAAGGTTGCATCAGATAGGGAAGAAAATTCTTACTTGTGTGAGTCAGTACTGCTTGAGATAGGTACCTCATCACCACTTGCGACACCATCTGATTCATGTTCATCTCGTGTAGCAGTGATGAGTTTTTGGATTTGTTCTTGTTCAAACTACACTTGAAAATGCAGTGGCATATATAGTTTACCCTGATGGCTAGGATCTTGTGTCTCTCTCAATCGCTCATATGTTAGTGGAGCGAGTGAAGCAGTTTCATCAGAGTCACTGTTAGTCTCGGCCATACTGACATGTGGTATAAAATCATTTGGCTCAACAAAGAATGTGGAAAGATCTGGAGGAATAGGACAAGGAAATGAATCCTCATCAAAGCTATCCTCTATGTTTCTAGTTATATATGTTCCTTAAGGTTCTGGTTGGTGACCTTGTTCTGGCACAAATTTGTTAATCCCTAAGTGAAATAGGATCTTCCTTGAAGCCTAGGCATGTACTATCATGTGTTTGTCTACAAGTAGCTTCAATTGGTTTGAGAAATCCTTTATTTTTCACTCCTATAGGGCCATTCCCTTTATAGCCCAAGGACTTCATAATATATAGACCCTTTCCATATTGTTTAGGTTCTATTTTGTGAGGTGGAGTGATTTTTTCAGGCGTGTTCTCCCCTCTATAGATCCAGGCTGTAATAGCCCTATTTTTGTCTTGTTCCTATAGTCGTGTCGTGGCCTGTACAAAGGTTCCATCATATATTGTTTAAGGAGGAGTAGTAGAAGGTTTTTTTTCCTCATAAGGCTTTCCATAAGAATATGGAGACAGAGGTAGAGATGTTATTGATAACATGGGTTCAATCTAATACCTCCCACACCAGTGTCCTTGAGTTATAGAGTTTTTTTTCCATTTCCTTTAGCTTGGCATCGAAGAACTCAGTAGACTCTCTGTTGGTGGGAATAAAGCTATCAGCATATTTGGTAAGCATGTTGAAATCATAGCTCATATTGGTAGGTACGGTCACTTTGGATCCTTAGAAAGATAATTTTATGCACTGATGATAGGTTGAAGGAACCACCTCCATTTCATGAATACACATTCTTTCCAATAGTATGTTTTATGCTAGGGGAATGTCGAGCACCTGATAGGTAACATCCCTTTCAATAGGTCCAACTCAAATTGGAAACACAACTAGCCCTTTGGATTTTCTCTCTTCTTCATCATATGCCTTAATGGTGAATTTTTACGGGCATCTATGCAATCTTCACCATAGCCTAACTGAGAAATAAAGCTAGCAGAGAAGATGTTAAGGCCAGTGTCGTTATCTATAAGGACATGGCGGAAGCACTTTGGGCCAATCATGACCTCAATATGTAGGGGGTTATTATGCGAATAACTCAAGGAATGATCATCTTCTTTGGAGAAAGACAAGTAATGAGATGAGGTTAGGTGACCTACCATGGATTGAAACTGATCTAAATCTTAATATTTTAGAACATTTTCCTTAATGAGGGCTTTGTCAAGAATCTCCCTATGGGAAAATGAGATTTTTAGTACCTCGAAGATAGTAATATGAGTGTTGGTTCTTTAAAATTGGTCTAGTATGCTATAATTAGCAGCATTAGGTGAGGGGACCAATTTTGAATTCTTATTGGCAGTGCCAAAAAAAGATTTATCTATAGGTTTTTTTGGTATAGATGTAGATGGCTCAGAGCCTTTGAGAATGATCTTCGCATGAGACCAAGTAATGGCATTTGCACAAACCTAAGATTGTTCTTGTTTAGAGGAATGAGATGCAAGCCCTCACTGGATGAAGGGAGTTTTTTGTTTGGAAGCATCTTCTCTTCCCTTGATGGTAATAACATCACAATATTCAACATCGACAGGTTCAACCATATTAATGATATTATCATTGGTAGTGTACGTATAGTTGACCTTGGCATGAGTACTTTTATCTTTAGAGGATTCACCGTTCTCATGAGGAGGAAAGGGGTCTTTGAATGCCTAGTGATCTGAGTTCTTTTGTGACTCCCCACAAAAAATTCATTAGTGTCGATAAGGTCCTAGATTTTATGATGCAATTAAATGCAGGTAGTTATTTTGTGACCTTTTTTTTGGTTGTAATCACAGTATGGAGATTCATTCCACTAAGAAGGTCGTGGTTGTGGATCAAAAGGATGTGAGTTACCTAGAGGAGTGAGTATTTGGTTTTTCAAGAGAGTCTTGTAAACCATGTCGAGGGGTTCTCCTAGAGGAGTGAACTCATGCTTGGGTCGAGGAGCCCAAGGTTTAGATCTAGAATAGTTTAAAGGTGGTTTACTTTCTGCCATAGCCTATTCAATGTCTTTGGCCGCCTGCATAGTGGTAATAAGATTAAATGTAGCCTTTGGAGGCTTGGGAGTTACATTATCAACAACTCTATCATTCACAACATCCTGATTCTTGTTGGCAAATTTAAGTTTGTCTTTTCTCGAGGAGGATAACCCTTATTTTTTATCCTTGTGTAGGGTCAAATCTTCTTTGTTGGCCACGAATGTTTCAATTCACATATTATCAACAACTCTGTCATTCACAACATCCTGATTCTTGTTGGAAAATTTAAGTTTGTCTTTTCTCGAGGAGGATAACCCCTATTTCTTATCCTTGTGTAGGGTCAACTCTTCTTTCTTGGCCATGAATGTTTCAATTTGCATAGCTTGTTTGATCATGTCATTGAAAGTTGAAGGACCTTGTAGCTGTACTTGGTACCCAAATTCAGAAAGAAGATTGTCTAAAAAGATGTCAAGCTTTTTAGACTCAGGTATTTTATGAGAATATTTTGTATAAAGCTATCTCCACCTCTGGAGAAATGTCAAGAAAGGTTCCCCGTGTCATTTTTTTAAGATGCAAAGATCACGGATGTTAACCAGATGTTGGAAGTTATGCGAGTAGTGTTGTAGTAATAAGCTGGCAATCTCATCAAAAGTCTTGATGCTAGTAGGTAACCTAGAGAGCCACTTCATGGCTTACCCTCCCAAACTACGTGGGAAGAGATGCATGAGGTAAGTTTGGTCATGTATAAAATCCATATATAGAGCCCTAAAATCTCTTAGATGATCTTGAGGATCAAAGTTACCCAAGTATTTTTTGTACTTGGGATGTTGAAATCCTTTAGGAAAAGGAGGCATGCAAAGAATTTTTTTGAATGGGAACGGAAAAATTCTATCTAGCATGAACTGTGTGGCCGGCTTGTCCTTATCCTTCATGAGTTGAAGGAGCTATTCTTGCATGCTTTGAACTTGTTTCTATAATCAGGATTTTTTAGTTTCTTCATCCTTTGTGACAACAATCTCTACATTTTAGTTTGAGGGTACCTTGGCCCCTTGATTAGCTAGCTCAAGGAGATCTTTCTCCTTTACTTCCTTCAGGAGGATCTCCATCATTTTATGAAATTTTTTATTTTTGCGAGCATCCTCTATATCTTCCTGAGTTATTACCTCCTCCTCATCACTAGGGGGTTCTTGATAATGATATTTACCCTTGGTGATTTTAGATTGATCATTATCTTTGTTGTGTTCACCCTTTTGATTTTGGTCTACCATCTTGCTGGTATGCAAGTGTGTAGTGTGCAAAGGCTCACTATGAGGAGGTTGAGTATGCTGAGATGTTGTACCTATGGAAACCCTTGTTGTGTCGATAGATTTAGATTCAGGGAACAACTCTTTAGAGTTTTGATGCTCGTGAAACAATGAGGTTCAGACCTAACTAAAGTTCACTGGGAATGATCATCTGATGTAAGGTTGGATGATAGGAGAGAGAGATAGACCAAGATGATCCCTTGCTAGACATAGATGGTGAAGAGTAATGAGAGGACCCTCTACTATACTTGGACTGCATGACAAGTTTGGAATGACCTCTTCCTTGGTTTTGAGGTCTACCTCTACCTCATCTAGTGGCACGTAAGGGGAATGCATTGCTACTTTGAGTCGTAACAGTCATAGACAAAGATTATTTAAGGAGAGTGAACTAAGAATATGCTTGGAACTATGTCTCAAGATAAGTGCACCAGAGTGACAATAGGTGAAGTATACCCAGCATGAGTCATCAGAGATAAGGATAGAACAACCAAGAGATGACTATCATGTCGCGCAGTATGAAAACACAACATAACAAGTAGGTAGATAGAGACAAGACAAGTTCAAGTAAGAAACCTGTAGTTCTCAACCTGATACATCTAGTTGAAAAATACGTACGTACAGGAAGACATGCAGATAGACCCCTAAATAGAGACCAGAATGAGAAGAGTGACAAATGAAAGACAACAGATAGCTCACTGGTAAGGCAAACTTTTGACAATTTTGTGCAAAGAAGTACTTTCTCAAGTGAAGATTTGTACTGGCTCAAGCAAGACTTTGCAACCTGGTGTGAAGACATGCATAACTGGTATGACAGAGTGGTAAATCAAATGACAAAAAACTATCAAAACATCATGCAAAGATTCATAGAGCCTCGTGCAAAGATATGCACTAAGTGGAGTGGAGATTGCAAAAGTTCGTGCGAAGTTTTGCAAAAACCAGGTGAACTTTGGTAGAAACTGACAATTTGGACTATTTTTTGAGATGGAACTTGATTAAGAGACACATATTAGACTATAATCTAACAAAATACTTAGTTTACAGACTGGTTTGGACAGTTGCAGATTGACAATTTTTTGTTTGGACGTTTAGAAACCAGTTTTTGACAAGCATAGAGTTTGGACTTTCAAATAGTTGTGATATAGGTAGTAGTCAAAAATAATTCATTTAAGGACAAGGCAAATCAAAAGAATAGGGGAGTCTTAACAAGTTTGTATGTTTTGGACATTTGGATACTCAAAAAATATAACACTCATTTATCCCTAAAAGAACATGGTGGAGAAGATAAATTTTTTTCCTCACAACTTATGTGCATGTGTGCACCTCACACAGCTGTGTCACCCCCAAGAGAGTGCCTGTGTTTTTTATGTTTCCAAGGACTCAATAATACATGTTAAAAGGAAACCCTTAAATTAGGGTCCATTGTCATATACAACCTTTAAAAGTCCAGGTGCATGCCTATGGTGAGAATCTATGGGAGAGAATTTTCCCCCTCCCTACGCAAAGATTATGCCCCCTTTTGGAGGTGAAATTGGTAAGCAACTAGCTACAAAATTTTTTAATAGGCTTCCATTCAAATTAACCTTTGGTGGCCTCACAAGAGAGGTTGAGACATATAGCCACACCGACACCTACAAGTGTACACCCCCGTGAAGCAGGGCTGGGAGCGGTGCCACTCAGTACAACAAATAGGGCTTCCTCAAGGTGTTGGACATCAGGGATCAAGAGGAAGAAATTAACATGGCTTTAGCATATTTTTCTCTACAATGAAAATTTATTATAGTGGGGTGGAATCATCGACAGAAATTGTGTACCCACTAGGGTCATTCCCATAGGTTCAACTTTTGGTAGGCCCGCTAAAGGTGACTCAGACTTGGTTTGGTTTTAAGGGTCTAAGTTTCTGATTTTCTCAAAAGGGAAAAGAGAATACTCCTCTACCTTTAAACCTCATTCAAACACACCAAAAATGTTCATCACTGAGCTAACTCCTCTTTCAACAAACCCAAGAGCTTCTAGATTTCTGATTCTCTCAAAGAGAGAAGAGCATACTCCCCTCACTAATGGATATGCCAATTGATTTGTTACCTTTCCTCGCTCCCACAGGTATCAATCCCTTAGCAGCATCTAGGTCTCAGATTCATCCATGGGTATCACTTGTATGTAATGAAGAGCCTAATACCCTATTCTACTATCAAGACCCTTAAGAGATTTTAACAGGCCCTAATTAGACTATGTAAATAAAGCATTGAAAATAGACACAACATTTGTGTGGGTTTGAAATTCTTTGACAAACATCCTTCGATATGCATCCTACAATAAAGTAGTTAGTAAGTTTGCATAGCTATTTTTTAAGGATTCTTTGACATCTTGTCCTGCAGACCACTGGTTAATCTGTATTAGAAATAAGACCAGAAAACCACAACAAATAGAAAATACCAGTACTAAGAAAATAGAGATATAAAAACTACAAATTAATAGCCTCTAGTGGCAAATTTTGTGTGAAGAACTAGAACAGGTCGCGCAAATTAATGCCAAGAATTGAGTGAAGAATTGCATGACAAGCAAAACTTTGCGTGAATTCATGCAAAACTTCACGCAAGAATTTTCCGCAGAGACGTATGGATGGAAAACACAATTGACAGCAAAAGTGAAATATGAGGCTAGAAATTGAATTTTCTACCCCATGATGGGTGCCATAAATGTATATGCTAAATGAGGGCCTCTTTATCTAGCCATACACTTCAACATAGTCCTTATTCATTAGTCACATGCAGGAATGAATATGAAGTTATTCATCCTGCATGTTTGAATGAACTGACCTGTTGCCTCCTATCTAGATGGGGTTTTGAGAAGCTCTCAGAATTTGAGAGTCCAACAACTGAGACCAATATGACAATGGAGGATTTATTATATAATACAAATGAAATATTTAATCTAGAAGTGAGTATTCAAGATTAATCTGGAAATGGAAGATGAGATTAAACTAAGAATAATTGAAAGAAGCTAAGCTATGCATGATTAATCTATTGAATGATATTAATCTATTTTAATAATAATGAGAACAATGAAACCTTGAATACACACAAATTGGAGCTAACAATCCAGCAGTGGTTTGATACTCCAAAAATATGCATTCTTCCCCCTTTTGAAATAGAGACAAGAGGGTTTTTTTATAGGATCCCAGAATCAATTGACACTCAAGATTGAACGGGATGAACGGTGGAGATTCAATGAGATTCCAATTTAGAATGGTAAGTTTCCTTGAGATAGACACTCAACTATTGGATTTTGGAGTGAATGAAACAGTTAACTAATTTGTTGCACTTTCAAATTATAGTTAGCTCAGAGTTTCCATTTTTGAACTGAAGTGAGGATTTTGGAGGGATTATTTGATTAAATAAATGAAATATGACCTCATAAATGCACTTTCTCAATTATTTGAATAATTAAATTCAATTATTGAAATGAGGATATTTATTTAATAATCAAATGTTATTTATTTCCTTTTTATGTATTTTAGCTAAAAGGGTGAATTTAATTTAATTAAAGTGCTAGGAATGTATAATTAAATTAATTCAATCATAGGGTTTATTTAGCCAATTGTAAATGATATTTAGGAATTAAATATAATATGTGATTAATACAGATTTAGAGTTCTCTACATTTGACACTTAAGTCAAGTAGGGTTAGTCAAAAATCAGAATTGCCTAGTACCATATGACTTTGATGATTCAGAAGATTGATAAATGCAAAAAAATTGGTTAGGGTTGCAAGATGCCTATTTTGGGGTATTACATCAAACACTTGTGAAGTTGAAAATTTGAAAATGTACTTGGAATCGTCCAAGGGAGTATAGGAAATTTCAAGCACACTAATGATAGATGTCATTCAGGGTGAAGCACAATAAGATCAAGTCATTGTGTTGAGTTTGTGAAGTCTTGGGCCATTGGAGAAAATTCTTGGAAGGTCCTAAAATTGAGTTTAGGAGTTTAGGATCCTAAGAAGACTAGGAAAAATAGAGTCCTAGCTGGAGATTGTGCAAGAACACTGGTGCAGAGCACCCTAGGGTTTAGCTCAAAACCCTAGCCCCAACATTTTGAACAAGTTTTGGTATAAGTCTTTCAACGAGCAAGTCATATTTTGCCTAGTCGCTCAGTCGCGGAGTAGCAGAGAGTAGCACAAGGAATGCATCGCACACTCGCGAGCTAGTTATGAGTTAAGTCTCTTAGTGTGCGAGTGCGCGATGAGGAACTAGTCGCTCAGTCGCAGACGACTAGTAGAAAGAACAGTGCGCGACAACGCGACGAGGAGCTCATCGCCCAATCGCGAGGCAATTCGCAGTCAGAGCAAACACGGTGCGACAACGCGATGGGTGATCAATCGCTCAGTCGTGAAGGCAATTAGTTAAGTCATGGTGTGCGAGTGAGCGACACCCGATGCATCGCCAAGTCACAAGGAAAAGGTCAGCTTGGGGAAACGCATGGCGAGTGTGCGACGGGTGATCATCACTCGGTCGCGGAAGAAAAGGCAGCTCGTCTCAAGACAGTGCGATAGCGTGACTCGAGCTCATCGCTCAGTCGCAAAGGAATGAATAGCTCAGTAGAAACATAGCGAGTGCGTGACTGATTGTATCGCTCAGTCGCCAATGAATTTCTAGTTCATCCAGAAGTGTAGCGAGTGCACGACTAACGTACATCGCTGACTCGCAGAGCAAGGAGCAGTCAATAAAGATGCAGTGCGAGTGTGCGACTTGAGCTCATCGCTCAGTCGCAGCACAAAATGTAGATAATGAAAAAGAAAAGCGGGTGCGTGACTTGAGCTTGTCGCTCAGTCGCGAGGTAAAAGCCAAGTCATGAAAATGCATTGCGAGAGCGCGACGAGCAGATAATTGCTCAGTCGCAGAACAAGACATGAAAGGTGATTTTCATTCGCGACTACGCGATGGAAAAATAGATCAGTCAAATGGTCAAATATGTTGACGTGTCGATAGGAGAGAACATTGAAAAGTCATAACAGCCAAACAGAAAAGAGAATGACACGAGGGAAAAGAGGTGACCAGAGTGTCGACCATGCAGAGAACGTGAAGATAGTTTGCAGAGAGCGTGAAGAATAGAGAATAGCTAGAAGGCTGGGATCGACAGGTAACCACCAGGGTTACAGAATCAAGGAGAAGACAGAGATAAAGCAGAGAAGAAGAATTTGAGAAAGGGTTCAGATCAGAGACAGTCCAGACAGTTCAGATAGTTAGTTAGTTATAGAGACAGAGGAGACTAGCAAAGCATATTGTAATCTTCTGTATTGTTAATATAAAGAAGTTTGTCTGTACTTTACGTGTGTTTTGTTCTGAGTAGCTTTCTGTAAAGGGTTGTTTTTTTTCTGTTAAGTAATATGGGTGCTTCTTGACTCTGATAATCTGTTCCATGGATTGTGATAGTCAAGAAGCATCCTCCATGTATATTATGCTTGTTTCTGTATTTGTGTGGGATGAGAAGCTAGTCAAGAGGTCAGACAAGTCCTAGGTGAGCCTATGGTCCGGCTAGAGAGACTTGTAGGAAAGATAGATGAGTAAGAAGGTGCATGACTATAGGGAATTCAGTCATGAAGAGTAAGAGACAGTGAGGAGTAAAACATTTCGGTGGGTAGGGAAC
>MU228071.1:730469-764607 GCA_018584345.1 Thuja plicata
AGTAAGAGACAGTGAGGAGTAAAACATTTCGGTGGGTAGGGAACCTAGGAGAGAGGGAAGATAAGTCCTTCTGGTTAGGGTCTGAGAGTAGCCCTAAAGAGACTCAAGTGTGAGTCTAGAGAGAGTCGTGAACTGAATAGGATTCCAGGTGAGATTCCTAGAAGAGAGTAGGAATTTCAGAGAGTTAGGTGACCTCCCCATCAAACACCTTGGAGGACTTCCATCACAATGAGCATTTTGAATAGCCACCATGAGAATTTAAAAAGAAAGGCCCAAGAGGCATAGTTACCAATTCCAATGCTAACTCATAAAAATGAACAGAATTTCAATAATAAGTATATTAAAACAAAGGGCCAAAAAATAGATAAAAGAGTTTGGTGGCTAAACTACCTATAAGAAAACTCAAATTCAATGCCAACCCTTAAAACATGTGGAATGTTTCATAATTAATCAAAATAAATCATTAACCATGAAACACTATCACATAACAAAGTAACTAATATTAGCCACATTAGAGGGAGTAACTAATACACAACATGTGAGAATTCAACATTCCAAGTGTGTTAGATAACATACCCAAACAAACTAGGTAGATGAGTCTTCTATGACTCTAGTGCTATGAAACATTTATAAATGAATACTTGCAATTATGAATTCAATTTTACTTGCATAAATTTACAATTTTAATGTAATGCAACTACTTCATTAAGCAAGGATACATGAATGTAGGTTTATAACACATCCACAAGAATTAAACTTAATGCATTGGATTAGACCCATTTAGAGCACCACACTCGTTAAAAAATTTGTGGTCATGAGGAAGGTTACAATCACAAGGATGTGATATGCAAGATCACCTTAATCACATGTTCGCAAAACAAGGCCAAAGAAAGGTGAATTATAATTCTAATACACAGTTACTTTTTACATTAACATTTATAGGGGATGACTAACATTCAAGCACATATAATTTTCCCAGACAAGGTACATGTACATACTCACATCACAATTCACTATCAAAAGTTATGATACAATGATATCCACATAAGTTCAACACAAAAAACATAATGGAGGCTCTAAGTCACCTCAATGCAATACTGTCACGATGTTGGATTGACATTATGATATCAATCACACTCACTTTGCAATATAGGGTCACCACAAAACCAAAAACGACAAATTTAGGATACACATGATATATATAGATGGATTGAATGCACTTCTTCACAATGTCACAAGACATTAAGCCATATAGGTTCTCCATGAATACAATGAACAATAAAATTATAGATATGAAAGTCATTGAATCAAATTACCTATTATGGTAATTTAAAAACCTTACACTTATGAGGACCTTTTTTTACATATACAAGCACCTATTTAATAGGATGTAATACATGATATACACTAATGTAACTACAATAATGACCATACATTTTTAACAAGACACAGACATGAACTAACATAATCCATCTCTCTCAATGCATGACAAGAAGGTACAACCATGCCAACATTTTCAAAATCTCAAGAATACAAGTCATTTGATTAATTTTCACAATAAAATAACCATTCACATAATAAATATAGAATGCTCAAATATGACTTAAGCCAATTATGTTCAATTCAAATCAGACAAATACTTTGATCACACCATACAAAGAGCTTAGAATAGAAGAAAAAACCCCTCAATGGACACTGAACATTTAGGAAACCATCACACTAGAAGACAATCCTTGGCACACCTAAGGGTCTCACTAATCCTCAATGACATACAACCATAAAACTACATATATTAAGACAATAAAAGGAAACAAAAAATATTGTCACCCAAAAGTATCCACACACTCCAAACCGCAAAATACCAAACAAGAGGTCACTGAAATGGATTAATGCACCAATATTTGATCATTGGTCCTCCCAAGGGGCTCTCATATAGGGGTTTTTATCCTTCCTTGCTAGGTGCAAAAGGTTCTAGAAAGAACTCTTCCTCCATAACATGCTACTTGGGTTGGTTTTCACTTAACTCACTAAATTCCACACATGCCACCAAAGTAACAAGTTGGAAAAATTACCCACAACATGAGAACCCATGTAGTTATGCACTAAAGAAATCAAATTTAAGGGTAATGATATTGTAAGCACTCAAAAATGGTTCACACCTACTGGTCTATGTGTTAACATTTTTGGCATTACAATGGAAACATTGTTTTGCATCCTAATTATTCCTATATGTTGCACATATGGTCTTCACTATATGAAAACATTGTGTCTTTATTCGTTAATTAAACATTAAAAATTGTTCAATTACTTACTAAAATTTCCATCATTTTGGAAGAATCAGTCAATCTTCCTAAACTGATCCTAATCAATCCTAAATTGATCCTATTCAATACTAAAGGTTCCTAAACCATACCAAATCTTCCTAAATCAGTTCAAGATCATTTTGAATTCATTTGATCATTCTAGGGAATTGTCCAAGATCATAGATGCCTAATAAAATTACTTTTGAATCACCTTCAAATCAATCAAATCATGTCAAATCCTTATCAATCTATTTCAAAATCAACCCTTTGGCATTTTAAAAGATCATCAATTCCTCCTCTTGAAATCAATCCATGGCTTATTAATTTCATCATTTTCATCGATAGTGTTGTCAATGTTCATCGACACTATCATTATCAATCTTGTCCAAGGCATTGTCAAAGTTCATCGATGCCTTATTACCATCAATTTGGGAGAATTGTCAAATTTCACCGATGTCACCTCATCATGATCAATCCTTATCATCATTAACCCTCCAACATTGTCAAATTTCAATGATGCTACATCTTCATCCTTCCAAGGTATTGTCAAAGTTCATCGATACCTACCTTCTCATCATCATTATTTGAGTGCTTTGTCAAATATCATCAATGACTCATTGTCATCTGACTTCTTCAATAGCATTGTCAAATTTCATCGATGCTATTTTTTCATCAATCATTGTCTTGAGAGCATTGTCAAGGTTCATCGATGCCTCATATTTTTTCCTAAACCATTTTGGAACCATCAAAATCCTTCCTAATCCTCATCAAGATCATCAAAAGTAACTCAATATGGCTTCAATGTCATCAATTTGGTCAATGATCCAATAATTTGTCCTCTTGGGATAAATAACCCATAGTTTATCTCTATGTCCTAATCATTTAATCAAACTAATTCCCCATTTCCTATGTCTTCCACAATTAATTAATTTTGATTAATTAATTGCTCATTTTTTTAATTATGGAATTTCCTAAATTCCTAAATAGGAGGGAATAGTGAATTTTTAAATTCAAAAAAGTGAACTCTTACAACTTTCCCCTAATTTTTCTTTCATCTCCTATTAATTAGTTTCACCTCCTACATCTTTCCCTTCACATTTTCTCACCTAATTGTGCTTCCAATTTCCTATTAATTTTCCTCCACTTTCTTCTTCTATATTTGTTCCTCAATTTGTGCATTGATTTATGCATACTAATTTTTGTATTCAATTTGTCATAATTATGACAAACTTCCTTTTGCACATTCAAGTTTTCAAATCTACATTTTGGCTCTCTCTTCCTGTAAATTGAGATTCATTTTCTCAGTCAAAAATAATCATAGTCCTAGTATTCTCAGTATCGCCATTTTTCTTTCAATTTTTTGTGCATTTTGTCATTGTCAAAGAGAAACATTCATCCATTTCAATGGATAAGAAAGGAGAGAATTGGAACTACATTTGAAGGGATTTTTTGTGTTATTTGCATATATTTTTCAACTCTCATTTCAAATGGTTTTAATGTTAAAATTATATAGTTTTTCATATTTTTAGAGGTTTTGTTGTTGCCTTAATATTATTGATATGCCTTTTATGGTCTTACATTTGGTGAACCCAACATGAAACATGATAACTGACTAATTTTTGGTGTTTTTGATGTGTTTGCAAGTTCTGGAAGAAAGTTACACAATTGGTATGAGTTCTTGCACACTTGGCTAGGTTCCTGCACACTTGGCTCTCTATTTTGCACACTTGGGGCCCAAAATTGTACAATTGGTCATGATTTTTGTAGAGATGGTCATGATAACTATGTAGTTGGTGTTAAGGGTTTCTATGATAGGGTTTAGGGATTAAATATGCATTTTAATGTCTTCTATGTTCATTTCTTTATGTTCAAAGGCTAAAAAGAACCCTAAGAGTCCTAAATGAACCCTCATTTGGTTAATGAATCTCATATTTGAATTTGGGTACCTAAAAATAATCTCACATTAGTTTGGTGCTCTTAAAATGAATCTCAACTAGTTAGGGTTTCATTTTTCAAGTGTTTCAATTCAAGTTTCCTTTTAAGTCAATCCAATATACATATAGGCTAATTAGGGGCTTTCAAATTGGTTTAAATTCACTAAAATCATTCCAAAATGACATAAAATGAACTCTAATTATATAGTGATTAGTCCTATATGATAAATATTGTCAAAACCCTTCAATTCTGCAAGTTTTTAGTCAATTTGGGTCTTTGATTAGAAGCTGCACTCTTGGTTAGGTATTATGTGCACTTCATCAAGAATTTTTCATAGTTGGTTGATGTTTATGTGTAGTTGGTCTTTGGTTCTGCAGAATTGGTTCATATTGCTGCACTGTTGGTAAATTGGGTCATTTTGATGTTATTTTTCAGATTTTCTGTATTCCCAATTCTATTTATGCACCTTATATGCATGTTTTTTGTGTTACTGGTGATATGTACAACATTTTGGTTATCATGGAATGAAGAATGAATGATAAAATACTAAAATGTTTGATGTAGGATGCTTGACGAAGACCTTGTGTGCCTTCCTAAACTTTTATGTCTACTTTTTAGTAGTTAGAAAACACTTCAATTTGGTCCTTAAAAAGAATGAGTTTTCTTATGTGTTTGAAGTTATTTTATATTGTAATCCCAAGGTTAAACGGATGTATCCTCTCCCCTCGGCTTCACAGATCTTGAGTTAAGATAAATCCATTAAGTCTTTTAGAGGGCCTACCTCCTGGGTGCTTTAACATAGTCGGTTAGAGGGAATGACCCAAGTGGGAAAAAGACAAATACAACCTATTCTAAGATACTATAATCAAATAAATACTTTATATTAAAGTCTTGGAGGCTGAAGATCTCTTGTGCCTTGTATTCATGGTAGTATAGCTCTCAATAGTGCTTGCACTACCATGGTTCCTTGTATAATTCAAAAGTTATCTTTGGAATGGATGCCTTAACTAAACACATCTTTCTTTAATGGCCCAATAAACTATTCTATCCACTGACATAGGTTAAACATGAAAGACATCTCATACTTTCATGAATCTTAGTATAGATAGTAGTCCCTTAGGAGGTGATGAACCTTGGGATTCGAAGCTTGGTTTGATGCAGGAGCATCTTGAGTTCTTGGAAATATTGTATCAACCAAAAATATG
This sequence comes from Thuja plicata, assembly GCA_018584345.1. Taxonomy (NCBI): domain Eukaryota; kingdom Viridiplantae; phylum Streptophyta; class Pinopsida; order Cupressales; family Cupressaceae; genus Thuja; species Thuja plicata. The sequence continues at coordinate 735,913 of MU228071.1, forward strand.
TTTGTTTGGGTTCAGTATCTTGTTAGAGACTTCTTGGTAAAGTTCTTGGTAATTTCTCTTGTTTGGTTGGTTTAATGTTTGTTGGTTCACTGATCGAGCTCGGTTACTTATTTTGGCTTGCTTCATTGTTGGGTCTCAGTGGTTGTTCTTGACTACTTGGTGGTTTCACTAATTGGTCTTTTTTGTTCAGTAGTATTTCTTAACGAGTTGGTTTTTGGATGTTGGATCTTGTGGCAGACATGTGCATTTCATTTCCATAGCATAATTAATGTTGGGATGTCTCATTGGAATATGTGTGGACCTAAATCTAGGTCATTGTTGTTTCCTATGTTGGATTTTTAAGATCTTTTGAGGTCAACCTTTTCGGTAGCATTTTGTATAAAATTAATGTTTTGTTCTTATATTTTGAAGTATTTTGAAGGTAGAGGTTAGTTAGAAGATTTGGATTGAGGATTTGTGACCTCACATACATAAGAACTATTCTGTAAAGACTTTGAATGTATTTGGTTGTAACTAGGAAGGCCTTACAGCCCAACATGTATGAAGTTTGATGCAATAATATAAATTTTATGTTCCCTCTCTCCTTCTCTATGTTTAAAAGCTTATGTGTTGTATTCTGCAAGCTAGTTTGGTAGTTGGGAGTGCCCTTGGCCCTAGTTGTTGACCATCAATGTGTTAGGTGGTATCAGAGCGAAGGTTAGATCTAAGGTTCCTTCTCATAAATCCTATTTGGTTGATTTGTTTTGGGGTAGAAGATTATGATATGATATGACATGCAATTGCAGAGGGTTTCAAGATGGTTCATGCGAGAGGAAATGCAAATCCAGGATGAGCCGATATGCTAAGATAGATTGCTACAAGATTAGAAGCTATTGAGATAGCCCAATGCCAAGGAAGACATCTTGAGGATGTTAGTGATGGTGAATTTGTGGAAGTGCATGGAGAAGTCACACATGTACCTATGATGGATTAGCAAGAAGAAAGATTCCTGCAAGATTTGACAAGTTTGAAGTCCACACCTTAGTTTAATCCTCCTGAGTATAGTGGAAAGTTGGATTTTGATGAACTGATAGACTAGATAATCGAAATGGAGAAATACTTTAAGCATGAGAACATAAAAGAGATAAAAAGGTGAAGATTGCAAGCGCAAATTTGAAAGGTCATGCATCCTTGTGGTGGGAGTATCTACAATTGGATTGAAAGAAGAATTAAATCAATCAAATTTCCACAATCCATAAGAATTTTCAATTTGATTTCTGGATTTGATTGTGTGTAGTTTTTAGCATCAACGTTTTGGATCACACTCCATGATCCATCATCAGGATGAGAGAAAACAGCATGAAGGAATGTAAAAATAAGATGCAGACCAGGCCTCACTTAAAAGAAGAATGTTAAAGACAAGATCAAGGTATGAGATAAGATGATCTAAATAATTTGAAAGGCAAGTTTCTACCTTGTGATTACTAGATTAACCTAGTTAGGAGAATGCAAAGTTTGAAGAAAAAAGATAGCTTTGTGAAAGATTGCACTAAGGAATTTTAGAGATTAGATATTATATCTGGACATGTTGAAGATGAGGTGGAGAAAATAGAAAGATACCTAAATGGGTTAAGAATTTCTATACAAGATGAGAGCATCTTGGTAAAGATGGAGAGTATTGAAGATGCTTATCAATTTTCCCTAAAAGCTGAGGAGAAATTGAACAAGAGACATAAACAAAGACAAAGAGGAAGAGGTGGTAGATTCCCTAGAGGAAGAGGTAGATCTTATGGTGAAAACAGAAGATCTGATCAGGACAAGATAATTCAAGACACACATCAAGACAATGGAAAGATGGTGCAAGAGAACCTAGACATCATGAAATTGTAGGATATCCTGATGGATATTTTAAATGTAATATGTTAATCCATATGTTTTTATTTGATATTCTATGTAATAGAATCAAATGTAATGCCTAAGGGAAAATAAAGAATGTAAAAGTGTCATTTAGTTATCATTTGAGGTCTAGTGGGTTAAAAGTTCAAAATGATGTAACAAAGCCAGGAAAAGGATAAAATAGATGTATTTAGTCATTTGAGGAGTCATATGATGTGTTTGAATGGTTTTTTTAAATCCATGAAGTCATTTGTGAAAAAGTGTAAAAGTTGTCAAGCAAAGTTGCACAAATGCAACAAAAGGTGTAAAAATTAGTTTTTTAGGTGGTTAAGTGCTTTTGAACTGTCAAATGGATATAAATATCATTGTATGGTCAAACCAAATCATATTTTTAAGGAAGTAAATAATTTGATACATTTTTGGTGCATTCTATTGTTGTTGTTTTGATTGGTTTTTCGGTTTTAATGTTGGTTCCAGGCATTGTACGAACATTTATAGCCTAGAAACCTTGTAAATGTGTAATGTTAATATATTATGATGTATTAACGTACTTATCCATTTTTTTTGGATAAATTTCAATCTGTTTTGAGAAAGCTATGGATTTTTTTGTGAAAAATGTCAATTGCAGATTTGAGGATTCTAGGGAATAGTCATGTTGCAGCATGTGGTACAAACACATATGGAAGTTTAAGAATGTCTAAATGGATTCATTAGAAATATATGTGAAGTAAATTTCATTTCATTTTTATTAGATTCATGGTTATGTAGAATTGTGAAAGTTATGATCATGTTAGTGAAAACTGGTTTTAAACAGTCGTCAATGGAGTGGCAGTCAATGATTTATATTTATCTCATGATTTACACAATGGAAAAATCTGTATCTTACATTTTTGGAAACTAGATTCAGAGAGGGTTAAGATGGTTTTGGTTTTATTTAAAATTAATGTGTAATTAGAAATTTATATTATTCCCTAGGCAGATTGGGGAAATAAAGTTTCTATTTTATGACAGAAAAATGGGTCTCGGTGCAGAGAGCATATCTTTTGATTGAAAGGTTGTATTTGGATAATTTTGAAATATGTTTTGAGGAACCTAATTATCTAAATTTACAACAAATTAATTTTCAATATGATATCAGGTTAAAAAGTTATGAATACAATATTGTAGGATAGATCTGTGTGACAGATTTGAAGTTGTTTTTTGAAAGAACCAAAGAAGTATTTTATTGTTGATTAATCTTGTGAAAGATTTGCCTCTATTAAATTATTTTAATGATCAAATGAATATTATATCATCAAGATCCTAGTTTTTGAGAGTTTATGTTGGATGCTTTGCATCAATTGGTATTAGAGCCTAGCAAAAGATCTGGGTTGGTTGTTTGTGGTTTGTGTTCTTGTTTTGGTTGCAGGGTTCTTATCCATCAAAGTTGTAGTAAGGAAGTTTATGAAGGTGTGTGTGGAAGACCTAAGAAGGGGTCTTGATATTGTATCCATCAAGATGAAGTTGGGTAGAAGGTGCAAGGAGAGAAACCACTAAGAGAGGGTGGTAGTGCATCTTCCAGGGTCTTGGATGGGTAAGATGGTAGTATTTTGGTAGTTGTGTAGCAGCAAGAGGTGTGGTGTATTTTTTTGGAACCTTTGAGTTGTAGCCATTAATGATCCACTGACTGGGGAATTAGAGAAGAATATTGAAAGGATAGTTCTATTTCCTTGAAAGGAAAGTATATGAGAGAAGAGGCATGAAGAGGAAGAGGTAAATGAAGACAAATGACAAGGTTTTGGTATAATTTGTTTGCAGGTTATTGGTTCCATGTTTCCAAGGGACTTGGAAACTTTTGAAGGCTGGGAGTATGGTGCAAGAGCACCTAGACATCATGAAATTATAGGAGATTCTGAGGGATATTTTAAATGTAATATGTTAATCCATATGTTTGGATTTGATATTCTATGTAATAGAATCAAATGTAACGCCTAAGGGCAAATAAAAAATGTAAAAGTGTCATTTGGTTATCATTTGAGGCATAGTGGGTCAAAAGTTCAAAATGATGTAACAAAGCCAGGAAAAGGATAAAATAGATGTATTTAGTCATTTTAGGAGTCATATGATGTTTTTGAATGGTTTTTATAAAGCCATGAAGTCATTTGTGAAAAAGTGTAAAAGTTGTCAACTTGACAACAAAATGTTGTCAAGCAAAGTTGCACAAATACAACAAAAGGTGTAAAAGTTGGTTTTTTAGTTGGTTAAGTGGTTTTGAACTGTCAAATGGATATAAATATAATTTTATGGTCGAACCAAATCATATTTTGAAGGAATAAAATATTTTGATACATTTTTGGTGCATTCTATTGTTGTTGTTTTGATTGGTTTTTCAGTTTTAGCGTTGGTTCCAGGCATTGTACGGCCATGTACGGCCTGGAAACCTTGTAAATGTGTAATGGTAAGATATTAGGATGTATTAAATTCCTTATAATTTTTTTTTGGAGTAATTTCAATCTGTTTTTAGAAATTTATGGATGTTTTTGTGAAAGTTGTCAACTGCAGATTTGAGGATTCCAGGGAACAGCCATGTTGCAGTGTGTGGTAAAAACACATATGGAGGTTTTATAATTTATAAATGGATTAATTAGAAATATATGTCAATTAAATTTAGTTTCCTTTTTATTGGAGTCCGTTTTATGATGAATTGTGAAAGTTATGATCATGTTAGTGAAAACTTGTTTTAAACAATCGTCAATGGAATCACAGTCAATGATTTATATTTATCTCATGATTTATATAATGTAAAAATCTGTATCTTACATTTTTGGAAAATATATTCAGAAATTATTAATATGGTTTTATTTTTATTTAAAGTTAATGTGTAATCAGAAAGTTATATGATGCCCTAGGCGGATTGGGGAAATAAAGTTTCTATTTTATGATAGAAAAGTGGGTCTCGATGCAGAGAGCATATCGTTTGATTGAAAGGTTGGATTTGGATAATTTTGAAATATGTTTTGAGGAACCTAATTATATACATTTATAAAAAAGAGAATTTTCAATATGATATCATATTAAAAATTTATGAATACAATATTGCAGGATAGATTTGTGTGACAGATTTGAAGTTGTTTGTTGAAAGAACTAAAGAAGTATTTTATTGTTGACTAATCTTGTGAAAGATTTGCCTCTATTAAATAATTTTAATGATCAAATGAATATTGGATAATCAAGATCCTAGTTTTTGAGAGTTTACGCAGGATGCTTTGCATCAAAAGACAAAGTGGAAAGGTGGAATTTCATTCCGAGGAAGAGGAAAATAATTCTAAGGTGGATATAGTAGAAGAGGGTTCCAAGGAACTTGTTACAAGTATGGAGAAGAAGGACATAGATAATTTGAGTGTAAACATGTAAGAAATAATTTTGGTAGTAGAAAAAATGCATTGGTACAAAAAGAGTCACCGAATGAACCTGAGAAGGAAGGAAACCTAATGGTCAGAATGATATTATGGAGTGAGAATAATAAGAAAGATCTAGTAAGAAATAATTTGTTCAAGACCAAATGCTGAGTTGTAGACAAATTTTGGAAAGTGATTGTTGATAGTGGAATCTTGGAGAATCTAACATCTGAGGAAATGGTCACTAGGTTGCAGTTGGAAAGAATGAAGCATCCAAATCCCTATGAGATTTCATGGATCAAGGATATACACTTATGGTGAGTGAACAATGTTTTGTGAATCTGAAAATTGGAAAGTATTATGATAAGGTATTGTGTGATATTATGCCTATGGATTATTGTCATATTTTTTTGGGTAGACCTTGGAAATATGATAGACATGTTATACATGATGGTTGATTAAATAAGTATACTATTTGGGTTGATGGAGAGAAGAAAATCTTATTACCTTTAGTTGAAGAATATGTTGGTGGGATATGTACATATTTGAAAGTTTGTTTGATGGAAGGTAGACAATTTTTTAAGGATCTGAAGAGAGATGATATCTATTATGCTTTGGTTCTTAACAAACTGAGAGAGAAAATAGAAGAAAAAACTCTGTAGGAAGCTGAAATTTTTTTTACCGAGTACAAGGAAATAATTTTAGATAATGTACCTGATGGTTTTTCATCAATGAGAGGTATTGGTCATTGTATGGATCTGAATCCTCGAGCAAGTTTTCCAAATAAGGAACCACACCAATTGACACCAACTGAGAATGAAGAAATCAACTGACAAGTTAATGAGTTGTTGCAGAAATGTTTAATTATAGAAAGTTTGAGTCCATGTGCAGTACCATCTGTGTTAGCACCTAAGAAGAATGGAGAATGGTGAATGTGTATTGATTTAGGATCTATTAAAAATATTACAGTTAAGTATCGGCTCCCTATACCAAGGATGGATGATATAATGGATTGTTTGAATGGAGCAAATTATTTTACTAAGATTGATTTGAGGAGTGGATATCATCAAATCAAAATTAGAGAAGGCGATGAATGGAATACTTCTTTCAAGACAAAAGATGGTTTGTATGAGTGGTTAGTTATGCCTTTTGGTTTAACTAATGCCCCAAGTACCTCTATGCGGTTAATGAGTGAGGTTTTGAAGAATTTTTTGGGTAAATTTGTGATTGTATACTTGGATGATATTATGATATTCAGTAAGACCAGAGAAGAGAGTTTGATGCATACTAATTAATTTGAAAAAGCGTTCATTCATAAAAGAAGAACTTGTGTATTTAGGCTTTGTGATTTAAGTTGATGGATTGAAGATGGATCCTAAGAAGGTTGAAGCTATACTTGATTTGCCTACACCTGAGAATTTCAGTGAGGTAAGATTATTTCATGGATTAGCAAGTTTTTACCCAAAGTTTATCTAAAATTTCACTTCAGTTTGTAATGCTATGAGTGAGACAATGAGAAGAGACAAAAGAGAATTCAAGTGGAAACATGGAGTTGATAAGATTTTTGAGAATTTGAAGTAGAGGGTTTTTGAACTTCTCATGTTAGCCTTACCTAATTTCAATAAGGTATTTCAAGTCAAGTGTGATGTAAGTGGCAATGAAATAGGAGATGTGTTTACTCAAGAAGGTAAACCTATTGTTTTCATTAGTGAGAAGTTGAATGATGATAAGAGGAAATATTTTGTATATGATCAAAAATTCTATGCTATTTTTCAAGCAATGAAGAAATGGAGACACTATTTGGTGTCGAGTGAAGTTATGTTGTATACTAATCATAAGGCTTTATAATATTTGGGTAGTCAAAATAAGTTGAATCAGAGAAATATGAAATGAGTAGAGTATTTGTAGAGTTTCAAATTTGTGATAAAGTATAAGAGTGGATTTTCTAACTGAGTTGCTAATGCATTAAGTAATACAATATCTTTTTTTGACTAAAATGAGAATTGAGGTTCTTGGTTTTGATGATATGAAGAATTTGTATGAAAATGACCCTAATTTTTCTGAGCCATGGAGAATGTGTAGAGCACCTATTCTAGATCAATTGAGTAAGTATGAATATTATTTCATTCAAGAAGAAATTCTATTCAAAGGAATTTCGTTATGTATACCAAGAGGATCAATGAGAACTAATTTGACAATAGAAAAAAATAGTAGTGGTTTGGCTGGACATTTTGGTATTGATAAGACATTTAGTTTTCTTAAGGAAAGGTTTTTTGGCCTTAGTTGTATAAGGAAATTCATAAATTTTTGAAGAGTTCTGAAGTTTTTCAAGTTGTAAAAGGAGTAATTCAGAATACTGGTTTGTATACACCGGTTTCTATTCCTGAGAAACCTTGGAGTGATATTAGCATGGCTTTTGTTCTTGGCTTACCAAGGACATATAGAGGTAATGATTCTATATTTGTTGTGGTGGATATATTTTATAAGATGAAACATTTCATACCGTGTAGAAAAACATTAGATGTAGTACAAATAACAAATCTTTACTTCAAGGAGATTGTTAGATTGCATGGCTTACCGAAGACTATCATCTCTGACCGAGATAGTAAGTTTGTTGGCTATTTCTGGAAAACACTTTGGAAGAAGATGGACACTAAATTGAAGTATAGTTCTACATTTCATATATAGACTGATGGAAAATAGAGGTTGTAAAAAAAAATTGGGTAATTTGTTGAGATTTTTAGCTCGCGATAAACAGAGTAATTGGGATTTCATGTTAGCACAAGTCGATTTTTCATATGAGAAAGTAAATGAATAGAAGCACTAGAAAGAAACCTTTTTAAATTGTTACTGGCATGCAACCGAGAGGTATATAAGATTTGAGAGACATTGTTGGAGAAGAGAAGAGAAGTGATGAAGGAGAGGAATTTGGTGAGTTTATGAAAACATTGCATGAGGAAGTGAAACATAAGTTGGAGAAAAGTAATAAAAATTACAAGGATAGTGTAGATAGATCAAGAAGACATAAAAATTTTGAGATCGATGATGAAGTTATGGTTCATTTGCAAAAAGGAAAAATTTGGTCCTTGCAAGATATTGAGGAAGTTTGACACTAGAAATGCTTATGAAATAGAATTACCAGAGGACATGGATATATCACCTATATTCAAAATCTCAGATTTGTATGAGTATCATGAACCTAATGAAGAAGTGATAGTGCTAAGTGATTATCCTAAGAAATAGATAGAAGAAGTTGAACAAATTTTAGAAAAAAGAATTAACTGAAGCACTAGAGGAAAGAATTACATGAAATACTTGGTAAAGTGGAAGAATAGACCGATTGAAGACTCTACATGGATTTCTCAATCTAATTTGGATTCAACTTAGGTTGTACCACACTCATGATTCAGGGAATAATTTCTTTTAACCCCAAGTGTCTGATATAGGAGTATCTTGGGTTCTTGGCAATTTTGTATCGACCACATATATGTTTGTTTGGATTCGGTAGCTTGTTGGAGACTTTTCAGTAAAGTTCTTGGTAACTAGTCTTATTTGGTAGGTTGAAGGTTTTTTGGTTCACTGATTGATCTCAATTACCTTTTTTGGCTGTGTTGGCCGACTAGTCTTGGTGGGTTGTTCTTGATTTCTCAGTGGTTTCACCGATTGGTCTCTATTACTCAGTATTTTTTCTCATCAAGTTAGTTTTTGGATGTTGGATCTTGTGGCTGACATGTGCATTTAATTTCTATAGAATAATTAATGTTGGGGTCTCTCATTGGGATATGTGTGGTCCTAAATTTGTGTCATTTTTGTTTCCTATATTGAATCTTTTGGACATTTTGAGGGCTGACCTTTTTGATAGCCTTGTGTAGAAAAGTAATGTTATGTTCTTATATTTGGAAGTAGTTTGAAGGAAGTAGTTAGTTAGAAGATTTGGATCAAGGTTTTGTGACCTCACATGCATCAGAACTATTATGTAAAGACTTTGAATGTATTTAGTAGTAACTAGGATGTCCTTATAGCCTGACATGTATGAAGTTTGATACAATAATATAAATTCTATGTTACTTCTCTCCTTTGTGTTTTAAGGCTTCTGTGTTATATTCTGCAAGTTGGTTTGGTTTCTGGGAGTGTCCTTGGCCCTAGTTGTCAACCCTCTAATCGTAATGGTGTGTATGAGAAGTGAGTGCAGTGTAAGGAGGATCTCGTGCCTCCAAGATTCTAGGTTGTCCGCTATGAGTAGGCATGGCTGAACTTGTTCAAGTGGGAATTTAGTGGATATATTCCTAGCTAACCTAAGTTGTGGTGAGCTTGTTTTTCTTTCTACAACAACCATTCTAGTTGATGTATCTTTTGTGCATGTGTCAAAGTTTAAAACAAAAATCAAAACACTCTTAAGAACCTTAAAGGTCATTTCTATGAAATCAATCTGTCACAAACACCTTTCCTCAAACTTTTTTGAACATATGAAATATCAAATGAATCACCTTGGAGCCTTGTGGCATGCATAACAACGTCATTTTGCATATTAATATCATAGTCCCTTTGCAATATTTGCATGCATTACATTTTGTATTAGTCCCTTTTGCATTTGAAATCTCAAATCCTCTTGCATTAGTCATCATCATAGTCCCTTTTTCATAAAAAACTCATCTTAGAACCATTTAAAAAAATTTCAAAATCCCAAGAAAATCCAAATCCCAAAGTCTTTCCTTATGTTATTCAAAACAGGATCTTAACCTGACCCCTTTGTCCCTCTATACAATTGTCCCTTTATCATTTTGTAAAACTCCACCTTTGTGATGATGGATTTGACCTATTCTCTTTTTATCCAATTATCCTTTGTCCCTTTGATTCCCCTTTTAAGTCAAGATCTCTATTCAATTTCCTAAGGTTATACTCTTAGTTTTGTATTTTGTTTCAAATATTTTCAAAGTCAAAAATCCAAAAAACACAGTTGTATAAGTCATAGATTGCTTTGCATAATCATTCAAAATCCAAAATTTTAATTTTCATAAATCCCTTGGATACGTTAGGTTGCGTTCTCATTCTAAAGTCTCTTGAAAAGTCAAAAAAATCTTGCACTTGCATATAGTCATCATCTCGGTCTTTACAAGGTCTGGAGCATCTAAAAGGAAACAAGATTCTTATAAACCTATGTTCACATCAGAAGGGTAATAAAAACCACCATTTGATACAAGAAAAGGTGTAACATTTCAAACCCAACAAAATGATCTAATCAATATGCAATCTCCAAACGATATAAATCAAAATTTTCATGATCTAAGACATGTCACATTTTTAGAAGTTCCTACCACCACATAGACATTCTCTGATATAAGACATAGAAATGACCTATGTAACATGGGATACCCCTCAAACACTTCCCCAAGTTATGAAATCATTCAATGGGGGCCTTCACCAAACTTTTAACCAATCTTTGTGCCTATGCAACCAGGACATGGTAGTGCTCCACCCACACCTCAAGAGGAGCACCAAGTAAAATTTGAATTTGATCAATCCAATCAAACATATTTTCACCAAGGACCTACCTCAGATATGGAACTAGGATTTTGTCTTGATCAACCTGATCTATCATCACAAGTTGACCAAGACCCTAATTACTTATCAAACACTTCTTTAGATTATGAAGGTTCACAAGAAACCCATGTTTCACTCAAGGATCTTCCTAGAGAGAAAATTGATGAAGCTATTAGAGATAAGAGAATTCAAAATACATTGGAATATATCATGACTCAAGATCCGAAGTGATACCTCAGAGTGTTAAATAAATTGAGTCCTCAATTTTTATTGGAATATCAAACATCTACTTTAGAAGAAGATCAACCTTTGGAATTTTGGATAAATAAAAATAGGAACAAGTCTTGGATGAATCACTTGCAAATGTAGCACAAAAGAGACCATTAAATGAATTAACTATTCAAATTCCCCAAAAGGAGATCTTTGTGTCACTAATTAATCCCTTAACACTTCCTAAAGGACTAGTGGATACTAATAATACTTCCAAAGCATGTCCTCAAAGGATAATGAGGCTTTATTTTAAGAAAAATACACATGTAATTCAACATGAATTACCAAAAGATTCATTTACATTTCCTTAGGGAATGCCATATATACCCATTTTGGAAGAAAAACAAAAAAGTGTTCCTCTATTGATAGCATGTTCAACAATGAAAGAGAAACCTCTAACCACAACGACATCTAAAGGACCAATCAAAGAACCACCAAAGGTATCTATGGTACAAATGATAGATGCATCTTGTGTGAACATTACAATTATGCCAAGTGTGGCACTTGAGCCAATTAAGAAGAGAATAATTTACATCTCACAAATTCCACCTAAGGTGACACAAAAAGCACATGTAGCACAAGTCAATATGATGACTCAAGGAAGAAATCAAAACCACCAAAGCATAAGGATCCAAATATTAGTGATATACTTGCACCACTAGCATACCAACAAGAAAAAAACTAACAACAACAAATTTTACAGGGGAAACAATATCAAGTGGGTCAAGGATCTCATCCTATCATACAATATGTTCAAGGCCCACCAAAAATTCAAAAATATGCTCAACAAAATTCCCAACAATTGCGATATGTTCCACAACAACAACAAAAGTATGTTCTATAGCATCAACAACAATACATGTCACAATTACAAAAAAATATGGTGCAAAATCAATAATATGCACAACATCAAAAATATGCACCAAAAGTGAGACAATTATCATAAAAAAAGTATGTTCCACAAGGTCAGTATCATGATCCTCAACCAAGATAACCATTTACTTATCCAAAAACACAAAATCCAATGGAGGATCCACAATAGTATCTCACACAATCACAAGTTCCACAATACCGACCTCCAAAAACACAAAATCCAATGGAGGATCCACAATAGTATCTCACACAACCACAAGTTCCACAATACCAACAATAACAAAAAAATAATGTCATTATCTAGGGGAAATGGGAACACCCCACAATAGAGGAAGGAAGAATACCAAGATTCAACCACCAAAGGAGGCCCGATTAAAACCAAAAGGAAGTGTTAATGTGTAACCTTCACAAAGGGGAAAATTACTTGGATTAAGTTCTTCCTTTCCATATAAGAGGGGATTGAAATAATTATAAAAAAATATAAGAAAATAAAGTGATGAAAACAAGAAATGAAGAAAACTTAGGTTGAAGATACAAACCTGAAGACCTTCTGGAATACTGTGTTAGAATCTGGAATAATTAAGGGATGGGGAGCATAAAATTGAGATATGCAAAACCCAGACATCTAGGACCCTCAGGACTATGCAAACCTGGAGGGGCTATGATGACCTGGAGGGGGATGGTAACATGCAAAAAATCAACTTAGGACTAGGACGAGGTCAACATTTACCTACTCTACAAGATTTCCCAAAATTTGGCTCTATGACAATTACCTATTTTCAAAGGTTCAAAATCCGGATGTGCAAGTTTGTACAACTGAATCTACAAGAGGAAAAAGGTTTTTTGTTTTTGGAGAGGGGTTTGGCTTGGTCAAGCACCATTTTAGGAACTAACATTAACCTTAAAATTAAGACCATAAAAGAGAACTCTAACATTTAGTATAAGTAGATCTAGCTATGAAGCATATCATATCAATAAACATGAAATTGTGTTTAAAATGAAGTCAATTATGTTGATGCAATAGCCTTGACACAACACAAAAAAAATAGAAAGTAAATCAATCCAAATTAGAACCTCATGTATGTGTATTCTTGTAATTCACCTTGAAGAAAGATGTAGATCCTTGAAGATAAGAATGTAGATCTTTGAATGTATGATTGTGGATCTTCCCTCCTTGACGACCAAATCCACTATCTCCTTGAAGAAATAAGCTTGATCTAGAGGAATGAATGCATGAATGATAAAAATATTGAATGCATTGAAAAACTCCTTCAATTTCTTGAACACTTGTATTCTTGAATGCCTTGAAAAATCCTTCAAATTCTTGAACACTTGTATGCTTGAATTCTTGATCTGCAATGAATTCTTTGAATTCTTGTAAAAACATGAAATTTCTTTCTCAATTGATTATCTATAATTATGGATTACCTTAGCCTCCCAAAATGAAGTGAGTAGGCCTCCTATTATACCAATTTTGTGACCAAAATTGAAAAGGTTTGACTGTACAATGTGGGAAAGGAATTTGGAACCTCGAGACAAGCCTGAAATCCTAAGGCTTTCCACCTTGAGGTGAGGCTAACTTCGACCTCACCCTGGGGGCTAGTCCAACCTGGAATTCACCATGGGGGCTATTCCAACCTCATCCTAACCCTTTAGCATACCCTCATATGGTTTCACCATGGAATTTTATTCCCGGGGTCTCAAGGAAATAGAAAACATAAGTGGAAACATACATAGAACATGGGTACCCATAACAGATGGGAAAAAGGGGACATACAATCATCATGGAGGAATTCAAAAGGGACCTATAAATCCCATTAAGGAGGGGTAAAAGGTTTTATCATGGGTTATTCCATTTTAAGATGATACATTTATCCCCTACTTTAGCAGGAGTATGAGGCAAGACATACTCACGATAAAGGAAGAGAGAGAAGAAGAAGATAAATTTAGGAAAATTGAAAAGAGATAGAAAGTCACTAGGTATAAGAACATAATCCCACCAAAAAAAGGATCCTAACTCTACACCCATGCATGAGGGCACAAAAAAAACAAAAAAAAAACAAAAGACACATAGAAAAAGGGGTTAGTACTAAAACAAACTCCAAATCAACTAGTGAAAGAGACTTCAATAAAAAAATTCCTCATTCACTACTATCATGTCCAAAAGGCTATTGAAAGAGCATAAATGATCACATAGAAAATAAAAAATAAACATCATAGATTAGATAGAGAGAGAGAGAGAGAGAGAGAGAGAGAGAGAGAGAGAGAGACGTGATTACCTCACCCAGTATGATGTGTGTATCTTACTACAAACCACAAAAGGATAGGATTGAATAGTATAACAAGTGTGTGTACCTTATAGTCATTCTTTTAAAACTTTGCATCTTCTAGTGGATTAGTGTATGTGTGTACCTTTTGGAAGCTTTGTGTACCCCATGGATCAATACCATCTTATCACAATGGCCTTTATTTATGTCTGTATATGTGTATTCCAGGGATGGATAAGTGTCACTTATACCCTATTCAGGATTTAGCATGTTGTACAACAAAAAAAGTTAAAACAAATGCATAACTATAGTACAAGGGAGGTCATTTTTATACCCCCTCCTTATGATGTCTACATAGTACACATTATAAGGAAGATAATAAAGGATACCCACTTCCATTGAAAGGATATACCATTTAAAGAAACAATGTGTGCCATATTCTTAACAAAGAGAATTGACCCTTGCAAGCTAAGAACATAGATAATCATGAAAAGATATATCAATTATAAGAACAAGATCCTTGAAAGGGAGAAATTTTTCTTACAAGACATCTACCTTCAAGAGGAGAACTTTAATAGAGATAACATCTCCAAGACAAAAAAATTCATCTATTTAGCCCCCTGTTGCCAGGTGAAATAGGAACTTTTGGTGAATGATGACAAAGTTTAAATCACAAAGTAAGGGAAAATGTTAATTATGAACATAGTTTTGAAAATAAAGAAGAGGTGATGACTTAGGACATATACCTCTTGTATGAGAGAAACTTATAGTCAAGAAAACAATTCTTTCTAGGAAAATAATGTCACATCATGAAAAAATTCCATTATATCAAGGAAAGTAGATCCTTAGACAAAGAGAGATAAATAAGCATTTCCCCCCAAGGGTAAAGACAAGAAAAATTGCAAATGATAAGAAATTTTCAAGAGATATAGTAATACAAGAATAAGTTGTAACAAAAGAGACAACAACATATATACTTGAGAATATATCATATATTAAGTACAAATCATTAAGGAAATAAGAGAAGAAAATATGATCATGAAATATAGAAAATCGCCTGATAGCAAGCTACAGAAAGAAGGAAGAAAAGGAGGGGGATGAAAAATTAACCCCCCCCCCCCCCCNATGAAAAATTACCCCCCCCCCCCCCCTACATGAAGTGGATTCTTATATGATATATAAACTTCCTATCCAACATAAAATATAGTTATAAATATATCTAAAAAGGAACTCATACATTGAAAGGGGGAAATAGATCCCAAAGAAGAAAAAATAGAAACAAAATTTCCCCCAACCAAGGGACAAGGAGAAGACACCTATTAGGTTTTTCCTAATTCTCATTATGCGACATAATGGGGAGAATTCCCAATAGGGAAGAAAAAGACTAAGTAAAGTCATTAAGAAGTTGTAAAACCTCATATGTATAAGGGATAACTCCCCTATCCGCCCGATCTCTTATAAATAAATAGAATCCCTCACAGTCAGTAAGAATATGAAAATTATTATAATGGAAAGGAAATAAAAAATTATGAAGAGAATATTTTGGCATAGGTTGAATTTTTTCTTTATGATATTCCATAAGTTGAACATAGAATCTCTTAGCCACCTCTTGACAAGTATAAGGAGGGGAAATGAAAGGCATTGGTAAAACAAGATGGAGATTAGTTTTATGGGGAACCTCAACAACTTTAAAGTTTGAAAGAGGAAATAATAACCCATATGTGTTTTTCTTAGGAGAAATATGAATAGGGAATCTAATTCCCTATTCATTAATACCAACTTCTAAATCGTTGTAACCTTGTTTAGCAACCATATTATATCCTGTGGTGTATCTTTCAAAGCATACGAAGGAGGTGAGGGATCATGAGGGTCATGAGAAAATGTTGTATAAGGTGGGATTCTAGAAGAGGAAGGTGTAGTAACTTGTTTTTTCTCTTTAATCTCTCATGAAGAGGAGATTGAAGTGAATGTTCATCAAATAAATCTTGAAAATCAGTATCGTAAACCATGTTTTGAGCTTGATAATACCTTTGAGAATCACTAGTAGATGGGGGTGAATTGTTAGGGATAGGATTAGGTAGATGAGGATTAAGATTAGGACTAGGAAGGTTAGAATTATCAACCCTTGTTCTTATATTATCCAAAATAGTGATAAGCCAACCACATGAAACTTTAATAACAATCTTGAAAGTAGGAAAGCCTATATTTTTTAACCTCATAATAGCATAAGCAAGGAAAGAATGAAGAGACATGAACATGATAAAATGCAAGAGACTCTCATATACCTCGTTATTAATATAAAGAGATGCAAGGAGAAGAATAATAAGAAAGATAGCCACACACCATAACATCTTAGAGATCTTCATGTTTACAATCTAATACCAAAGAGAAGGAAGTATAATATGTTGGGTTCACCAAAACATGTACCCAAAATCAACTTCATCTCAGGTTCACCAAAATGTCTATGGGGAAATGGGAAAACCCTACAACATAGGAAGGAATAATACCAAGATTCCACCACCAAAGGAGGCCTGATTAACAAAAAAGGAAGTGTTAATGTGTAAGCTTCACAAAGGGGAACATTGCTTGGATTAACTTCTTCCTTCCCCTACAAGAGGGGATTGAAATACATATGAAAAGGAAATATATGAAAAGAAAGTGATGAAAAAAAGAAATGAAGTTAACTAACGTTTAAAATATAAACCTAAAGACCTAATCGAAGACTGTGTCAGAGTCTGGAATAATTCAGGGTCTGGGAGTAGAAAACTGAGATCTGCAAAACCTATAAATATAGGACCCTCAAGAATATGTTGACATGGAAGGAATATGATGATCTGGAGGGTAGATGGTGACATACAAAAAATCCACCTCGGGATAGGCCGATGATGACATCCACCTACTCTGCAAGATTTTCCAAAATATGGATTTGTGATATTAACCTATTTCTGAAGTCTCCAAATCTAGATCTGCAAGTCTGTGTACCTAAATCTGTAAGAGGAAAAATGTTTTTTTTAATTATTGGAGAGGGCATTTCGTTGGTCAAGCCTCGGTTTAGTAATTAACCTTAACTTTAAAACTAAGACCATAAAATAGAATTCTAACATGTATTAGAATTAGATTATCTATGAAGCATTTAATATCAATAAACATCCAATTATGTTTAAATGTAATCAATTATGTTGATACAATAGCCTTTACTCAACACCAAAAACCTAGAAAGGAAATCAATACAAATAAAACCTCATGTATTTGTATTATTTTAATTCACCTTGAAGAAAGATGTAGATCCTTGAAGATATGAATGTAGATCTTTGAAGGTATGAATGTGGATCTTCCCTCCTTGATGGCCAACTCCTCTATATCATTGAAGAAAGAAGATAGATCTAGAGGAAAGAATGTATGAATGATACAAATCTTTAATGCCTTGAAAAACTTCTTCAATTTCTTTAACACTTGTATGCTTGAATGCTTGTAAGAACATGAAATTTATTTTTCAATTGATTATCTATAATTGTGGATTACTTAGAACTCCCAAAATGAATTGAGTAGGCCTTCTTTTATACTAGTTTTGCAACCAAAAGTGAAAAGGACCAAATTCACAAGGAGGGAAAATAATTTGGAACCCTGAAACGGGCCCATAATCCTAAGGCTTTCCCCCTTGGGGGAGACCAAGATCATCCTCATCCTGGGGGATAGGTTGACCTCATCCTACTCCTAATAGGTTAGGCTAACCTTGACCTACCCTCAGATGGTTTCACTATGGGATTTTTTTCCCGGGGTCTCAATGAAAGGGAAAACATAAGAAGAAATAGACAGAAAGAAGGGGTACATATATCATAAGGGAAAAAAGGGAAATCTAGTCATCATGTAGGAATTAAAGAGGGCATAGGAAATCCCATTAAGGAGGGATAAAATATAATATCATGGGTGATTCCATTTTAAGATGATACAGTCATGGTGCCACCTGAAGATATCACTTCAGTGTCCTCAGAATCAGATACTCCTGAATGGATACAACAATATAATCAATTCCCATTAATAGAAGTAGTTCAAAAACAAAGACAACATCCTGATAAAGTTACAAATTATTCACATAATGAAGATATGGCTCAAAAAATCCAATGGTTACAGAAGCAAGTTAATGAGATAAAATTCAAGGACAAGAAGATGTTTTATACAGAATGAGATATATACCTCCTTTCTAAAGAAACTTTGAAGTACCAAAATTTGAGAAATACTGAGGGAAAGGTAATATGATTGATCACATTAGAGATTTTTATACTTATTGTATCAAAGCTCATCAAGATGACACATGTCTCATGAGACTCTTCCCTCGAATTCTGGGTGAAAAATAAATGGAATGGTACTCTAAATTACCAGGCTTTATAAGATCGTGGACAAAATGTGCAAATAACTTTATCTCATTTCATGTTCAATATATCAATCGAAGTTATAATGACCAATTTTTGTACAAGCAAACAAAAGATGGAGAACCATTTATGATATTCCTATTACAATGGATAAATTTGGTTATTCAATGTCCCTTTGATGTTCCAAAGGAATAAAATAAACATTTATTAATTGAAAATATTTTTCCAAAAATGATGTATGAGCTAAAAATAAAACTCCCAAGCACCATTCAAAACCTAATGTTGAAAGGAATGAATATTAAAGATGCTCTTATTCAGAAATGAATACTTAACATTAGCAAAGATAGTAACAATGCGAGCACTTCAAATGGAAAAACAAAATTCTAGTCTCAGAATAAAAATATTACTTAAATAATGGTGTTGTCGATGCATGAATGATCAATACAACACACGAAATGCTCAGTATTAAAGGAACAAATGTTATGAATGCACAAATAGGGAGACCTTCGAGACAATTCACACCGTTGGGTGAACCACTCCCTTTTGTCTTACAAAATTGCTCCAAAAAAACTATGCTCAATTACCTAAGATCATAAATGAACTAGCTATAAAACCCCCTTGGTGTGATGACACTAAATTTTGTGACTACCATCGATTCAAAGGACACAAAACAAATTCTTGTTTTCAATTGAAACCTTTAGTGCAAGATTTCATTGATTAAGGCTTAATTAAAGTAGAACCTTCTACATGTTCTTTTACTACTAATTTGAGCATTTTAAAAACTCTATTTTGAGATGTTGAGAAGGGTAAAGCATCTAGTTCAAAATTGTACTTGAAGACTAATTGATCAGGAAGGAATTGGGAAAATATTGAAATCCAATTTATTAGTATTTTCTATGTTTCAGTAAACTACATTTTTGAAGGTCTTTGGAGAATTTTTTGGCCTATCTTCCTTGAGATGATGTCCTAAATTTGGTTCAATATTTATTGAAGACCTTTCCAATGGAGTAAACGGTTTGTAATTCAGAGCTAGGACTAGAAAGTTATGCCTTCTCCAAGCGGGCCTAATTTTATATATAGTTTTTTGATATTTTTTGAAGTTTTTAATAGTTTATTTGTAATAAATATTATGAGGAATCTTCATTTAATTTCCAAGAGGATCTAGTGACCCTTGGGATCCATCATCTTTGTATAAAATCCAATTTTGAATAGAATGGATCATTTTTTGGCTTGCAATTATGTTGTTAAACTTCTGGTTTTTATATTGAACTTGACAATACTATAGGTAACACACCAGGTATTGTAATTTGATTCATAATTTAGATTAGTGGTATCAGAGTGAGAGTGATCCTTTATGCCAATTTACACAAGGTCCTTCTACCAAATATTAGGATTGGATACACGAGATATGTCAAAATATCCACCAATGAGATGCACAAGATCGAAGATGTCAAATGATGCTATGAAGAAGTTGGTGGAAGAGGCTTTAAATAAGAATCAAGAGGAGATGATGAGTCAATTTTTATGCCTTCTACAAAATCATCAACCCTCTCACTCAGGAATGTCTTTCCATGGAAATACCCCTTTCAAAGTGAAAGTAAATTTTTGACATTCCAAGTTTTGAAGGAAAAGTGGATGTTGATGCTATTGATAATTGGTTATCAAAATTGGATAGATACTTTTCTATAAATAATTTCTCAGATGCATAAAAAATAACATTTTCTCTCCTCAAAGTTGAAACCCATGTGAAATTAGCATGGTAATCCAAATTAACAAATAAATAATGATAATTATCTGATGAAGACGGCTTGAGAATATATATTGATAAAAAGCCCACATGGGGAGAATTTGTGGAATACATAAAAGAAACATACTTTCCCAAGGATGTATATGAATAGAAATACATAGAATGGCAGCTGCTTCAACAAAAGAGGGATCAGTTTGTGCAAGATTACACTAGCACATTTCATTCACTTTCAAAAAAACTTGGTATTGAGGATCCAGAGAAGCATTGAATTTTGAAATATCGTAGTGGAATTCACAGTTATATTCAAACAGAGATGGAATTTATGAATATTGAGACATTACAAACTACCTATAAATATGCTACAAAAATTGAAGAGAAATTCAAGCAAAAAGGGAAGAGGGACTACTTTGAAAGTAATAAGCCAAGGGTTTAAGGTGTCAATATGAAATATATAGGGGAATAGGTGACCAAGGAACGTCACTCAATTTATCCTAAGAACACATGGTGGGCTGCTACAAAGACACAAACAAATACATGCATTTGGTGTGAGATGCATAAGTCCCCAACCCATAATACAAAGGATTGTCGAAGTATTAAAATTTTGATGACAAAAATACGAGGAGAGGAAGCTGAAGGTGAATGATCACCAATAGGTACTTCTAAGAAAAATTAGAATGATTCCATCGTAGAAGCAAACCCATATTCCATAGTTGCAACTACTAAAGTATTGCCTCGTGAATATTAAGAGAGAAATTTTCATTGATAGATGTGGGTTGATGGAAAGCCTCTACATTTTATTGTTGACAGTGTGTTCATGTTTAAAACTATTATGCTATCTAAAGCTACCAATATGCCTTGAGACTGATGTTAGGAGTGGTTAGTTCCAAGTATGGAAGCTTTGCAAGACAACTGGACCAACTATAGGGACAAGACTGCCCTTTACACTTCTGGCTCTACAAAAGGTACACCTAATCTATACTAAACTCATCTCTTTACAATTCCTTTTACCTCTAGATTTTGAATAAAAAATGAATGGTAAGTGAGTACTAAATGCCATCCTAGAATTTCATTGACTCTTCACTACCATGGGTGGAATAAGAAGAACAACTGTAACTATAAAGAACCTGTAAATGAGTTTGATAAAATTTAGGGACATGACATAACCAAACCATTCAAAAATCTACCTCAACATAAATACTAATTCTAGATCAATGCCTTATCCATTGGGCTAAATCCTAAATACAATACTGAAACTGAAACACCTTACTCGCAAATATTCAAAGCCATGAACATAATAATTCTCAAATTCACACACTACAAGATCCTCAAATAGATATCCAAACAGAATCAATGTAATGTCCAAAGGAATTAGTTTGACCTAAAATCAAATACCTATGGAACACACATATGCATAATCAAGACTTATGCAGTAAGTAAGAAAACTTTACAACTTGATGGGTAACACAAAGGAGAGACTTAATTGTGAGAAAACATATATTAAGTATGATGAAACTAATTCCTAATTCATTATGACAAGGAGATATGCAATATGATAATATGAAAAAGATGAAAGAACTTTCAATTCTATCTTGTCACAATCTAAAATTATATTTTCTATATCCTAGACCAAAAACAAAATATAAGCCTAATGCTCTTCAATATTTCTCCCAATTTTCTAGCCCCTCTAAATAGTCTTGAAAATCCCTTTTGTAAAAATAGCAATGCAACAAGAATCTGACCATTTAGGGTTAGGGTTAGTATTATTCAATACAAATATTCAATTCTAAAAGCAAATTGAAACCCTAAAATCTTCCCTTTCCCCTATGCAAATCTGATATGAAACAACCGTAATGCTCCCTCATTAAGAAAACAATACCCTGAGGTTGAAAAGAAACCAAAGTCATAACACCAAGAAATTATCTCATAAATGAAGAAAACACCAAGCGGTGCCAAGAAGAAATAATCTGATCAAAAACCCCAATTGCATCACTTCACACATAAATAAGATTAGCACTATTAGATCTCCATCTAAACAGGGCTCTACATGTGTGGAAATACGACCCAAAAGATTAGATCAAAGTATTAATGGTAAGATGAGACAAAAAATCTATCATCTGGCATGAAAACCATGCGATAACAATTTAAAATTTTGAATCTTTGTACAAATGGTCACAGGTGGCACTGAAAAAGACATAAATGGTCAAGATTTCAAATTTATCAACTTTTAAAACACAGCTGTTGATATGCTTTAGTTGTTTGGGAAATAAGTAAAAAATAAATTTACTTAACCATGGTCAATTCCTATTGACCTCCATGTAGCACCCCTCCATTGGCCCTCAAAAACACATGTCCCCTATCCCCTGTGCATAGGCCCCACACTTCCTACCACTGACCTAGATACATGTCAAGCATTTTTCTACTGTGCGATGCATATCTTCCTTACATCTTTCCTTTACACGATGGAAAAACACTGTCAGATCATAATCTGCCTTCATCGCTCCTTTCATTTGCCACCATGCATCACCTTCTCACTTTATCCACCTTTTTTGTCCTACTAAAACATTCTGCCAACAGTGCCACATTACTCACTAGGATCTTTGTTGCATGTCCATCCAACCTAGCCCCACCACCTGTCAAACTACCACATGTTACACCCATGCCATTGTGCAATCCAAATGGACCTACCATGACTAGGACTGTGCCATTGTGCCCTGTCGACACCTAGAAATCCTCAACCATGTCACTTGAGCATTCTCTGACATGGGCCCACCAAAACATCCTTTCTATTAGCCACTTGACCGCCCACGTCACCGTCCGTCCGCTGAACCATCTACCAAAAGGCACGTGCCTTTTAGGAACTTAACTATTTAGTGCTGAGATATAAAAAATACCAAAGTTATTCAATGCATAGCCAATGTGGGATAAAAGACTTTAGGGCATTTTTAAACAAAAAAAAAATATTGAAGCTCCATGACTATTCTAACCATTCTGACTCCACAGAAGCAACCCAAAGAAAACAAAACATTACCTCAAGACCCCATAGCAACCTGATCACACAAAAAAAGAACCCAAAAAACTTTTGAAACACGAAGAAAGCCGCCATTAGAGCTTTACAAAAATCTTGAAAAGGAAGTTTAGGAAAATAATCTAATAGTGGCTCCGACTGGGGATGCATGCCTCTTGTAGGCATAACAAAGTTCCAAATCTCTGAGATAAATCAGACTACCTATTGGAAAGACAACATGAAAAACAATTGAAAAGCATAAAAGAATATATACAAACACTCCTCGTGGATTCTTTCCTATTTGAGAAAAGTAGAACTTCAAAAATTGCCCATGAACCAAAAATTCCATAATGTTTCCAGTTAAGTCTTTGAACATATATGAATCAGAACCCCACCTTCTATGAACTATGTATGGTCCCAACTAGATAGGATCAAATTTGGCATGTTTTCCTTTGTCTTCTATTCTGGCATTCCACATTAAAACCATGTCATCAGCCTCAAAGTTCCTAGCAGTAGTTCTCTTGTCAAATATATTCTTGTATTGTAATTGAAATTTGATATTTCTATCATGTGCTTCCCTTCTTGACTCATCAAGATGTATCAAATCCTCCAAGCTAATCCTCATATCATCTTATAGGTCATTATCATATTCTTGGATGAATTTATACATTTTCAATAAGTTATTCTGGGGTAATCTGGTATGGATAGCATACACTAAGTCAAAAGGTGCACATCCAATAGCCTTCTTTACTGTTACTCTATCTTCCCATAGAGAAAGTTGCAATTTTGAATCTTAGGCCTTCTTGTTTTCATCCAACACTCTCTTGATAATCTTTATCAAGACCTTGTTAATGGATTCAGCCCAACCATTGCCTTGAAGGTTATATGGGGAAGAATAAGAAATTTTAATCCCATTTTGTTGACAAAAATCAATGAATTCCTCTTATCTAAAACACATAACATTGTCCACCACAATGGTTTATAGACAACCAAATCTAGTCAACATATTTTCCATTACAAAATCAATCACAACCCTAGTTGTGTCTCTTCGAGTTGGAATTGCTTCCACCCACTTGGTAAAATAATCAGTTTGCACTAGGATCCATGAATGGCCTCCACTAGATTTTTTTAGAGGTCTCTTTGATGAAATCCATTTCCCATTTCTGAAAAGGTGCCTCAACTATAACTGGCTTCAAGGGAAGATTCCCACCAAACTTTAACTTGCCTAAATCTCTGAAAAGAATCACATTTTCTAACATATTGGTGAGCATCCTTGAATATTTTTGGCCACCAAAAACTAGATTTGATAATATTATGGGTAGTAGTCTTAGCCATGTAATGGACACCACATATGCAATCATGCATTTATTTCAAGATATCATCAAACTGCCATGATCTACACATTTGAGAAACACTTCTTCATTGCTCCTCCACCATAATTTTCCTTGAATTATTGCATATTTCAGAGCATGCAACTTGATTCTTCTCCTTTTATTATCATTCATGTTAGGGGGGCAGAACCATCTTCTGCAAGTATCCAATGATGTCTTTGTACCAATCAGAACAATCCTTATCACAAATATAAGGTCTTTTCTCTTCTTCTAGCATATCAATATGATTTGAATCCAAATTGCTTTGGGCCATGATTTTAGCAAGTCCTAGACCCCTCAAAAAATTAGTAATATGGATGTCAATATTAAACTCTTGGATCTTGTTGATCCATCTGTATCTCCTCCCTGAGACCTTTTTTTGAGCTAAAATGTCTTTCATAGCAACACTTTGCACATAAGCAACTATGGTTTCTCCTACCAAATAACATTTGAATGCTTTTACAAGTTTGACCAAAGCATAGGCCTGTTTCTCCATCATATCATATTTGAGCTCCCCTGCCTACTGTAACACCCCAAAATTGGCATCTTGCAACTCTAACCAATTTTGTTGCATTTGTCGTTCTTCTGAATCATCAAAGTCCTATTGTACTAGGCAATTCTAAGTTTTTGACTGACTCTACTCGACCTGAGTGTCAAATGTAGAAAATCCTAAATCTACATTAATCATACATTATATTTAATTCCTAAATACCAATTGGCTAAACAAACCTTATGATCGAATTAATTTAATTAATAAATTCCTAGCACTTTAATTAAATTAAATTCACCCTCTTAAGATGAGACACATGAAAAAGGAATTAAATGATATTTAATTATTAAATAAATATCCTCATTTTCAATAATTGAATTTAATATTCAGATAATTGAGAAAAAGCAATTAAGAGGTCATATTTATTTAATTAATTGAATATTCTATCAAAAATATTTCTTTTATTCAGAAATGGAAACTTTGAATTAATTGGGCTTTAAAGAGAAAGAAAACAATTTAATTCAAATAAAATAGAATTAAATCAAAGAAAGAAAATAGTTAAAGCAGGAAGAAAACAATTTAATTTATTCTTTTGAATAAAGCTTTCTATTTTAAACTGGCTTTTCTATCTATTTTATTTGAAAGAGGAAAGTTTATGTTCTGATCATCTCTGAGTCTATAAAAGAACTCTCATTCTTCATTCAAAACCCCTGAATTTCTGAAGAAAATATGCATTGTTAGAATATTGAATTATTATCATATCTTCATATAGAATGATATCATTTTTGCAATAGAATAACTTCAATTTCTAGAATAATTGCATTGATCATCATGTTTTATATTATCTCATATCTCTCATTTATTAGCATAATATTGCATTTATCATGATAAATCCTTCGTTCCTAGATTGGTCCATGGTTGTGAGACTCTTGTTCTGAGAGCAATTTCAAAAACCCCGTCTGGATAGAAGGCAATAGGTCGAATCATGTAGGCAGACAAGATGAATAGTCTCATATTCAGTCTTGTGTGTACTTGGTGAAGAAGGAATATGTTGAAGTGTATGGTGAATTAACAAGGCCAAATTTATCACATACATTTTTGACGCCCACCGTGGGGCAGGTATATTTCTATCTGGCCTCATTTCATTTCATATTTTTCATTTTTTTGCATTATGTTCGTACTTCCGTACATGTTCTATTTTAATTTCACGCGAACTTTCTGTACATTTCACGTGAACTTTCTAGTTCTTCGCGTGGCACACAAAACTTCTTCACATGACCTAGCATACTTTATCATGTGAAATTATAGACCAGAGCTTTCATTTTGATATTTTATTGCCTCGGTTTTCTCACCACCTGTTGTTTTCTGACAACTATATTTCCCTGCTTTTATCTTTTGAAATAGCTTGATAGTGGTTTGCAGGACGCTGAGATAAAGAGAAAGCCATTATAAACTTTCGACATGTTTGTTGCAGGACACTGATATGAAGAAAGGCATTACAAACTACTAATGGGTTTTATTGTAGGACGTTTGTAGAAGACCTTGCTTGTTTTCACAACTTCCTTTATCTATTTTCAGTAGTTAAAACACACTTCGGTTGGTGCTTAAAATGAATCATTGCCTTGCGTGATTGAAGTGTTTTTTAGATTGTAATCCTAAGAACTACATGAATGTATCCTCTCCCCTCACCTTTATGGATCTTGGGTGTAAGAGAAATTCATGTGATTCTTCTAGAGTGGCTACCTCCTGAGAGCTTTACCAGAGCCGGTGAGAGTGGATGCCCAACCAGTAATAGGCTAAAGCCAAGCCCTTCCAAACTGGTATACAAAAAATGCTATTGTGATTAATGTCACAATAGATAGGTGTGAATTTGGTGTGGAAACTAAAATCTTTTCCAGTACCCTAGTGGTGCGTTAAAGTCCTGACATCGTTAAGGTGAAAGCCTTGGTTTGAACGGATTGGGAGAGCCCCTTTTATTGGGAAAATGACTTGATCACAACCACCTGAACGGATGTCCTTACTACAAACTGTTGTTCTATTTTCCAAAAACCCTCTATCTATTGGCGCAAAAGGTCAGAGACCAACTAAGATGCCCCACATTTTTATGGCTTTTAGTAGAGATAACATCCCTTTGGGAAACACTTCCTTTAGGGTTCGAAGCTTGGTATGCCTGAGAAGTGAGTGCATATTTAAGGAGGATCCTATGCTTCCAAGCTTCTAATTTATCTGCTAAGAGTAAGCATAGCTAAACTTCAGTTGAAGTGGGGATTCAATAGATACTGTCTTGGCTATCCTAGGATTGTGATGTTCTTGTTCTGGTACTACAAACAATTTCCATGATGTGTTTTGTGTGAGTGTTTACTGAAACAACAACAAAAACAACAATCAAATGATGTGGACAACTATAAACTTTGGATATTTGCCTATCTTGTCTTGTCTGAAACTCTACCGGAACTTTGTCAAATTTGTTTCAAAAACTTGTCAAAACTTGGTCTTTCATCAGTCTATCCTACTACATTTTGTCTATTCTAAAATTTGCACTATCATAATGCTTCTGCTAGTTCACATCCAACTGCAATCTATTGTTAGTCCAACCTATCGCTATCTTGAAATCTGATGTTGTTACACTTGTCCAATTGACTAAGTCCTTTGTTATCTTATCATCTTTGTCTATGCTCTCTCCTTGTTCTAAGTTGTGAGTGCAAGTTTGTTAACCTTGACTCAAGATTTGAGTCTTTTTCTATCTCCTTCTTAGCTAAATGTTTATCTCTTGGTCTCTTTGGTCTTGGACTCAGATAACACTTTACGTATCATCACAGTGTCGGTCAAGTGAATCAACTTGTTTATGCCTATATGAACTAGAAGTCATTTTAAGGAAATCTGGTAATCTATCAACTTGCTGTCCAAATTGCTATTCTACTGTGAAGGTTCTGTCCAAATTTTCACATATCTACATTCTCATCAACATCACTAGCCTGTCTTTTACTACAATCTGTTGACAGTCTGACTTGTTGTTTCAAAATCTAACTTTGTTGTGCTAGTCCAAGTGACCCACCATCTATTTCAATCTTATCATCTTTTCCTAAATTGTCCTTATCCTTAGTTGTGAGAGCAGGTTCGTCAACCTTGACTCAAGATCAGAGTCTTTGCTTCTCTCTCAGTTGGACATTATCTCCCTTGTCCTTTGGTCTTGGACTTAATCAACACTTTAGATATCACTTCAACACCTATCAGTCAATAAATTGATTCATCATACCTTCTCTTCAATCTTCTAAGCAAGCGTGCATTCAGACACTCTTACAATGTCTACAAGCAAATGGGCTAAACCTTATGGTCCTGACAATGCGAACGAAGATATTCTTATGGCATCTTTATGGAAACAGTTTCAAACTATGCAATCTCAACTCCAAGAATTAGAGGGGGAAAAGGATACTTCATCCGACAAATCCTCATTAAGATCAACATGTCCTTTGCTATTTGATCATGATTCTCACATCTCTTCACTTTCTTC
>MU228071.1:820710-834887 GCA_018584345.1 Thuja plicata
TTATTAGCAAGGTCATAGGCTTAATTAGCTCTAGCTGAGAGAAATACTCAAAATAGCCTTGCACTCCATGCCTAGGGAGCTCTAAACCTATTTCTCAAGGTTTCCAATCCATGGATCCTCTTGGAAGAAATGGTTTAGAGAAGTGCACCACTTGAGTGTTTACATTTATATCTTTTCCCTTACTCCTAGATTCAAAAACATATGCAATACCAATGATAAAATCTCTTTATTATACCCTAAAAAAAATAGACTGGGATCAACAAGGACCACCGAGCTTAGATTTCTTTGAAAATGATGAAGCAATAGAAGAATTTTTTGAGCTTTGAGAAGGCATGCCATGTGGAAATCACAAAGTAAGATTCACCATTGATATTGATGCCATGTCATATATTGGCGAGTCAACTCCATCTTCCAGTCATAAAAGTAAAAATAAAATAAAATAAAATAAAGGAAAAATGAAAATAATAGGTCTTCTAGTGAAAACTAAAAGGCGCCATTAGACCGTGCAATTTAAGTAATAATAAAGGATGTATTCGAGGGTGAAAATCTCTCTAAGGAACCTGAGGATGGAAGATTTGACATACACCCTAGAAAGAGAAGTCATCATTATTGATTGAAATGAAAAAAAATTCAATTTGCGAATGCCAAATAATCCTAAAAGCATACACTTTGTAGCTTCGCTATCAAAAGTAGAAAAAGATGAATTTGTCAGATTCTTCCTAGAAAGATAGATCAAATTTTCCTATTCCTATGCAAATATGCCTGGAATAGATCAATAATTAGTCCTTCATCACTTGCTACCGGAACCAAGTATGAAACCAGTGAAGAAAAAGTTGAGGAAAATTCATCCTCAAATAGCTCTCCTAGTAAAGGAAGATTTAAAAAGGATGTTGGTTTCATCATACCAATCAACTATGTAGATTCAATTTCTAATTCAGTACATGTTAGAAAACACATTGGGGGCATTAGAATATGCATAAATTTTTTGGACCTGAGTAAAGCATTCCCTAAAGAAGCCTTTCCATTTCCAAATATTGATATGATAGTAGACATGACCACTGGATATGAGATCATGCTATCACTGATGGATGGTTTCTCTGGTTATAATCAAATCATAATTTCTCCTAACGATCAACCAAAGAAATATTTCACATGTGCTTGGGGAACATACTATTGAAATTTCATGCCCTTTGGTCTCAAGAATTCCAAAGTAATTTATCAGAGAGAAATGACTATTATCTTCCATGGTTTCATGAATACACTGATGGAGGACTATGTTGATGATCTACTATGCAAACCTCTGACAAGAAAATATCATTTGAGCATTCTAGGTGAAAAATTAATAAGAATGGAAATCTATGAGGTTTGTTTGAATCCCAAGAAGTGTGTTTTTGGAGTGGTTTATAGAAAACTCTTGGGTTACATTATTTCTTATCAAGGCATTGAATTAACCCCAAGAAAGTAAAATAAATATTGGAAATACCTTCTCCAACTACTCTGAGGAAACTAAGAATTCTACAGGGAAAAGTATAGTCTATTCAAAGATTCATTGCATAGATGGATGACAAGTGTCAGTCTTTCCAACATCTGCTACATAAAGGTGTGACTTTTAAATGGAATGAAAAATGTGAGAAATATTTCTAGAACTTGAAGGAATATCTTCTTAACTCACCAATCTTGATGCCTCCTATTATGGGAAAGCCATTCATTTTGTATATTTATGCTACTAAAATTATACTAGGAGCCCTTCTAGCACAACATGATGAACAAGACAGACAATGAGCTATTTAATACATAAGTAAAGCACTTGTGGGATATGAACTATATTATTCACTCATTGAATGAGCATGTATTGCTATGTTTTTTGCAACATAGAAGTTAAGACACTACATGCTTCATCAAAAACTATGCTTGTGTCATAAATTGACCCACTAAAGTACCTTCTAAGAAAAGCAACTCTCACTAGATGCCTGGCCAAATGGGTAATGACACTGAGTGAATTTGATATTGAATATGTAGAATGTAAAGAAATCAAAGGCTAGGTAATAGCTGATTAGTTCACAGAAGCACTAGTCTGGGACGATCATCCTCTTCTCTTATATTTTAAAATGAATCAATCTTCTCCTTTATAACATCTAAATAATGAAAGCTATATTTTGACATCTCACATAGTAGAAATGGATCCATGTGTGTAACTCTACAAGGTGATGTCATACCTAAATCATACGAGATATAATTTGAATGTGCCAATAACATTTGTGAATATGAGGCTCTAGTCATGGGAATCAAGCTAGCAGTTCAATGGAAAATTCAGCATCTCAAAATGTATGGTGATTCCCAACAAGTCATCTACCAAGTGAATGATGAATATGAAACCGAATATGAAAAATTAATACCCTAAAAGTAGCTAGAAGACTTCCTCAAATATAATTTTTTTACAATAAGATTTCAACAACTTCTCAGGGTACATAACAAGCATGCAAATTCTATGGAAACTAAAGCCTTTGTGATTGACATGTCACACAATGAAGAACTCTCTGAAT
This sequence comes from Thuja plicata, assembly GCA_018584345.1. Classification (NCBI taxonomy): domain Eukaryota; kingdom Viridiplantae; phylum Streptophyta; class Pinopsida; order Cupressales; family Cupressaceae; genus Thuja; species Thuja plicata. The sequence goes on from MU228071.1 coordinate 823,254, forward strand.
TTCTAGTGGAGTAGTTACTTATCCCTAAATTTGGTATTAAACAAGCTGAGCTCATGTGTGAAATTTTTTTTCCTCATTCCCCTTGGTACTAAGATATTTACAATTACTTGCATTCCCAGATCCTACCTCTTGACCTATCTAAGAACAAATGTCAAGCCCTTATCCAACAAGCTGCTAGATATGTCATCATCACTAATACCCTTTATAACATATCCTTCAACCAAACCCTCCTTATATGTATTTATTAATGAGAAGCCAAAACTACTTTACATGAGGTCCATGATGGTATATACGGAGGTCATTTCAATGGTTTAAGTCTTGCAAAGAAGGTGGTAAGATTTGGATACTATTTCCCCACTATGGAGCAAGATGTACATAAATTTGCAAAAAGGTGTTACAAATGTCAGATACATGGTAATTGAATTCATGCTCCAACACAAGATCTTCTTCCAGTTATCTCTCCATGGCCTTTTTCTCAATGGGAATTTGATATCATAGGGAAGATTACTCATAAATATTATAATGGCCACAAGTATATTATAACTGCTATTGAATATTTCACCAAATGGGTTGAGGCCATCCATTTGGCTATTGGGTTCACCAAATGTAATCCCAGAAAAGGGGTTAGAAATCATATCTAGACACCAAAAACCCTAAACAATATGCTACCCTAACTAATCTAACATTAAAACCATTTTATACAAGAGTTGAAATATATGCAAGATAACACAAGCAAACTCCCTTCAAATGTAGTTCTAATGGTCTCCTTTCTTCTCCATAAAGGTTGATATGTTGCTCTTTGACAAAAACCAATTTCACAAAGAAATTTAAAAGATTGAATTGATAATGAGAATTACTAAGAGGTAGTGGTTCTTGAAGTTATCAATAATCTCATGGTTAACCTTGAATGAGAGGAATGCATCCCATTTTATATAAAATGAGAGACATTTAGGTGAGATTGTACAAAATCCTTGCATAAATGTAGATTTTGGTTGGTGAGATGCTTGGAAGCATGAAATGGGGGAGAGATATTGAGGAGATATTGAAAATATTTGTGAAGCACCTTAATAGGGATGAGAATCCTCAATTAAGGGATATGATATTTAGGTGAGATTATGAATCTTTAATCAAATCCATAATTCAATATTCTCAAATATTCCTCAAAATCAAATTATATTTATGAAATTGTAAAATCACATTAATTGAAATTAGCTTATTAATTAATTATTGGAGACTTAGGGAAATGGGGAATAAATAAAGCTTGTTTATTTATTCAATTAGAACTTAGGATAAACTATCGGTTATTCATCCAAAGGGGGAAATTAGTTGGATATAGGTCAATTTTGAAGGTGTTGATGTTGAATTGAAATGATTTTGATAATATTTATAACGATTAGGGTTAATTCTGAGGGTTCTGGAATAGTTTAGGAAAATCATGAGGCATCGATGATCTTTGACAATGCGCCCAGATAATGATGATCAGAAATTATTGAAAAGTGCCAATGAACTTTGATGGCATCGTAAGATTGAAATTGGGAAGCATTGATGATCTTTGACAATGTTCCTGAAATGATAATCAGAAATAGTATTGACAATAATGAACAACACTATTGAATTGAAATTGATATATTGATAGCGATAACATCGATGATCTTTGACAGTGTTATCAAATGGTTGATTGAAAGGATACGAAGCATCAATGATCTTGGAAAATGCTCCTAAAATGATGAAAAGATTGATTGAATTGGAATTAGGGTTTGATCGATTGGTTTGAAATTGGATTGATTAGGCATCGGTGATCTTGGAAAATGCCCCAGAATGTTCAAATATGAGTCAAGATAATTCTACAAATGATTAGGAATAGAATAGGATAGATTTGAACTAATTTAGGAAGGTCTGGAATGGTTTAGGACTGAATAGGATCAGTTTAGGAAGGTTTGGGATGGTTTAGGATCGAATAGGATTGATTTAGGAAGGTTTTTAAATGATTTGGAAAATGATTGATTTGATAGAGAAAGTAGAATTGTTAGTAAATAATTGAACAATTTTTCAATATTCAATCATTGATGAAAGACACAATGTCACTATACAATAACGATCATATGCGTGACATAGAGGAATAATTAGGTCACAAAACAATGTTTCAATTGTAATGCAAAAAATGTTAAAACACATACACTAGCAAGCTCGAACCATTTTTTTTTGTCTACAAAATTATATCACGGGAAAACATATTTCTAAATTTATTCTCAATAACATCATATTTCTCTATGGAGTCCCTTTGGCTATCATCATGGATCATGGTATCCCTTTCTAGAATAAAGATGTTACATAGTTTTGTGAGAAATTCAAGATTTGCCATGGATTTTCTAGTATCTAATATCCATAAGGAAATGCCCACAATGAGGCATCAAATAAAACAATAATCAAGATAATATAAAATATTGTTAATGATTTTGGCCATGACTGGCACTTGCAATTGAATCCAGTTCTTTGGGCCTATAAAACCAACATTCACACCCCTACTTTTGCCACACCATACTCTCTAGTCTATGACGCTGAGGTCATTCTACTTCTTGAGGTTGAAAACCCATCTTTGAGAGTATTACTAGAATATATTATATATAATGAATAGTATAGAGTTTTGATTTCATGACCTTGAAATGAAAGATGAGAGAAGACAAGCCACCCTAGTCCAAAACTATATCAAATAAAGATATAACAAGAAGGTCATAGGTCATCATTTTGAAATTAGAGATTTGGTTATGAAAATGAATTACAAGACCCATCAGTCACCACAACATATGGATTTGGAGTCTATTAGCCTACAACACTAGTGGGAGAAAAATTGTCAGAATATGTGAACAACATGCACCGCTACAAATACACATAATCTTGAAAAAATAGAAAAAAAAACTTGAGAAAATAGAAAACAAATTGAAATTTATTTTTGAAAAATACAAAAAAGGTCAAAAAAAGAATAGAAAAAAGTGAGAAAAGAGAAAAACTTGTTTTCTTGATGAAAACCTAGTAAACAGACATCTTGGCACACAAAAATAGAAATAAAGAGAAAATTTTTGTTCAAAGCTGAAAACCTAGCAAATAGGCACTTTGGGAAAGTACCATGGTGATAACTTGGAAAATAGGCACCATGTGTAGTAAGTTGTTGCTCTAACGTCTATAATGATTCCACCTGATGTTCACTTGTCCTTTCCTAATCATATCTTGTGCCTTGAATCAGCCCTAGTGCCCCTTTATGGCCTACAATTGGTTGATACTCTTTTTTGTTTCCTTGGCATACCCAGTCTGTACATATCTTGTCCTTGGCTTCTGTATATAGTTTGTGTTCTGTCTGGGGGAATATTCCTTGCAATACTGAAATTTGAATTTGAACTGGGGGAAATTCATTGAACATGGTTGATCCATGGGGTTTCTCACTTTAGTAGGTTGGAGATAACAACATGTAAATATCTAATGTCCTAAAAAATCTCAAAAATTTGCATATTGTCCTAAAAAAATCCTAAAAATACAATTATGATCCTCAAAAAATCAATAAAAATTGAATATGATCCTTAAAAAAAGACCATAAAAATCACACATTATGCTGAAAAATCTTTAAAAATTGTAAAAGGTAATGAAAAATATCTAAAAATCGTAAAAAGTCATGAAAAATGCTAAAAATTGTAAAAAGTCCTGAAACAAAAGTTCATCCAAAAAATTCAAATATCTAAAAAACCCTAAAAATGAAAAATATCTTTAAAAATTTGCAATAAATTTGTACATAATCATCTTTCTTTTGCGACATGATCAACATGTATGTAGACATCAGTTGAAGAATCATAACTATGTGCTTAATGAAATCATGCTTTAACAAAAAATCATGTTGAATCATGTGACTCAACACACAATCTAGTTGGACTTGTTCGATATTTATTTCTCTAATATAAATCACTCAGCCTATCCAACTTGTCAATTTATCAATCATCCAATCTTTTAATCAATCAATCAAAATCAAATTATCAAACAAAGCACTACAAAATGTAAGTAACAAAAAGATCAAAATCGTTGTTGGCTCATATGATTCGGTGAGTTTTTTATCTTTTATTTATTTTATTTTGTTCATTTTCCTATGCTACTTGGTGATATTATTGAGTTATATCCTTCTAGACTATGATCTTGTAGAAGAATCCTTGTAACTCAGTGCCCACTGATCTCATGGTATGCCCCTCTTATATATGAATTTCCAATATCTCTTTTCCTCCCCATTATCCCTTAGCATCCCTATGATCTCTCGCACACCTGCATCTATAATACAACTGATGAATGCTCATGACTCATCCTCTTCTCTTTGTGCTTTGGACAAAGTTATTTCTTGAAAGCATATCACTGCATCCCTCTCTACTATCAATATGTCCATCTGTGTCATGAGTATTTCCCTCTCTACCATGTCTACATCGCTCTCTATTATAAACCTATCTATTTTCCTTGTGAGACCTGTAATATACTCCTATGATATCTTACCATCTCTCTCAGAGTGCTATCATCTGGAATATCCTCCACCTCATAACCTATAGCAATATCTTGCACAGGAATATCCTTAAGAGCTTGTATATCCTCATCATCTAGTGGAGCCACTTTGTCCTCCTCCCCCTACATAGGCATCACATCTGGATCATAGTTAGCATCATCCCTATCCTAATTTCTAGACTTAGTGCTACTATCATCATCTTCATACTTAGCACTATTTTCCTCTCCCTCATCATCCTCAACATCATTTCTTCTCTCATCATCTGATCTCCATGCTCACAATCTCAACACTAGAACATCCAGATATGTTAAAGGAATAGGTCTATGATGCACAAAAAAGATATCATACTCTATTGTATTCCATATGTCTATGATATTAGCACCAGCTCCCCACTGCCTCGGGTGTAGCTAGACAAACTCTACATATTCCACATGCGGTGTAAGAAGTTCACCCCATGACCTGATCTCACCCCTCGAGCAAGAAAATAGTGATATTCCTATTGGAACTCCCAGTATCTCTACAAACTGCTTGAGCACTCTCTCCAATAGTTGAATCTCAATGAAAACATGACCTATGATAGTGTGACCAATCATATATCTTTGATGTATGTAATAGGGTAAGTTCTCTCTATTATCATCCCATCTAGGGGAATTCGTGTATGGTAACCAAGTGAAATATATCAATATATCCATCAAATTCCTGAAGTGTAACACATATCCCAATGGTTTATCTACAAGTGCTCCACCATATAAATACACATATGGCATGTTTTGAATAACCACTCATTTTTCAATATGATGAAATTTTTAGGAATAAAAGTCCACCAACACAACTGAGACAGGAGGGTGAATTAGTTGTGAGATAGATTATTAAACATTAAACTTTATAAACCAAAAATTCACATCAAATGATAGCACAGTAAATGCCAACACAATAACACAATCCTTTATTGTCAAGGAAACCCTTTTAAAGGTAAAACCTCAGTGGTAATTAGCACCCACAAATGATGTACTGAGAGTATAGAATCCATGTTAAAATATTTAGCCATTTTAGGAGCTTATTTCAACATTATAGTACATATTCATTGTTAAAGGATAGACCCTGTTAGGAGTCAAGAGCAACAGTGGGCTCACTACCCAGGCACACTACCCAAAGAAGGTTAAAGGCACCCTCAAGGATTTACAATGCGAACAAGCATATATAGAAAATATAAAATCTAGTGAACTGTGAGTTCCAATGATGCACAATGAACATATCCTCTTCTCTACATCACCAGTCAATCAAGCTTCATAGCTTCCTCACTTCTATGTCAATCACCTTCTCTTTATATACATACATCCACAAACACATCTTTTCAAAAGAAAAGATCTCTCATATATACCATATTACAATAATTGATTAGGATGACCAATTAATATTTACTAATATATAAATAAATATTTAACACCTTGATAAGATACACACATTATCTAAAAGAAGTATACATCAATTACAATTCATCATATATAATCCATGCTCACAATCCACAATACATGCTACAACTCTAAAGTTGGACCCAAATAGGTCTCCTCTAGAATACACACCACAGATGACATCATCATCACTCATACCAATTCTGACCCATCACAAAAATTCTTTAACATATCTTTGTCATCCCTTAAGCTTTCATAACCCGAATCATCATTTGTTGTAAGATATAATCAAAACACAGAGACTCGCTCTGTCAATCATCATTGTCATAGTCCAGAAATTAGTCTTTACCAAAACATCTGTAACTCATCCAAAATTAAATATTAAGACAAGAGACATTATAAATAATATCATCATACATCCTTCTACATATCCACTTCTTCGCTCATTTTGATTCATCCATACACTTTTGTTAGTCGTCATACAATAGTAATATATAATCTATTCTCCCTCCATAGAAACATATGTTGATATCAGTGACAAAAAATGAATGCCAACAACATTAGTAGTATCCAATTCCAACATTATCTAAAAATATCCCCCTTTGGCATTGATGGCAACATATGGGAAAATCCATCAACCCAAAAAGTGCTCACTCACGCTCTCAATACATTCTTGTCAATATCCTCAACACAATTCTCCCTAAAATAGTAGGGATTTTCACATAGAATCTCTCCCCCTTTGACAATAATGGAAAAGGGTTCCATAACTCTTCATCAAACTTCTGCAATGAGTACCTTTTTCAAATCTTGTTTTTTGTAACAGCCAGGTGCAAAATCACCCAAATATGTTTTGTAGTGTTCCTGCAATCACTCCCCCTGAGGAGCAGATCCATACATCAAGTCCAAAAACTGATATAACTCTGAAAACCACTAGACTGATGCATAACTCCATCAATTAATTACCACAGTGAGGGTTTCTCAGCCCAAAAATGCTTCTGAGACACTCAAAAGAATATTTTGGAAAAGGTTTAGTAAATAAATCTGCTATTTGTTCCTTTGTGCTAACATACTCCAATCTGATTTCCTTCTCTACTACCTTCTATCTCAGGAAATGATACTTAATAGAAATATGTTTATTCTTTGAATGCATTATAGGGTTCTTCAACATATTCACTATGCTAGTGTTATCACAATGGATAACTACGGGCTCTTCAAAAATTATTCCAATGTTCTCAACATTTATTTCATCCAAATAACTTGTGTACAATTTATAGCAGTAGCAACATGCTCAGATTTAGTAGTAGATTGAGTTGTACAATCCTTCTTCTTACTTAACTAAGAAACCAACCATTTTCCAAGGAAAAATGCTCCTACACTTGTACTCTTCTTATCATCCATACTACCTACCCAATCAAAATCACTATAAGCATGTAAAATAAATTCATTAGACTTTTCATATGATAATCCATACTCTATTGTTCATTTCAAATACTTGAAAATTCTTTTCACAACAACAAGGTGTGTCTCTTTAGGATCTTCTTGACATCTTTCCACAATTCCAACTGCATTGGAAATATCTGGTCTAGTGTGAGTTATTGTAAACCTCCAATCATTTATTTGTACTTTGTGACAAAGAAATTCTAATTTTCATCATTATGAGTAAGTTTATAACCAGTCAACATAGTGTCCCAACAGGTTTACAGTTTTCCATTCCAAATTTCTTCAATATTTCCTTAAGATACTTTGTCTGAGATATAAAAATACCATTCTTGTTCTAATTAATTTGCAAACCAAGAAAGAATTTCATTTCACCAATCATTGACATTTCAAATTCATTTTCCATCTCTTTAGAGAACCTTTTACTCATTTCATCATTACTCCAAAAATGATATCATCAACAAACATTTCTATGATTAGAATTCCATCTTCACCAGTTCTTAAGTATAAATTACTATCTGCATTACCTTTTTTGAAACCAAGATGAAGAAGATACATGTCTAGTCTTGCATACCATGCTCTTAGTGCTTGTTTCAGTCCATACAATTCTTTCTTGAGTTTATAGACCATGTATTCATCTTTTATCAGAGGAAATCCATAAGGTTTCTCTATGTATACCTCTTCCTCCAAATCTCCATTCAAAAATGAGGATTTCACATACATTTGATATAACTTAAAGTATTTATGTGCAGAATAATCAAGAAATAGCCTCACAACTTCCAACCTAGCCACATGAGCAAATGTCTCTTCAAAGTCTTTTGGAGATTTGCTTCTGTGCAAATAATTGATTGTATTTTTGTCATTGATGACAACATATAATATATAGTAGTGTTCTATATGCAATTATTAGTAAAGATATTCTAGAGCTATGCATGTTTATTTCCATGGTGTATACATGTTCTAGATTCTATGTGCATTCACACCAAGTCAGATATGAAGTTTTAGTTGAGCTATGTTAATCAGTTATGGCAGTTATAGTGTCTAAAGAAAATATCTCAAGAGCCGACGTAAATACAATGCTTCTTGAGTTGCGCCTATCTTCAGGATATATGTGTTTTTATTAATGTTTAGTTATGAGTTAGTGATGATGATACAAAGGTGCCAAGCGTGTTCTATCAGAATTGTGAAGTTGGAGTTAATTTGTTGGAGCCAACTTTGTGAAGCGTTGCGTCTATTTAGTTTGGATTGTGCGGTTCTAACTTTGATTGCATGGTTAGTTAAGCTGACAAATAAGTTGATGAAGTATTCCTAGATACCATCATGACCTTATCCTTGGTGAAGATACATATAGAAGTTCAATTGTGTTTGCTATGTGTGAAAAACGAAGTGAAAAATAATAGATAGAAGAGAGCAGAAAGTCACACAGAATAAGTTGAAGAACTATGTGAAGAAAAAGAAGAAGATTACAATTCATTGGAACTGATCAAGATAGCAGGTCTACTCAAATAGTTCATCTATCAGATATAGTGTATATCTATTCTACTAAAGGTTGCAGCCTTCACCATTTTAGCAGTGAGATTTTGGACAGTGAGTCCTCACCCCTAACAGGGTTACCTGTAAAAGACTCCTAACAGGGTCTGACCTTTAACTAGGTCTTTGTACTTATTGCATTGTAAAGAAAAACTCCTAATAGGGTTTCAAGATCTCCTAATAGGGATAATTATAATCAAGTACAGTTCTTTGTGGGTGCTAATTCCCGCCGGGGCTTTTACCTATTTGGTTTCCCTGTAAACGAAATTGTTGTGTTCTCTATTGTGTTATCTGAATGTGCATTTGATTTATGTTAATTTATATCTAAGTAAAGAAAAGAATTAAAATAGTTGATAAATGATTCACCCCCCCTCTAATTTATCCTTTAGGACTATTCCAACAATTGGTATCAGAGCCAAGTTCCTTGGAGAGAAAGCCTACCAGCTTAAGGTAGATTAGATGCCATACTTCAGGAAAGAGAGTCCTAAGTTTGATGGAGAAAACTATCTTGACTGGAAGAACAAAATGATAACACATCTTCAACGCATTGGATTTGAGATCTATGAGATTTCCACTCAAGAATTTAAAGTTCCCACCTTGAAAGACCTTGTAGAAGAAGACTCTACAATCAAACAAAAGGAAGTGTTCACTCAAAATTGAATCGCCAAAGAAGCCCTAATCCGTGCCCTATCCGACAGTGAATTTCTTGAGATCAAGAAGGGAGATAAAGCATACTCTATTTGGAAATACTTAGAAGATATGCTTGAAGGAGACATCCAAGAAAAAAATGCATGCAGCAAGACATGGAAGAAAAGATACAAAAACTTAGAGATACTACCTGAAGAAAACATCAGAGCCTACAATCAAAGAATTAATGAAGCAGTTTCGGGTATCAGGAACAATGGTGGAGAAATTTCAGAGGATGATATAATGGACAAACTAATGACCACAATAATAGAAGACTATGAGAGAAAGATAAATATCTTGGATGAGACTATGAAATTTACAAAATACTTCAAGAGGGAGATTTTGATCAGTAAAATATCTGCATTTGAGATATCAAGATTGAAGATAGAACCTAAAAGTGAGATAGCTTTCAAAGCCTCAATCCACAACAATAAATCCATATGAAGCTCTAGTAATAATGAAGAAGTGGATATAGAACTAGAAGAAATCATTTCTATGATTGCTAGGAAAGAAAGGAAAGGTAAAGGGAAATATGAAGGAAAACTACCATTCAAATGTTTTTCATGCAACAAAGTTGGTCACTTTGCATCCAAGTATCCTACAGGAGTCAAGAAGTTTAGATCAGATTACAAGCCCAAGTACACTGAGGAATGTTATCATGTTGAAGATAGTGTAACTGATGATGATTCAGGAGAAGATGAAATTGGTTTTGTTTCCATTAAAGACATTGAAAATATGCTTGAAGAAATGGACAAAAAAGATGAAGAAAAAGCACAAGAGTTAGCATTAATTTCAAAAGCTGACATCAAAACTGACTGGATCATTGACAATGGATCTTCACACCACATGCCAAGAGACAAAGATAGATTTGTGCATCTAGACAAATACAAAGGTGGCATGGTTAGATTTGGAGATAACACTCCCAAACCTATCATAGGTAGAGGTTCTACCACCTTAGATGGAAAGATTAAGACAAATGATGTTCTTTATGTTGATGGTTTACATCATAACTTGCTAAGTGTTGAACAGTTGCTTGATAAAGGATATCAGTTGGAATTCAAAAACAACCAGTGCATCATTAACAAAAAATAAGGAGACATGATTGCATCAGGATCAAAGACCAAAGGTAATGTCTTTCAGCTAAATTTAGAAGTAAGTTGTTTTGTTGTGAAAGTGGATGACAGTTGGCTATGGCATAAGAGACTTTGCCATATCAATTTTGACAACATAGTCAAGATAGGTAATGTAAAGGCAATAAGAGACCTTCCAAGTATTGCAAGACCAGTTGACACCACGTGTAGGGAATTTTTGATGGGGAAGCATGTGAGGACCTCATTTAGGAGAAAACAAGACTCCGCTGAAAACAAATTAGATCTGATACATACGGACCTATGTGGACCTACTCAAACTAGAACATACTATGGAGAAAGGTATTTCATTCTGTTTGTTGATGATTTCTCAAGGATGATGTGGGTTGCATTCCTAAAAGAAAAATCTAAAGCTTTTGAGAAGTTCAAAGTGTTCAAAGCTAAATTTTAGAATGAATATAGATTAAAGATAAAATGTCTGAGATCTGATAGAGGAGGAGAATTCACCTCTGACCAGTTTTATGATTACTATGAAGAAAATGGAATCAAGAGATAGTTAAGTGCACCTAGAACCCCTCAGTAGAATGAGATTGCATAAAGAAGGAACAAAATAATACTTGACATAGCATGCACTATCATGATTGAAGGAAAGGTTTCTCATAACTATTGGAGAGATGCAGTCAATACATCAGTCTATACTATCAATAGAATACAATTGAGGCTAGCGTAGACAAGACACCCTATGAACTTTGGTTTGGTAATGTACCTACTATAAAATACTTCAGAATCTTTGGAAGAAAGTGCTACATCAAGAGAGATGACAACATTGGCAAGTTTGATGCTAGAAGCGATGAAGGTATTTTTCTTGGTTACTCTACTAAAAGAAAAGCCTATAGATGTTTTAATCTAAGATTAAATAAGATCATTGAAAGTACTCATGTGAAGATTGATG
>MU228071.1:834971-845625 GCA_018584345.1 Thuja plicata
GTTATTGAAGAAATGTTTGACTATATTGATGTTTCATGTAACAATCCTGAACCAAGTGAAGAAGAATCACAGATTATAGATGAAAGTATCACTCCTAAGAACTCAAAATACACATCCAAATACCACTGTAAGGAAGATATCATTGGAGATCAGAGCACTAAAGTCTTGACTAGATCTAGAGAAAAGGGTTCAATCGCTGATGAAGAGGTATGCTTACTTTCACAAATTGAACCCTTAAGTGTTGAAGATGCGTGCAAAGATTTGGATTGGCAAAGTGCTATTCAAGAAGAATTAGATCAAATAATCAAGAATGAAACATGGGAACTAGTCCCTGTACCTCATGAAAAGAACATGATTGGAACAAAGTTGATATTCAGGAACAAAATGAATGAAGAAGGTATAGTGGTAAGGAACAAAGCAAGATCGGTATGTAAAGGATATGCGCAGAGAGAAGGAATAGACTATACTAATACATTTTCCCCTATGAGTAGACTGGAAGCTATTAATTTGTTTTTGGCCTATGCAACATTCAAGAACTTTAAAGTATATCAAATGGATGTCAAGTTAGCCTTTCTGAATGGTGACCTGAAGGAAGAAGTTTACATAGAGCATCCCGAAGGATTCAAACTTTCAGACAAACCAGACATGGTATGCAGACTAAAGAAAGCACTTTATGGATTGAAATAGGACCCAAGAGCTTGGTATGAGAGACTTGATGGTTACTTAACAAAGATAGGATTTAGAAAAGGAGCAGTAGACTATAATTTATTCATAAGAGAGATAGATGAAGGATTACTACTTCTTTCTAATTTTTTTTATGACATTATCTTTGGAGGTAATGACAAACTTAGTGCAAAATTCACCAAAGAAATGAAAAGTGAGTTTGAAATGAGCATGATTGGACCTATCAAATATTTTCTTGGATTGAATGTAAAACAAATAGACAAAGGTATATTCATAAATTAGTCAAAGTATGCGAAGGAGATATTGAAGAGTTTCAAAATGGAAGTTTGCAAACCAGTAAGCACCCCCATGATAACAGGAAGCAAGCTTTCTAAAAATGATGATTCCACAGTATTTTACAAGACTCTATACAAGTCTATGATTGGAAAACTCATATATCTTACTCAATCTAGACCTAATATTTCTAATGTAATTAGCATTGTTGGAAGATTTGTAGCTGAACCTAAACAAAATCACCTAATGGCAATAAAAAGAATATTCAGATATTTAAAAGGAACTATAGACTATGGTTTATGGTATCCTAACTTAGAGAATATACAACTTCATGTGTATATAGATGTAGATTGGACAGGTTGTGTTGATGACAGAAAGAGTACATCAGGAGGAGCAGTATTTCTTGGAGACAGATTGGTCACTTGGAAAAGTAAAAAGTAGAATTGTATCTCCCAGTCAATATCAAAATTTGAGTATGTTGCAACAACATTGAATTTTTCAACAATGGTTTGGATCAAATAGAATATTAAAGACTTTGGTATTCAGATTGATTATCCTATTGTTATTCACCATGACAACACTAGTACTATCAATATGTCAAAGAACCCTGTGCTGCATGCAAAGACAAAACACCTTGAGATCAAATACCATTTTCTAAGAGAAAAAGTTGCAGATGGAGAAGTAAAGTTGGATTATGTGAGCACTAAAGAGAAATTAGCAGATATTTTTACAAAGCCATTATCAAAAGATACTATTGAGTATCTCAGGGAGAAGCTGGGAGTAATTCCCTTTCTTGAGTTTGATTAGAATTTTCAGCAAGAACATCAGTCCTTGGTGACTGATGAATGGTTGACTACTCTACTTCTAGAGTATGACCTATGCTTAATGGTCTTTAACACCCTTTGTCATTGATGTCAAAGGGGGATTATTAGTAAGGGGGAGCATATACTCTGGGGGAGTATAAAGAGAAGCAGCAGTGAAGAGGAACTTTTGATGAGGATATTAAGAAGATTTTAAAAAGAAGGAAGACACTTTGAGTTGATGATATCATATGTTGCCATCAATGTCAAAGGGGGAGATTGTTGGAGATTTGATTCTTTACAAATAATTTATTGTATGTTTGTCATTGATGACAACATATAATATACAACAGTGTTCTATATGCAATTATGCATACAGATGTTCTGGAGCTATGCATTTTTATTTCCATGGTGTATAAATTTTCGAAATTCTATGTGCATTCACACCAAGTCAGATATGAAGTTTCAGTTGATCTATGTTAATCACTTATGGCAGTTACAACATCTGAAGATTTTCTATCAAGAGCCAACGTAAATACAATGTTTCTTGAGTTGCGTCTATCTTTGGGATATGCGTGTTTGTATTAACATTTAGTTATGAGTTAGTGATAATTATACAAAGGCACCAAGCATGTTCTATCAGAATCATGAAGTTGGGATTAATTTGGTGGAGCCGACTTTTTGAAGCATTGCGTCTATTCAGTTTGGATTGCGTGGTTCTAACTTTGATTGCGTGGTTAGTTAAGCCAACAAAGAAGTTGATGAAGTATTCCTAGATATCATCATGACCTTATCCTTTGTGAAGATACATATAGCAGTTTGATTTTGTTTGCTAAGTGAAAAAAATGAAGTGAAAAATAATAGATAGAAGAGTGCAGACAGTCAGACAGAATAAGTTGAAGAACTATGTGAAGAAACAGAAAAATATTACAATTCATTGGAACTAATCAAGACAGAAGGTCCACTCAAATAGTTCATCTATTAGATATAGTGTATATTTGTTCTACTGAAGGTTGCAACCTTCACCATTTTAGTAGTGAGATTTTGGACAGTGAGTCCTCACCCCTAACAGGTTTACTTGTAAAAGACTCCTAACAGGGTTTGACATTTAACTAGGCCTTTTTACTTATTGCATTGTAAAGAAAAACTGCTAACAGACTTGCAAGATCTCCTAACAGGGATAATTATACTCAAGTATAGTTCTTTGTGGGTGCTAATTCCCACCAGGGTTTTTACCTATTTGGTTTCCCCGTAACCAAAATTGTTGTGTTCTCCATTGTGTTATCTGAATGTGCATTGTATTTATGTTAATTGATATCTAAGTAAAGAAAAGAATAAAAGTAGCTGATAACTGATTCACCCCCCCCGTCTCAGTTATCCTTTGGGACTATTCCAACAAGTCTATGCCTTCTTGTTGCAAGTAGCCTTTACAAACTAATCTAGCTATATTTATTACCACTTTTCCTTCCTCATCCATTTTTTTTGTAAAAACCCATTTAGTTTCTATCACATTCTTGTTTTTAGGCCTTGGAACAAATTCCCAAGTGTTTTTTTTCTTTATATGTTCTAATTCTTTCTACATAGCTTTAGGCCAAGATTCATCTCTACATGCTTTGTTAGTAGTCTTTGGTTTAAATTGAGAAATAAAAAAAATTTCATCTCTTACTTTTGATCTAGTCAACATTCATCTATTTTCATTACCAATAATTTGATCTTCAGGATGGTTCTTCTTAACATACCTCAGAGTCTTAGGAGTTTCAATAGGCTCATTTGATTCATCTTCGATCTCATTATCAATTTCCAAAGGTTCTTCAGGATTTGCAGTGACCTCCTTAACCTTTTCTCTTATCTGAATTCTATTCAAAGTGTACACAACAATACCAAAAAATTCTCTCCAATGAACATGCGATACATTTCCTTCTAGCATGATAGTCCTGGCAGAATCTAATATTGTTTTTTTTTTTCCTTCGCTCTACTATCCCATTCTATTGTAGTGTTCTAGGAGAAGATGTATGTCTGTATATTCCATGCTCTTTGTTTTAGGTATTAAACAAGTCTGAAGTAAACTCACCACCTCTATTTGGTCTCAAACATTTTATCTTCAAGCCTGATTCATTCTCAAATTTTTCTTTGAATATCTTGAATTTATCAAATGCCTCAGATTTCTCTCTTAAGTATGTAACCCACATCATCCTAGAAAATTCATAAAAAAGGTATAAAATACCTCTCAGCATAGTAAGATCTTGTTCTTGTAGGAACAGACAAATCTGTATGTACCATATCCAACTTCCCTTTCGCAAAGTAAAATTTTCTTTTAAAACTACTTCTAGTTTGCTTCCCCATAATACACTCTCTACATGTAATGTTAGATGGTTTCACAATCTTAGGTAGATTTGTTACTAGATTAGTCATACTTGTATTCACAATATTATCAAAGTTAACATGACAAAATATTCTATGTCATAGCCAACTATCATCAACATTCACAATAAAACAAGAAGCCTTAGATGTATTCAATTCAAATACATTACCTCTAGATTTAGTACCAGATGTGATTAAGTCTCCTACCTTACTTCTGATATAACATTTCCCATCAATGAATTCCAATTGATAACCCTTGTCCAGTATCTATCCAACACTCAATAGATTATGCTTAAGTCCATTAACAAGGAATATATTATTGATATTAATTTTTCCATCTAGAGAAATAGATCCAAATCGAATGATAAGCTTAGGATTATTGTCACCAAATCTTACAACACCACTATCATATCTTTTTAGACTAAAAAACTTATTTTTATCTCTAGTCATATGTGTATGCGTGAATTTGGGTCTTCGCCGACAACTGAAAACAAACACACTTCAATGATCCATTAAGTGGTTAGCAGGTTAGAAAACAACAAAACCAGAATATTAAAAAAAACATCCTAAGCTAACCGAGAGCGGTTCATTTCGTTCTAGTAGGCAAGAATATGAACTTTGCTCTTAGGTCGTCGCAAAGTCCAGTGACTACACACTATTATAAATGAAGGATTTTGAAAGCTATATGATTGATTAATCTAAATGATAAATGCAAGATGCAGATTGTTGTTAATCCAAGCTAATTAGAGATTCATTTTAGAAGAACCAAATGAAGTGTTTAAGATTCATTTTAAAACCCAAAATCAAATGTGCTCTAAATTAGATTGTTTGCATGCTTGAAAGTAAAACAACAATTAATGCTAAATGATTAAAAGATAAGAATGATAGAAAAGAAAATACAGTATAATAATTATAGCAAAAGTTAGGATCCTTTGTGAAGGAAAATAGCTTCTCTTTTATAGAAAATCTTTGTCAAATCAATGGTTAAAGATCGAAAGAAAAGAGTGGCTCAGATTCGATTTGAGGAAGCACAATCCATGTGCAAAGAATTTGATTGGTCAAAAGTGTCAATTGACTAAACTGACTGATCAGTTATTTTGGAAGCTTCCATATTCAGTTTTCAGTTAACTCAAATGTTTCCAAAATGATAAATAGTTGAGAATCAGTTTACTGAGTGGAACTAGATTGTTTCCAATTTGATAATCAGTTAACTGGATTTGATGATGTCATATGCATTTTTAATAATTTAATTGATTTTGAATGCACATTTTTGTTTTTATAATTAATTTAATTTTTTATTTTATTCACAAATTTGTATTTTTATTTAATTAATATATCAGAATATCAATTGAATAATTAACATAAGGTTTATTTGACATTGTATTATGATTTTAAAAATTATTTAATTAATCAAGTGTGATGATTGATTAGGACTTAGGGTTCATGTCAGATTAGCTTGAATTTGATAGATTGAGGAATTTCCTATTTGATTTAGGACTTAGGGTTTATGAAGATTAGGGTTTCTTGAATAATTGTTGCGATTGGGGGTCTAGGGTTTAGATGACCATTTTTATGTGATTACATTTGCCCCTCTTTAAAATGATGAGAGATCATCGCATTGATTCAAAGACTTGTTAGCGTTGAGATCAAGAATATTTTTATTTGAAGCGATGAAACCATTCTTTTGCAGAAGAAGAATGACTTCAAGCTTGACTGGATGAAGATCAACCAAAAGATATAAAATAGAATGCTCAATTTCATTTGAAGTGATGAAAATGGACATCTTTCAAGAACTCTTAAACCTTTTGGTTGGTTTGAACTAATAACTAGTTTTATTTGAAGCGATGAAACTAATTACCAATAATAGACTTTATTAGAAATAAAATTGACTTGATTCAAAGCAATGAAGCCAATTTGATCAATGTATCTAGTTTCAATAATGAATATCCTATATAAGACAGATCTTGTCTGGTTTTGAGTGTAGTCACCACTATATAAGACCATTGATTAGGTTGCCTTTGATTTTAAGATGATCTCAACTTGATTTGATGTGATGAAGCTAAGATTCCCCAAGCGATGGGGTTTTGATTGATGATGTGATCACCGAAATGTTAATGTCCTGATCCTACCCCCTTGAGAGCAAAATCAAAATATGGCTAGGTTCCCCAGTGATGAGAAGAAAATTGATTGATAACATGATGCAAGAAGAAGTTGATCTGATTAGAAATAGGTCCCAACTGGTTAGGATAGAATATATACTTGATGAGAGGTCTTGGTGACCAAGATTGACCAAAATTTTGATAGATGGATTGATTAGAAGAAAACCAGGAGAGATTTCCATTGGTTGTGCAAGCAGTCAATTTCAGATTTCAATTTCTATCCTGAAAAATGGAATAGGACAGTTGAATTAGGAAGGGGTGTCATGTTCATGCACAATTGACCACTTGATGAAAGGAAGATTGATCAATAATAACCTCAAATCCTTCACATTGGAGAGAGATATCGATATTATTAACATGAATGCAACCTAAGGAGTAGTCACTCAACCTTTAGCATTGAAAATTTTCATCATTGAGCATTTTGGAACATCTGAGTCGATATAATCCTTACTGGTGCCACTACGACCATAAGAATATGAATATGAATTTCATCAGATAAGATATGAGAAACTAACATAAGCATTGGGGCACAAAAGATGAGATGACCTGAACATTGTTTCTAGTTGATTTTGCAAAAGTACACCGGTATCAAGGCATTCAAAGCTAAGATAACCATGAGTGTGATCGTGTGTAAAAAAGTAGAGAAATAATAGTTAAGGAGATAGTTTCGACCTCACCTTAGCATACAAATTATAAACAGGATTGAGGGATGTGAGTCTTTTCTGCCTTAATGTAGGAGCTCTTACCACATACACCCTATTTATTTGACATTGTTGGATCATCGGGACCACACCAAAAACAAGTAGACAAAGAAAAGATTAAAAAAAATAAATGAGAATAGACATCATACAAAGAGAAGTTCAACATACTTTAGCCAGTTCCAAATTTTTTGGATGTGTATATGTAGGAGGTGTTGAGAAACACCGTTGTGCTTGTGAGTGCGATGTGTTTGAGTGCTATCGATCTAGTTTTTACATTTGTGGTATCTAATGTGTGTTAAGAAACACAGATGCGTCCAAATATAGTGCTAAGAAACACTTTATATTAGGGTGTTGAGAAACACTTGTTGCGTCAGTAGCGAGTTATCCTTCAGAAATGACAAGATTACTGACTTTGGTGTAATCCAAAGATGTGATCTAATGTGGGGACCCATGCCCCTAGTAACAAATGATGATGACTAACTTGACTCATACTACCCAAGCTATGACTTTGGATTAGTTTCAAGCCAGGAGGGTTCTCACAAAAGTGACTGAAAGATATATACAAATTGAATCATTTCAAAGACTGAGCATTGAGAGATGGAGTGTTGAGTACAAGAGGTGTGTGTTTACCAGGTTTTCACCTACTTGGTAGAGATGCTATTTAGTAGAAATTGACTTGATTTGAAGCGATGAAGCCAATTTGATCAATGTGCCTAGTTTCATAAATGAATGACTCGTCTAAGACTGATCGGTCTGGTTTCAAGTGTATCCATCACTGTATAATACAATTGATTGGGTTTCTTTTTATTTATGTGTAGACACCTAAAACTAGGCAAATCTTAGCCAAATGCTCTAAATTTCACCAAAATGCATCGAATCAATTTTAAATGGACATTTATCAATCAAATTGGACAAAATCATTTAAATCAAAGGATCAAATAAATAATGACATCAAATGATTAAATATAATCCTAAAGGGATTAATCAAACTATATAATTGATTTTAGTCAATTAAATGTATAGCTTAAAATCAAAAACCAAATTGAACCTATTCCCCTACATGGCTAATTTAATTAATTGATTGAATTTAATAAATCCTAATATCCTTCAACATGAATTTGAGAAACCAATGAGAATTGAGAACACAAAGCACATGGATCACTCCTAATTTGCAATCTCAATCACTCATTTTGAACTTTGAATCTCAACCACTCAAATTTGTCCCTTTGTCCAAACCTTTCAGACAAACCATTTAAATTGTCCTCTCATTTGAAACCATTTGAAAGCCTCTCACTCAACCATGGCTTAATCATGATCAAGTAACTCTACCCCCTACACTTGGGAAAATCCTATGAATAGAAGCCATTTTGAGAGCATAAGGGATCCTAGAAAATTTGAATGCAAGGCATCCTTACTATAGACATTTCATAGAAAATTGAGAGCATTTAAGAGAATATCATAGAAATTTAGCATAATGGAGAGCATTTTGGAGAGAATTTGAATCAAATTTTATAGAAATAGAGAGAATTGAGAGCTATTTAGGCATTATCTTTATTAGTTTATCATTCTAGGATTGTCACTAATAGAGATTAAGGCTAAGAGCTCTATTAGAAAAGCTTAGTTAGAGATCCATGAGATGTTAAATTCTTTATTTGTCAATTCTTAGATTAAATTGTATTATTGTTTCCATAGAATTTATAGATAACACCTTTATTTTATGTAGGTATGAATTATACATACACAAATGACACCCACCGTGGGGCTTTGAGTCTCTAAATCTCATTTTTTGTCAAACTTCATGTGTTTTTGGTGCATTTTCTACTAACTTTGCAGGTTGCAGGTCCAAGTGATGCCTACCAGTAGTAAAGTGACACCTATTAGCAGCAAAATGATGCCTATGAAGATCTTCCCTCTTCAGTCTTAAATTTCTTTCACTGCTTGCAAGACAAAGTGTCATGCCTGTTCTCGTAAACCAACACCTACAAGTCAATAAATTACGCCTATGAACATTCTTCTACTGCCTGTTAACATTTATGTTTCACAATTTGCACATTTTGCACTGCCTGCGATTTAAAGTTTAACACTTGCAATTTGTTAAATCACACCTAGTTCACCGCAAATTCACGCGTAGGACACTACAAAATAATGTCTGTTAGTTGTAAAATAATGCTTGATGTAGTTTATGTGTTATTTCTTTTAGATTAATAAAATATATTCTAACTCTCTGATACTATGTTCTCTACAGATGAACAAACACCTAAAAGTACAAAAACTAGAGGTGCGCATCAAAAGGCTAAACAAATAGGTAAAGGTTCAAAAGAAGTACTTCAAAGAACTACATGGTGCTTTAATTTTGGATAATTTAGAGAAGGAACAAGATTTATTTGAGAATTATATCAAGGTTATCAGTGCTTACAAGAAGAAACTTCTCTCTTTGAATTGATTGAATGCATTAAGTTTTTAAGGTGTTTTTTGTGCAAATCTTTCTAAGAGACTTAATTGCATTTCAATTATATTTTGTTTGGCTCACTTTGATTGTTTGTGTCGACTAACTTGTTGGTGGAGCTAGAGAGGGAATGATCACCAGTAGGTGAGTGAGAAAATAAAAAGAAAAAAATGTCAAAAAAGTGCCTATCCTTTGCTAGCTTTGAAAGAAGTATTTTTCTCATCAACCTTTCTTTGCTTAAATTGTGGAAAATTAATTTAAATATAGCTAAATAGGGACACCCTATTATTTTCCATCTTGAAAAAAACATTATGTATATGCTCTCAAATTTTCAAAGTTGATCAAAAATACAAAAAATGTTGAGTTTGGGGCGGTAGAAAGAAAGGGAGGATAACTGAACCATACACTTTATTATAATAACCTCTTTGTTACGATGTTGAAAAAGAAAATAAGTGCTTGAAGTGTTTGGATAAAAGAACAAAAATAGGGATATGATCTTCACTCTTTGAGTGAATCAAACTCCCAAACTAAGTTCAATTTCTCATTTTCTATATATGTTAGATAATCCAGATCTTTAGAGGGACTGCCTCCCAAGTACATCCTTAGAAGGACAGTAAGAGGGAATGACCCAAATGTAAGGAAACTCAGGTGCAGAAATAGCTTCCTACACTAATCTCTAAAAGAAAGTATTGTGCAAATTCTTTTAAATCCTTACAATTTCAGATTCGTTAACTACTTTAACAAAGATATTGCAACCATATACCTTGCATATAGAAAATAGAGAATGACAATGATTTACCTTGGGGAAAACCTTTTGGTAAAAAACCCCAACACTCCAAAACTTGCACAATGTATTATCTTCAACACAATGGTTACAACACACTTGCAATGCAAGTTCTTTCAGGAGACAATCGACACACACAGACAAATCCAGTAGCACCAGATTATACCAACAATACACTCTTTTCGTATCCTTTCCTGTAACCCTAAAAAATGCTTATATCATGCGCTTTCCTTTTTAGGGCAACTTCCAAAGATAGCTGTATTAGGGTTTTACCATTCTCCAAGAAAATAGGAACCCTAAATTTTTTTTGGAAGTGTACAGTACTCAACTTTATCAGTTGCCACATGTCATTGCATGTCTTCACCCATCATTGAATCTTCTAGAAATAGCTCTTACGTGTCATAGGAATCTGTCATAACCATTTTAGCCATGATCTCCTTACACAC
>MU228071.1:845675-869505 GCA_018584345.1 Thuja plicata
GACACATCAACATGCCAACTAGACATGTACACTCACACTTAATTACATTATTTGCAAGAAAAACATTTTACAAAACAAATAATAAGAATAGGAATTATCCAAGGTTGAGACACCTTATTCCTAACACCAAAGTGGGATACAATCACTTAAGCCATGATACTATCCGACCCACTATAAAAAAAAAATTTCACTCTTCCATAATGGGTTGTAGTGACTAGATTGTGCTTAAGTTTCTACACTTCCTCTAGTAGTCCTTTGGGATTGTGCAAAATTGTACTTTTATGCATGTGGGAAGCCCGCAACGGGGTAAAATAACTTTTCATGATCTAGAATGGAGGTGTTCAATAAATCCTTGATAAGTAGAAAGCTACATTTTAGAGCCAACATTGTTTAAAAGTCAAATCTGACTCTACATAGATTGATTGGAATCTATTCTTGTTTAAGACCCATTGAAACAACCGAGAACATACACATTAGGGTGTTTTAGGGTTATGATGCAAAATTGATGTGTGTGTTGCATTTTTATTTAAATTTTCAAGAAAGAATCCAATTGAACAAAACTTATCACAACATTAAACATTTAAAAACCCTAAAAACTATGAAAATAATCCTAATCTACAAAGTGTCACATACTAGTAGAAAAATAATTCCTACAATACATTATGTGATGTCTGCACACTTGAAACGATGCCTAATATTATTGAAGTGAAGCCTAAGTTGCTAGAGACTACCACTTGTGAACATTAAAACAATGCCTACAAATTGGCAAATGCTATTTGCAACCTGCAAAGTGCCCCGTAGACAATTTCCATCTAACGCCTATAAGGTGTAAAGTGACACCCAAAAACAAACAAGGGAAGACAGTGGACATTTCCCAAGGCTGTGAAAGCAACTTAATCACATTTTTGGATACCCTTTTGGATTTTCTACCTATGCATACTTTCAGTTTAATCAGAATCCCCCATTATTGGATAATTCACAAAATCATTAAGGGATTGATCAATTAGGTGATCAAAGCCAATTTTTCTTGATCATCATTCATGTCAACTTTCACCCGATCACATTACATTAATTCTACCCTAAAATCTGACGAAACTTATCTAAGGCAAGAGCTTCCTTTTCCTAGTGAGGATTTTACTTCTTCACAACAACCAACTCAAGAACCAACGAAGGAAGTAGAACCAAATATGGATTTCCCATTTGGAAATATGGACCCCAACCTAATCAATAATGTCAATAGAGATAACAATAATAATAATGGAAATGGAGAGGTCAATAACAATGGGGCCTATGGCAGAGGAATAGACCTTAACAATCAAGGGGTAGATCCTAATAATAATGGAGGAAATGTGTACCCTAATGATGAAGAGGCAACTGAAGAAAAGGTTAGTGAGGCATTCCAAAGCCCATTCTTCATGAAGCTCATGGAGAAAGTGTTAGAATGATATATGGAGAAGTATTTCCTAGACCTAGCACAAGCGGGGACTAAACTCCCCCACAACTTTGATGTTGATAAACTCAAGCAAAAAGAAGAAGAAGCAAACTCGATCGACATAATGAAAAAGAAATTTAAATTATTCCAAATGAAATTGGACACAATGAAACAAAGCGGGGCTCCTAAACCATTTTCTATCAAATCTTTGTGTCCTTTTCCATTTGACAAGACCCTAATTATGGTCCCATTCCCAAGTAATGTTGTTTTTCCTAAATACAACAAGTATGAAGGAGCATCTGATCCCCAAGATCATTTAAGGGAATTTTGTGCATTGATCTTGGAGTTCATGCATGACACAACATATTTAACAAGGTTATTCGCTAGAAGTTTAGGAGGCATGGAAATGGAGTGGTTTTCCATGTTACCCTCTGGCATGAAATTTTTTGAAGAATTGGCCTCCAAATCTGTAACTCACTATTCCTACAATATAAAACATGAGGTTGTGATGATAAATTTATGTAATACCAAGCCATGAGAGGTAGAAGGATTCCTACTTTTCTTACAAATGTGGAGAGCGGTATTCGCTAGATACCCTTGAAGTGTACCTGAATAGGAGAAGATGGATATCTTCATTAATAGCTTGAGTAATGAGATGAATTATCGGTTAAGATTACAATATCCTAGATCTTTCCAAGACCTAATTGAGAATGTAGTTACTACAGAGGAGGTATTGGTTAAAAGCGGAGAACTTAATCTTTATAAGGACAATAAAAACAACAAAAAAGATACCTCCAATAATAATCAAAATAGGAATCCTCCTAACAATAACCTATTTTTTATGAGGAACAATAACAAAGGTGTGGTCAATGATGGAGTTGTGGAAGCTAATAATTTGAAGGCCACTCCTTTTACTCTTACAAGAATACCTACTCAAGTTAACAATGCAAGTTAAGCACCCAAATTCCCTCTCAACAACAACAATAATAATAACAACTTTTGGGATAATCAAGGGGCTAACAATCCTAAACCTTTCTTTGCACCAATGTCTAGAAGGAAATTCACACCTTTGGTTGAACCACTTGAGAATGCATTGAGAACCCTAATTGCTAATAAGATTATTGATTTACCAAGGGCTCAACCCTATGAACCACAAATCAAGTCTAATTGGTGGATTGAGTCCAACCATTGTGAATACCATAGGAATCAAGGACACAAAACCAATGATTGCATGCGCTTAAGACATGTGGTGCAAGATTTGATTGAAAATGGTGTAATTAAGATAGAAGGGCCCCAAAACAATGAGTATCATACAACCTTTAAACAATCTTTCTATAATCATGAGAAAGGTGACTCTTCAACTTCGAACAATCAAGGAAAAAACTCCAAAGGGAAAAACAATGTCAATTTTTCTCATCATTATGACAATACTATCAATAACTTATCCATGCATGAGCATGTTGTTAATATTGTGGTGATTAAGGAACAACCTAAAGTGAAGACTTATAATGCCATCACTAGGGGGAAAGAATGAAGGATTACCCTACAAGGGGGTGATCCTAAACCTATTGGCCCTACACAATCAAATATTTTGGCTAAACAACTATCTACTTAAAAAAATCCTTATAGTTTGGTTGATTAATTACAAAAGACTCCAGCAAAAATTTCTATTTTGGAGTTACAAAAACTTTCTCCCAATCACAAGGAAATCTTGGAAAAATCCCTAGTGGAGACTAATGTTCCTATAACTTTTGAGGAAGATAAGTTTCAAAATATGGTAGGACATATCATTGCACCACATTGCCTTTCATTCTCCGAACAAGATGATATGTCCATTACTCACCCTCAAAATTTTCCATTGCATCTATAAGTTTTAATCCAAAGGCATATGGTCAAGAGAGTTCACATTGATGGGGGAGATGGTCTTAATATTTGTACATTGAACCTTGTCAAGGCTTTAGGGTTAGCCAAATCATCCATTGATCCTAAAAAGTAGATTACCATTAAGGCTTATGATGAGGAAGAAAGATCTTCAAAAGGCATGATTGTTTTACCTATTCAAGTTGGAACCATAAATAAATACACCATATGTCAAGTCCTTGACATGAAGCTAACTTATAATATATTATTGGGGAGACCATGGATTCATGAGATGCAAGCGGTGCCTTCCACCTATCATCAATGCATAAAATTTCCACACATGGGTGAAGAAATCACAATTGGAGGAGATCCTAATCCCTTTCAATATTGCAACACATTGAAACCTAGTCATGAACTATTTATTCCTCATAATAGGGAAGGAGTCATCCCTAATGTCAACATTGAAGAAGCTAAAGAGGAAGGTTGAAAGTTGACATCAAATGCTACATCTACCTCAAACCCTAATAAAACTAACTCATCTACATCAACTAAAGGATAGGAGAAAGTGAGTTATGAGGGTCAAAGTTCACATGAAAATTCAGTTAGAACTTCTACATAAAAGGTGTAAATGTTGAAACCTTCCAAGGATGAGAAATAATAAGCCAAGAAGGATCAATACCAAAAGATGAATGAAATGATGCATAACTTTAAAAAGCAATGTAGAATCAATTCCAAAGGAGTGGGGGAATATTCTATTTCCCTATTTAATTTTCCAACTTCTCCTAAGACACATGGGAAACCATAAAGTGATCATCCAACTCACAAATATAATTCTCATTTTGTAAGACAAAGTGAAAAATCAGCCCTAGAAAAGGAGGACATTGAAGTTTTACGATGGCTCTACAAAGAGGAAGATACTTCAAACGGTCTCGTGGAAAGAGTGAAACACATAAATATCCAAACTGAGTAATATGGAAAGGGATATAAAATTATGCAAAAACTAGGATACAAGGGAAGATGACTGATGCATAGTGGGCACCATAAGCTTCACAAGGTCAATGTTTGCCCTTCAAAACCTTCAATCACTCAAAGTTCAGACCAAAAGAAACTGTCTCCACACACACAATACCCAAACACTTATCAAAGGTTTTTTTTGAATTGATTCAAGGTTCTCACGACCTATTCCAATAGGTAACCCAATCACTAGGTTTAACCAAGTCTCCAAACCAAACTACTCACTGGTTGGTCACAAGGCACTTTTACTAGTTTTGACACAAACTCCCCCAAAATGAATTCTAGGATGAGGGGCGACCCAAAGTTTAGTATTTTGTCTATTTAGGTACCTAATGAGGTGAAATTTTGGTTAATATCATTCTATACAAAAATCTAAACATAGTTGCTTTGTTAAACCACTCCTAGGCTTGTAGCCTTTAAAACCAAAAACTTGGATGATTTGTGAAACTTCCAAACAAACCTGGAAAAAAATAATATATTCAAGTACCCTTTATGGACTTAAATGAACTCCCAAAGCATCAGGACCTGAAGGTCTTTCTATTTATACTGACTTTTTCAGTGAAATCTAAAGGGCAATTTGGTCTACCTTTACAAAGGAGGTACCCTAAGGGTTTCGAAAAAATTCACCAGTAACTGTGATTCATGATGGGGCATCCAAAACATGAGTAAATCCAAGGTTTCTGGTCTTGGGGTTAAACCCACAAAGAGTTACAACACTTTTTGTAAAACTATCAATGGTGCATACATGAAGATATACACCTAGGGCATCAAATTTCTCCCTACTCCCTGCAAGTTACAACTTGTAACAAAAACATTCTTAAATTACATTGAAAATAATTGAATTTCACCAAAGGCCATTAAATTCCCATGGTGAAATCCCAAGTTATACACAAGAGAAGTTGAAACCCTAGGTAAATACTCAAATCTGTGACAACAATTAGTAAAATGCAGACAACGTGAGTTATAGATTGAATTAGAGGCTCAAACTAGATGAATTGGAAAGAGGATTCAAAGGATCATTTTAAAATGTAATCCTTTCCTCCCAACATGACCCTATACATTCATACCAAGCAAATGAACATAAATTTTTAGGGTGAAACAAGGTTTTCTTTATTAATTTGAAAACCAATTACATTCTCTCTATCTTCCACCAGCCTGAAAGGGCTTATGAAGACATTCCCCAACATTTCCAACTAATTTTCAAAGGTTGTGACTATTGGGGGAATTATTAAATTAATTTTTGCAACTTTTACACAAAGTTGCTAAACAACATTAGTCGCAAAAGTGCAAATTTTTTATTTTCTATGCTTTTTACTTATTAGACCTATGTCAAGGATCCCAAGGACCCTTTATTGACATGAAACATGTATTATTATCCCAATAGACTCTTAAAATAAATAATCACACAACTATGCCTATGACCATAGTAAAAGCCCAAGGTTTATAAACACACCAAGGGTGGCTAGGCCTTACAATAGGCTTATTGTCAAACTTAAGACACATAACTCTTTGGATCATCCATGAAGATAGAATTTTGAATTTTAGGGAGGTGCTCCTGCACCATACTCATCAACTTTAAAAAATTTCCAAGTCCTCTTGGAAACTTGCAAACAAAACATATTAGAAAACAAAATCTTCATTTTAAATTTAGGTCGGAAAAGAGAAGCTTTAATGACCCATGGAACTCTTGAACATTGTTGCACCACCTTGTTCTTCAGCTTAACTATGGGCTTGCCTCTGATGGGAAAAATGTAGACCAACAATTCTAGATTTGTGTCCATATCATTTGATGGATATTCATGCAATATAAAAATTGATACCTAATATAAGTATTGATATGTATCTTCATACATTTTCCATGGTTCAACACTTGAAATAAGTGCCAAATATTCTTCAACCTGCAATATCTCCAATCTTGGAGAAAATTTTACAACTTCTAACTCACTGTTTGTCTCTTCTCTCTGTGAGACATAAACCAACATATTACTATGCTATTTTCCTTGGAATTTCAAATATTCATTCACATGTAAGGCTACCTCCCTAACCTCAAAAATTACTATCATGTTCACCATGGGTGGCTCTTCTAATCCTACAAAGCATAGGTTAGGTAGAAAAAATAGGTCATTTTCCATCATACCATTATTGGTATGAACTCCTTCAAGTGCAAAAATTGTTGCACCATTTTTGTGGTCAACATCGACAACATCAATCAAATGTGTACCATCATTAATGGTATGGGATTCATTAGCCTTAGAATCTCCCTCTTGATCAGTCACATGACCTACTACAAGAACATCATGAGGCTCAGTCATTGCCTCTTTCAACAAGCAACCCACAACTTCCTCTTTCTTATCCTTGTTCTTGAGTCCATATAATGGACTAATCTCTTCTTGCATGGCTGATTCAACTACACCTTCAAGTGTACCCTACTCATATTTCTTATCCAAAACATTATTTTCTTTGTCCATATATTTTAGTTCTGCCTCCTTAACTTCTTCCTCAACTTCCACATGATGTGGGAATGCAATCTTGTCAATCAGTCCTAGACTCCTTGTCATTTTCCAAGATGGATCATCACCCTTTAGTGGATTAAATTTAAATTTCTCTCCATCCTTATTGAAGGCATATGTATTCTCTCTACAATTATGTTGGGCTGACCTATCATATTTCCATGGTCTTCCCAAGATCAAATGACAATCCCTCAAAGGCATAATGTCACACTCTATAATGTCATGGTATGCTCCAGTCTAAAATGGAACCAAAGACTTCTCTAGGACTTAAAACCATTCTTTATGACCTAAACCAAATGATCTTTAAGGTGCTTCATGATAAATTCTAGGTAAATTCAATTTATCAACCATTTCAATGGAAACTATGTTGTCAAAAGAACCACTTTCAACAATGACTTTGCATACCTTATCTTTGCATTTGAACTTTATTCTAAAGACTGGGTGTCTTTTCCTTTTTTCTGCTGCTTCTTCCATAAAATCTTCAAATAAATCTTCAATTCAAATTTTCAAGGATCTACTTCCTTTCTCTGATATCACTTGATGCATACTAGGCACCATAAGCTTCACAAGGTCAATGTTTGGTCTTCAAAACCTTCAATCACTAAAAGTTCAAACCAATAGAAACTATCTCCACATACACAGTACCCAAACACTTATCAAATTTTTTTTTTTGACTTGATTCGACATTCTCATGATGCATTCCAACAGGTAACCCAATCACTAGGTTTAACCAAGTCTCCAAAACCCAACTACTCACTGGTTGGTCACAAGGCACTTTTACTAGTTTTGACACAAACTCCCCCAAAATGACTTCTAGGACCAGGTGTGACCCAAAGTTTAGTATTTGGTCTATTTAGGTCTGTAATGAGGTGAAATAGTGGTTAGTATCATTCTATACAAAAATATGAACATAGTTTCTTTGTTAAACCACTCCTAGGCTTGTAGCCTTTAAAACCAGAAACTTGGATGATTTGTGAAAATTCCAAACAAGCCTAGAAAAAAATAATATATTCAAGTACCCTTTATGGACTTATATGAACCCCCAAAGTTCTAGGACCTGAAGGTCTTGTTGGTTATACTGAAACCCACTTTTTTGGTGAAATCTAAACGACAATTTTGTCTACCTTTACAAAGGAGGTACCCTAAGGGTTTGGAAAAACTTCACTAGTAACTGGGATTCATCATGGGGAATCTAAAACATGAATAAATTGAAGGTTTTAGGTCTTGGGGATAAACCCACAAAGAGTTACAACACTTTTTGTAAAACTGTCAATGGTGCATACATGAAGATATACACCTAGGACATCAAATTTCTCCCTACTCCCTGCAAGTTACAACTTGAAAAAAAAACCATCTTAAATAAAATTGAAAATACTTGGATTTCACCAAAGGCCATTAAATTCCCATGGTGAAATCCCAAGTTATACACAAGAGAAGTTGAAACCCTAGGTAAATACTCAAATCTGTGACAATAGTTAGTAAAATGCAAATAACATGAGTTGTAGATCGAATTATAGGCTCAAACTAGATGAATTGGAAAGATATTTAAAGGACCATCTAAAAATATAAGCCTTTCCTCCCAACTTGACTATATGTGTATGTACCAAGCAAATGAACAACAATTGTCTGGGCAAAATAGGGTTTTCTTTATTAATTTGAAAGCTAATTACATTCTCTCTATCTTCCACCTGCTTGAAAGGGCTTATGAAGACATTCCCCAATGTTTCCAACTGATTTTCAAAGTTTTTGATTGTTGGGGGAATTATTACATTAATTTTTACAACTTTTACACAAAGTTGCTAAACAACATTAGTTGCAAAAGTGCAACTTTTGCATTTTCCCTATTAGACCTATGCCAAGGATCCCAAGAACCCTTTATTGAAATGAAAAATGTATTATTATTATCCCAATAGAGTCTTAAAATAACTAATCACACAACTATGCCTATGACCATAGTCAAAGCCCAAAGTTTATAAACATAGCAAGGGTGACTAGGCCTTACAATAGGCTTATTATCAAACTTAAGACACATAACTCTTTGGATAATCCATGAAGATAGTATTTTGAATTTTAGGGAGGTGCTCCTACACCAAGGACCCTTAGGATTCAGGAATAGAGGATTTCTAGAACCCATTGAACCTCCTTGGAGATCAAAGGATGAGAAATCTAGAATATGTTATCAAGACAAAGGAGAAATTTCAAGTCATATGCTTGATTTTCATGAACATGTAAACATGGTAGGATCTAAGAGTGAGGATGATTCTAGAGATTATGAGTGGGATTCCCTATCTGAATACTCTTTTCATGATAAAAAGGTTTATTTTATTCACACATATGCTACCATTCCTAATATCAAAATTCAAGACAATGAGAATCAAGGTTTGAATTCTACACAAGTATCAAATGAGTCTCAAGAATCCAATGTAGGTCAAGCATCTAGGGATAATAAATGGATAGGTGAACCTTGGGTACCTTCATGGGGGGGTGATTCAAATGTTATATTTAATCCACATGCTTTCTTTCCCATGGAAATCAACAAGGACTCTAGTGAGGAAAATTTTGATCCTACTTCCATGGAACACCTTGAGCAAGCACATGTTATAGACCTAAGTGATACAATGTACGAACCTTAAAATGAGGTCATGTCCTTGAATACTTTGAATGAAAACCATCCTAATGATTCCTTAGCCTTTTTTCATCCCGAACTCATTGATTATGATTTAACCGATCCAAATGACTTACTATACTTTCCTAATGACAATGCAATGGCCCAATACCTAAACGTGGTTGAGCCATCTTATTCCACCAATGAATACAATCTAGACATGCTGATAGAGGTAGGGGTTCAACCTCTCAATCCACAAAATAAACGAAATAAATTCAAAAAAATTAAATGGTATAGTGGTGAAAGCCACCATATGGCAGTGCTAGAACCTAAAAAGGTAAAAATATCAGATGTTTCCAAAGGTGAAAACCCAATTGTGGCACCTAAGGAAGAGAGGTTGGATACCCTACCAAAACATGATGATGAGAGATCTCCTATTCTCATAGAGCTAGTGGAAAAGGTTAACATTGGAACCAACTTGGACCCAAATTTTATTCACTTAGTAGCATCATTAACCCCATCAAAAAGGAAGGATTTCATCAAATTCTTTCAAGAAAATAAAATCAACTTTGTGTGGTCATATGCTGACATGCCAAGGTTAGATCCAAGCTTTATAGTGTGCCATCTTAATTTGAAACCTAACATCAAACTTGTACAACAGAAATTGAGAAAGATGCATCCACATGTAGCCCTATTAATAAAGAAGAATTGGAGAAGCTACTCAAGGTTGGATTCATAAGAGTAATAGCATATGTGGAATGGATATCCAAAATTGTACCTATTACCAAACATGATAAATCCATTAGAATATGCACAATTTTTTGAGCTCTTAGGCTTTATAGTTTATGCAAAAGGTATAGAAGTGGATCCGAAGAAAGTAAAAGTGATAATGGAGATGGAAACTCCCAAAAATATCATTCAAATGAGATCCCTTCAAGGAAGAATTCAATCCATTAGGAGGTTCATTTCTCAATTGGCAGAAAAGTGTAATTCATTCACAAGATTGCTACACAAAGATACCATTTTTACATGGGATGATGAATGTGAACAAGCCTTTACTTTGTTGAAAATATATTTGGTAAACCCACCTATCTTGATGCCTCCTATCAAAGGAAAACCATTATTACTATATATTTTAGAAATAGAAAGATCTTTAGGGGTCTTATTGACACAAGAGGATGAGGAAGGAAAAGAAAGAGCTATTTACTACTTGAGTAGAACTTTGATCAAATATGAATTAAACTATAGCTTCATGTAAAGAGATTTCCTAGCAGTGGTTTTTAACTCACAAAAAACTAAGACATTACATGTTGATGCACAAAGTGAAGTTAATTGCAAAGATTTATCCTTTAAAATACTTGCTTAGTAAAACAACCCTAATTGGAAGGATTGCTAAATGGGTAATGGTGCTTAGTGAACTTGACATTGAATATGTGGACCGTAAAGCTATCAAGGGCCAAGTTAATGTTGATCAATTGGCTTAAGATCCATTAGTTTCTATTCATCCCATCCAATTTGAATTCCAGTCAATGTGGAAGCCAAGGCATGGAAGTTATATTTCGATGGATCCTATACTCAAAAAGGTTCAGTGGTAGGAATTTTATTTATCACACCTCAAGTGTATACCATTCCAAAATATTATAAACTTGTTTTTCCATGTACAAACAACATTGCAAAATATGAAGCTTTAGTCATAGGAATAAAATGGATTTAGAATGGAACGTTACAGAATTGAAAGTTTATGGAGACTCTCAATTAGTCATCAACCAAACCAATGATGAATACCAAAGTAAGGATGAAAAATTGATGCCATTTAAGAGAATGGTAGATGACTAGAAGAAATAATTTTCCTTAATCACATTTAAGAAAATTCCATGAGACAAGAATAGAGCTACAGATGCTATGGCTACCTTGGCTTCATTACTCCAAATGCCTCATCAAAATGTGAGGTACAAATTCTTGGTGGAAGAGTTGGTAAAAGCAGCTTTTGACTTACACGACACCCAAATCATTGCCCTAATTTATGGACATGACTCACCTTGGTATGGACCAATTTATTCCTATCTTAAAAACCAAGTTTTACCTATTGACCAAACCCGTTCCCAAAAATGACATTTTATAAGACTATCTGCTCGTTATACTATCCTGTCAGACACATTGTATCGCAAGGGTCTTGATGGAATGCTTCTTAGGTGTCTAGAGGATGAGGAATCAATATTAGCTTTAAAAGATCTTCACGAGGGGATTCGTGAGTCACATTCGAGTGGGTTGAATTTAGCTAAGAAAATCCTTCGCATGGGGTACTTTTGGAAAACCTTAGAAAAATATGCTTGCCACTTTGTGAAAACATATGCAAAATGCCAATACCATGGAGACATGATCCATGTACCTGCGCAAGCATTACATCCTTTTATTACACCATGGCTATTTTACCAATGGGGTTTTGATCTTATTGGAATGATTTACCCACCTTCTTCCAATGGTTATAAATATATCATTACAACAACATAATATTTTCCCAAATGGGTAGAGGTTGTACCTTTGAAAACCACCATGGGAAAATAGATTTCAATATTTATCCTTAATCACATCATTTGCAAATATGGTATTCCTCATGCCATCATCATACGTAACAAAAAACAATTCAAGAAAAAATATGTGGATGAACTTTGTGAAACTTTTCATATCACGCACCATTCTTCTTCCATTTACTATCTTCAAGGTAATGGAAAAGTCAAAGCCATGAACAAGAATATTCTCAAAATCTTGAAGAGATCAGTTGATAAATTAGGAAGAGATTGGCATGTGTAGATAAACCCAACATTGTGGGCATGCAGAACTAGCATCCGAACACCTACTGAAGCTAAACCATTTTCCTTAGTCTATGGGGCAGAAGTTGTTTTACCCTTGGAAGTTGAAATCCCATCCCTGAGAGTCTCTTTACATGGATTAGTCAATGATGAGGATTATAGGCTCGCCCAACTTCAAAAATTAGAATTGTTGGAGGAACACCAAACATAAGCCTATGAAAATTTGAAGGTCTATTAGAATAGAATCTCAAGAAACTACAACAAGCATATCAAACCGATAATATTTCAAGTGGGAGACGCTACGAGAAAACCCTAAAAACCAAGTAGATAGGGAAAAGAAAGGAAAATAGGAAGAAAATTGGCTTGGAACCTTTGTCATTACTTCCTCTTTTGGAATGGTAAGTTACAAGTTAGCTGATTGTGAGGGTGATGAATTACAAGAGCCTATTAACAACATCCATCTAAAGAGGTTTCATACCTGATCAGATGAAAGAGTATAGGAGGAAAGAGTATTAGATGAGTGTATATCTGATGATTTCAACATCAAATCTTTGTACATGAGAAAATTCAAAATCCAAAAACATGAGAAAAATAAAAAGTCAAAAACAACAGAAAAGTAGAAAATCAGAAAATAGAGAAAATTGAGCATGAAGAAAGAAAAAACATTCAAAAAAATAAAAAAATGGTTGTCCTGGTGAAAACCTAGCAAATAGGCACCTTGATGATATTAAAAAAAACTGAAAAAAGAAAAAGGAAGAGACAAAGAGAAATAAACCCAAAAGGTGAAAACCTAGCAAACATACACTTTTTGATCCCTTAGGTCTCTTCTACTTGCATTTGTACATATTGCATATTTCATCATCTCATTTGTACATATCCTTCATTGCAACCATCATTTGTGCATAGTCATAATAAAGTCTCTCAGCTACATTGTTGCATACTAGGTTTCATTTGCCCACGTTTGACATGGTTACATTTATCACTTGGGGGAAAACCATTGATTTTTGGTATAAATAGATTCAAAAGTGCTACATTTTGATCATATATCAGAAGCATATTTTTAGAACTTTAGAGGAGAGATATAATTGAACCTTTTATGGATATCATTGTTCAAAACCAAGAATTTGACCTAACAACTTGATCCTTGAACTTTATTGACTTATTTTATCATGATTAAAAATTGAAAAAACCTAAAAGATCAGAATATTTGGAATTCTTTTGAAAATATTGATACAAAGAAAAACACTTGAATTTTTTTGATGATATTCCTTGCATTTTATTATGTCTTTTTAGTTGATTGATGATGTTTTGACTAGATTGGTGATGATGAAGACATGATATTTCCTTGATTTTGAGTGAGTGTTTTAAGGAAGATTCACCAACTTGTGTGAGTTTTTCTAACGACATGGTCATCAAAGAACCATCGAGGACTTTCATAGAGGAAGGAGGATTAACCTTTATTTTTTTACACAAACAGATACCTTGGCTATTTAGATCTTCCATATCTTAAATACCAAAATCCTCTTGCAACATTGAATCTGATGAAACCGATATTCATACTCCTATAGTTGGTTATTCAACTAGTCAGTGTTATACTAGTTTCCCAAGAGGTTACCAAAGTGATAAAAGTGGTATTCATATCATCATGATGTGGTGAGTGAAAATTGTACTTTCTCCTAGTTCCACAATGCTCAATGATGATAATATATCTCTTTTTGCAGTTATTTCACAAACAAAAACTAGTGACAATTAGGTGCATTGAATTACATTATCATGTTAGATTAATTGCATATGTTCAGAGGATTTTTTTTCAAATTACAAAAGGGGCTAATCAAATTTTGGGGGGTTCAATTATCAATTCTCCTTGTTTCAAATCAATTATGTGATATTATCTTTTGCATTCATTCCTAGCATTAATCATTATCTATTTTATCATAAAATCAAAAGAAAAGAAGCATTAATCATTAATAATTTTCCATTCATTTTAAGAGTGTAATTAATATAAGGTTGCATACATTCATAAATCAAAATCCAAAAATCCAGTTGCATTCATTTA
Organism: Thuja plicata; assembly: GCA_018584345.1. NCBI lineage: Eukaryota > Viridiplantae > Streptophyta > Pinopsida > Cupressales > Cupressaceae > Thuja > Thuja plicata. The sequence continues at coordinate 859,963 of MU228071.1, forward strand.
CCATTTCATTTTAAATCATTACACTCATCATCAAAGTTAGAGACGAATATAGAAATAGTTGCATAAATCATTTACATCCATCTATCTATGTCATATATAATATAAATTGCATCCACAGTATAATAAAAGTAAATGCATCATAGACATCATATAGATTTGCATATAAAGAAATCTCACATCAACATCATAAACACATCATGGGAATCAAAGAATATCATGACATAAATGTCCATCAAAAGATCCATAACATCTGTATATCAAGATACAATATCATTGAAAAAATGATACATCATCAAAGTTCTGATCAAAATCAATAAATATGATATATCAATACATATTAATGTGGATCATTATTAATCTGTCTCAAGACCTAGCAGGGGCACCTGATCCATCACCTATCCCATCTAGATCTCTGTCACCTGATCTATCCTATGTAGTTAGTGGTAGATGAATGGTGCTAGAAACACTAGGCATCTGGGCCATCATTGCCATAAAGTGTTACATCATAGTAGCCACTTGATTGATCCAACTAACCACTGATGTCATCCCCACCTATAAGGTCCTCACATCCTAAGTCAAGGCACCTATCACCCGAGGAACTTGTGGTTCCTGTTATGCCTAGGGTGCCTAGGGTGCCTGTAATCCAACCTATGGTATCACTGAAATCTGAGGAGAAACCTACTATGCTAGAATCTATCCCTATAAAGGAGGAACCTATTGTGCATGATCATGAACCTGTGGAGGAGCCTGTGCTCCTAGAACCTATCTAGAAGCATCTTATGTGTCTTCCTATAATCTCTCTATCACTATCTCTGTTGACCCCATCCTACAACTGGTCTGGGCTGAACTTGTGCCTCAACCTATCCCTATCTTTGTCTTGGTAGTCTGAAACCACCACCCCTAGCCCTAACATGACCACCTTGCATCTGAGGTCCCACTCACCCTCTGCCTACATCTCTACAAATCCTAGGATCTCTCAGTTCTCTAGGAGCTCATTTTCTTGGTCTTCTTGCACCACCACCTCTGCCACCACCATCTCCGCCATCATCATCAGACATATCATTCATATCAGGAATCGTCTCTACATGATCTATAAATCTAGTAAATCTATGGTGAGAAAACCACTCTCTGTACTCTACAAACATCCCAACATCAGTAACATGATCCAACATATCCCACCTGATGAAACCCAATCTATCAATATCAATGCAAGAGAACTGATAATCAACCTTTTCTCCCCACATGGATCGCTCTGCTTGAACTCATGCATATAATGCCATACTCTAGAACATATCCTAGACTCAACCATACTTCCTTGAAACTTGCCCAAAGTAGAATCTCTCTATAAAAAGTGGTGATCAACCAATCATCCACCATGGGGAATAAATATAAGGAAGCTCATCATCATCCTCCCATCATCCCTCACATCCAAGGTAAGGTCTCCATATGACCTGATCAATATCATCAATCGTGCATCACCAATAATCAAGTTTTCCCAGATGATGCCGAACAACCATCCCATCATACAAAAATGCATACGGCCATCCTCAGCCTCAAGCACGAGCTTCTATCAGTCTCATAACAAGGATGTGCTCCTAGATCCATAACTGTAACAATATAGCACTGACTGATAAAGATGCACTCAATCTATAAAAAACCTCATGCAAATCATGATAAAGTTGTTCTAGCACATAGGAACCCCAATCAAATTTTTGATGATCTGCAATCAAATCCTCTAGAAGCCAACCCCACCCAACTAAGAATCTACAACCTCATCTGTCAGGAAGCAGTAAACCTCCTATCGCAGCACCTATAACTGCTGGAAAAGTGGGAAATGAAGAAAAATGTGCCCATATAATTCTTATCATCTCCAATCGTATCCTTAGAAAACATGCATCTTCATACACTATTGTCATAGACATGATCGTAGTAAACCTTATCTCCTCGAGTTGGGATGTGGAGAAATCTATAGACATCCTCAGGAGTGATAGTCATCTCACAGAGTGGAAAGTGGAAAGTATTATGGTCAGAATGCCAATGCTCTTCCACAACTATCAGTAAACCTCAGTTCAGCTAGAATCAAGGAATCTCTAGAAGGAAACTCAATCCACACTGCTCTATCACATGTAACTCTAGATCCATCAACTCATCAAATAAGTCAAAAATCTAAGATGCTAGATTCCGTACATATAACTTATGGAAATGCGCATGTTTTCCAAATCAAGGGAATTATATCAATATCATTATATCAGTGGACCATTCTAAGTTGATAAAACCAATTCAATCAATCCTTTTCTCTTTTTGAGCGCATCAAATTATTGTTCCTAACTCTAGATCTTGAGAAGGGATCAATATGATCAGTTATCCTATCAATCAGTTCTATCCTTTAAGATTGACAAATCAAACATCCATTTTTTATGATTATCCTGATATCCTAATCACTTGTTTGCATTACTAAAACACATCTATCTATCTTGGAAATCAAATCAGTCATCCAGACAATCAATCAGAAATTAGTTTGTGCTTCCTTTCAATCAAGTTTTCATCAATTTCTTGCAGGCATCACTTGGCATAGTGTACATGCCATTTCATGGCTAGGAATCATTTAAATGATGATGGGAATGATTTGACACATCAGAGGTGTCACTCTATAGTGTATGCGGCATTTCAACTTCCTATGCGGTATTTTAAACCTCATATGTGACATTTTCAAACTAGGGGTTTATACGCGGCAGTTTATTGAGAAAATGCAAAATTTTACCCTAATCTTAAGCGGAATTTGGCTACACATATGCATCATTTTCCAACATGAAGGTAGAATTTAACCTTCCTATGCATCATTTAACCTATGCTACGCATCATTTTACCTAGACTATCCTAGAAAGCATGTAAAATTGTAATAAATTCTATTAAAACAAAGCAATAAATGCACTAGGAAGGTCCAAACCATTTACCGGAGGTCCATACTCAGGGGGTCTCTGATACCAGTGTTCTCTCTCAAACTGATGCTCTCAAATAGGAACCACCATCGCTATCAATCTCAGTAGGATCAGTGCAAAATCTCAAGAGTGAAAAGTGAAAATGAATAGTAAAAATGGGTTTTTCAACCTATTTAAGCTAATTAACCTAATATTAGAAGGATTTTTGACCTAGTTTAACCTCATTTGACCTAATCTTCATTTTTTGCACACTGGGGCATGTTTTGTGGCCAAAATCATCATGAATGTTTTTCAAAAATGAAAATATATTGGATCTATTTTCTATCAATTTCATCATCTTTTCTATCCGGAGATCAATCTGTTTCATTTCTGAGGGGCATTATCATAGTATCAGATCAAATCTACATCAAACATTATCAAATCTAGGGCATTGAAATTTCAAACATTATCGATGGGGAATTCTACATCTTATCAGATCAGGGATTTCAAATAAGTTTCAAATCAGGTTTTATCAGTCAGATCAAGGATTTCAAATCAATCAATCAATTAATCAGATCGGGGATTTCAAATCAGTTTTTTCAAATCAATCTATCAAATCAGGTTTTTTATCAATCAATCAATCAAGCATCGAATCAGTGATGAAGATATGTAATTTTATTTGAATCAATGCACTTCGCACATTAATTCAAAGAGGGGCATTTGTAGACACCTAAAACTGGGCAGGTGTCCTTATCAAGCAAATCTGCAAATCTTAGCCAAATGCTTAAAATCTCACAAAAATGGATCAAATGAATTTCAAATGGACACTTATCAATAAAATTGGACAAAATCATTTAAATCAAAGGATCAAATAAATAATGACATCAAATGATTAAATATAAGCCTAAAGGGATTAATCAAACTATGTAGTTGATTTTAATCAATTAATTGTATAGTTTAAAATCAAATATCAAATTGAACATATTCCCCTACATGGATAATTTAATTAAATGATTGAATTTAATAAATCCTAATATCCTTCAACATGAATTTGAGAAACCAATGAGAATTGAGAACACAAAGCAGATGGATCACTCCTAATTTTCAATCTCAATCACTCATTTTGAACTTTGAATCTCAATCACTCAAATTTGTCCCTATGTCCAAACCTTTGAGACAACCATTTAAATTTCCCCCTCATTTGAAACCATTTTGAAAGCCTCTCACTCAACCATGGCTTAATCATGATCAAGTAACTCTACCCCCTAAACTTGGGAAAATCGTATAAATAGAAGCCATTTTGAGAGCATAAGGTATCCTAGGAAATTTGAATGCAAGGCATCCTTACTATAAACATTTGATAGAAAATTGAGAGCATATCATAGTAATTTAGCATAATGGAGAGAATTTTGGAGAGCATTTGAATAAAATTTCATAGCAATGGAGAGAATTGAGAGCTAGTTAGGCATTATCTTTATCAATTTCTCATTCTAGGATTGTCACTAGTAGAGATTAAGGCTGAGAGCTCTATTAGCAAAGCTTAGTTAGAGATCCATGAGATGTTAAATTTTTTATTTGTCAATTCTTAGATTAAATTGTATTATTGTTTCCATATAATTGATATATAAAACACTTATTTTATGAAGGGATCAATTATACATACACATTATGATAATCTCAGCTTGATGTGATGTGATCATGCTGAGATGCCCCATGAGATGGGATCTTTCTTGATGATATGATCATTGAAAACCCGGTAAGCATGTCTGTGTTGCCATCCTTTTTTTTGTTCTTTTTCAATTATTTTGGTATTTTTCCATTTTTGATTTTTTTGATTTCTCTATTTTTTTATATGTTTTTTTATTGATGCATCAAAGGGCCTATTGCTAGATTCTCACCAAGATGATCATTTTTTAAGGACTTTTTCCAATTTTTAGATTTTTAGGAGATTACTATTGGAAAGTAATCAATTTTGTGTAAATTTGATTTACTTTTTTGGTTGTCATTTATCGAAACACATCTGGGTTTTAGATCGATTCCAGTAAAGATAAGTTTTGATGATTCAGAAATTGACTAAGTGTAGAAGCAAAGATATAGAAGTGTTTTGGATGTCGAAGATTGAGATCAATCATTTAGGGTAGGAGAGATTAGAGGAAGATATTATGGGGTATGTATGACCTCCACCTAAGATTGATTTGGTTTTGGTTAAGTCTACAGTGAGTTAGAAAGAATTGAAGATAGATAGACTGCAGCAAAACAATGATACAAAGCAATTTGACAGTAGCGAAGATTGAGGGAGTATGACTTGGACTCTAGACAATTGAAGTTATATTTTGGTTGTTGATAACCTCCACATTGACTATGAAAGAGTTTTGACTATGTATTTGGTGTTTACTATATTAAATTTATTTTTTATTGAAGGCCGACTTTATAATATTTTTAATATTCATATTGAGAGTTGACTTTGTAAAGTTGTGAGATATATATGTAAGATCTTTTTGATAAAGATAGATGTTAGAAATAGTGGTGAGTTGGACAGTTGGATGATTTGTTAAGAAAATAGTAGAGCAGAGAATGATAGAGATAATGAAGAACAATAAAGGAACTATCTAAGCACTAGTGTTGCTTTTTTTTATTCATAACTGAGAACACTTTGTAACCTGAATTATACTGTAAGAGTTGTAAGCTTAGTTGGCCCCTAACAGGGTGTTGTGAACCTTTAACAGGGTTGTAATTCCTTTAACAAGGAAATGTCTTATGTAATATTCAGCTCCTAATAGGGCTAGGTCTCCTAACAAGGACATTATACTTTATTACATGCTTGTGGGTACCATCCCCACACGGTTTTTCCCTTGGCCAGGGTTTCCTCAAAAACAAAATATGGTGTTGTGACTATTGTGTTTTTTCTTATGTTCTTTCCTTTACTACAAGTTTATGGTTAATATATAAATGGTTAAAGAATTTAATTAAGTGCTATAATACTAATTCACCCCCCCCTCTTAGTATTATCCAATCCTAACAATTGGTATCAGAGCTTTTGGCCCTTGGAGAGAAAGTCTAATAGCTTGAGGGAGATCATAATGGATTTGGACAGTTTGCAAGAAAACTTTAATGCTGCACTTGAAGACCTTGATAAAGAAAAAGAAGAAAATGGAGACTTGAGATTAAACATGAGAAGAGATAATAAATTTATAAAGAAACTCAAAGATCAACTTGAGCCTTCCAAAAATCAAAGACAAGATCTTGTGGTTCACATAAAAGAGGATTCTGACAAAGACAATTCAAATTAGGTGAAGCAACTAAAAGGAGAGAATGAAACTCTGAAACTTGAAAATGAGATTATGGCTAAAGAAATACAGGTACAGAAGGATGCTAAGAAGAAAGTTGAAGGAGCTTTAAATAGTGCATTAGATCAAATAAAGAATGAGGCTAAAAACTACAAGAATAAGTATCTGGAAATAGAAAAATACAATCATATTATAAAAGGTGAACTTGTTGAAGCAAAGAAACACATTGAGAAACTTCAAACCAGCAGTGATTTGATTAATGAACAAAGAGAAACAGAAACCTAAAGGTGATATGACTGGTATTGGCTTCAATGAAGGTGAATGTTCAAAGAATCAGTGATAGGGAGCCTCCTTGGTAACCTTTTGATTTTGCTTGAAACTCTTCTTAGGCCTCTCCTAGGACCTCTAGGGCTTCCTCAATCCATCCTCTACCACTTGGAAGAATCAACTCTTCCCCTCCAACCAAGAAGCTACCTATCTTGTCAAATTCACCATTCTTGTGTTCTATAAGAACTTTCCAAAACTACTTCTTCCAAGCCCTACCCATGAAATGGAGTTGCATGAGGTTGAGGGCTTCACTTCACTACAATCTTGGATTGCAAAAAGGGTTTTAAATCTCCAAGTTGAGGCAATTATCCATCGAGTTCCAATTTTCCTATCTTTAAGGCCTTGTAGAATTTTCTACCAAATAGGCCTTCTAAATTATAGGACAGCACTTTTTCAGTGAAAAACCTCCAAAGGAACCCAAAATCTCTTCATGGATTCTTCAATTAAAGAAAAAACCCACAAGGAGTTTCTAGGTCTTAGGGTCCAGTACTGTCCGTACACCCTACTTCTTGAAAATGGCTTCTTCCTTGCTTTTGGACCAGTTTGAGGTCTTAGGCTTCAAAACTTGGCATGTTGGATTCTTGGGCACTCCTCCACTTTGGGGAAAACCTAAATAACATCCTTTAGTACACCCATGTCCTTCTTGGCTCATGAGAACACCCCCTGCAACTTTAAAACCAACTGTCACTTGCTCTTCCTAACCGGGCTGTGCATGTAGCTCGCCTAGGGAAATTTATTAAAAATACTTGCAAGAACTTATAGAGCTCCTCCTTCCACAATCTTGAATCTCCATGGACCTAGTCTCCATTACTAGATGGCCATATAGAACCAATGGTGGGAAGTGGAGTTAGGTCCACATCCTTGCTCCTTGGTCAAAACTAGACAACAAACTGTCTAAAACTAAAGAATTTACAAACCATAAAATAAAGGTAACTAAAAATCAAACTAAGTATATTGAAAGAAATAAAAAAAATAGACAAATGGATTCTAGAGGTTACAGTCACAAATCTAATCCACTTTCATCAACTTTCACTTGTTTTCATACAAAACTCTCTGCTCTCTGGTATACAGTCCGTACACAATAAGTTTAGCACCCTCAAATTAGGGTTTTCCACCACATATATACTCTAACTAAAATGTCTTTACCCTTGGTTAAACTCCCCCTGGTCTAGACACTGAAATCTTAAGACAACTTAAAATGTTGTCAACAACTTTTGAAAAGTTGCTAATGTTGCTATGCAACATTTTTACATCTTTTACACAATTCCACTTTTCTTGTGTTTCAACACTAGTCTGACCTTTCCAACCTTAGTTAGGCCTTATAGAATACCTAAGGACCCTAAAGACAACCATTACATCACCCTACCATTGGATGACATCATCAAGTACAAATCACTTAATTGAGCCAATTTGAGCTATTTTCACATAACAAAGAGCAAAACTAAAATCTATACTAAGAACTCTTGGTCCACATGACCTTATGCATTTACATTGCCCTACAAGAGGGTCTTTCACATGCTCACACCCAAAATGACAAAAAACCACCAACTTCCTAGCATCTCAAGGGTGCTCCTACACCATACTACCAAGGTTAAGAACTGATGTCACCTCTGGGGACAGGAGCTTAGGATCAATCCCCTACTTCTTAAATTCATTCTCAGCTACCCAAGTAGCCTCAACCACTGACATGCCTACCCACTGAATGAGATGTTCCATATAAGTGTCAATCCTAGTCTTTTCCTTCACCCGAGAGTCTCAAATCTTGACTGCTATAGGTGCTGGTGCAGGGGTAAGCTGAACATCTACTACTATTTCCTGACTATCTGACTGTAGTTCAGAGATTACTGGTGTAGGTCCCTTATAGGGGACTATATCCTGCACATTGAAAATAGGAGAGATGGCCAAATCTATTGGCAAGTCAAGTTTATAGGCATTTTGCCCATACTTTGCAAGAATCTTGCAAGGACCACTCCTCCTCATTTATAGCTTGGTGGGAACTCCCTTCTACAACCTAGAATTATTTAGATGCACCATCATAAGGTTACCCACAACAAACTAAAGATCTTTCCTTCCTTCATCAACTCTAGATTTCAACTTTTGTATAGCCTCTTGGAGCTTCTTCTTTACTTTCTCATGAACTTCCTTCATGCATTGAGAAAAGTCATCTGCATATGCACTCCTTCCTTCTACATTTTCCAAGTTTCTCAAATCCAACACACCTCTAGGGTGCAGCCCATAAACTACTTCAAAGGGGATTTTTCCTGTTGTCCTATTTGCACTATCATTGTAGGCATATTCAGCCTGTGGTAACATCTAATCCCACATCACTGCATACTCCTTTGTCAAAAACCTAAGGAGATTTCCTAGCACTCTATTGATCACTTCAGTCTAACCATCTATTTGGGGATGGTAGGCTGACCCAAATGACAAATTGGTTCCCAACCTTGACCACAAGGTCTTCCAAAAATGACCCATGAATTTGACATCTCTGTCAGATACTATGTTGATCAGTAAACCATGGATCCTTACCACTTCTTTAAAGAACAAATGAGCAATATGATTGGCATCATGGGTGGTTTTTCAAGAAATGAAATGACTCATCTTGCTAAACCTATCTACCACCACAAATATACTATCCAAACCAGACTTAGTTCTAGGCAGCCCAACAATAAAATCCATACTAATACATTCCCAAGGCCTATTAGGAATGGGAAAAGGCTGATACAAACCTAAATTTGATGATATTCCCTTGGCTTTTTGGCAAACCAAATATTTCTCCACATACTTCCTAATGTCCTTCTGCATCCTAGGCCAATAATAGAACCTTTGCACTAGTTCTAGTGTCTTATTCAAGCCAAAATGCCCACTAAAGATGCGATTGTGATTTTCTTGAATAACATTCTCCCTCATAGATCCCTTGGGAACACATAGCTTCCCTTCTCTAAAAAAGAGATCATTCTAAATTGTATAGTCTGCAAATTGACTATGGAAATGGTTCTTGAAGTCTTTAC
>MU228071.1:869555-880452 GCA_018584345.1 Thuja plicata
AAATTGTATAGTCTGCAAATTGACTATGGAAATGGTTCTTGAAGTCTTTACATACCTTGTATGCTTCTGAGAAGTCCTCATCACCTTCATAAAGCTCCTTGAAGCTTTCTATGCCTATACTTTGTAGTTGTACTTCTTGGATTGTCAAGAGTCTCCTACTCAAAGCATCAACCACTTTATTCATCTACCCTTTCTTGTGTTTGATAGTGAAGGTATAGGCCTACAAATATTCCATCCACTTAAGGTGTTTGTTGCTCAACTTATCCTAAGAATTGATAAAACTCAAAGCTTTGTTATCAGTATAAACTACAAATTCCTTGGGCAACAAATAGTGCCTCTATTTCCTCAAAGCTTGTACCAATGCATATAACTCTAGATCATAAGAAGAGTACCTCTTCTTGGCCTAATTCAACTTCTCACTGTAAAAGGCCACTGGCCTATTCTCTTGATTCAATACTGCCCCAACAACTATACCACTTGCATCACATTCAAGGGTAAACAACTTATCAAAATTAGGCAAAACAAAAAATAGGTTGTGTTGCCACTCTTTTCTTAAGTACATCAAAACCTATACCAGCCTCTGGATTCATTTGAATTTAGTTTTTACTCCACCTTTTATTGGATCTAAGACTGGTGCACATATTTCACTGAAGCCTCTAATGAATTTTCTATAAAATTGTGCAAGTCTATGGAAACTTCTTACCTCAAAGCTGCATGTAGGGGTAGGCCAACTCAATATTTCTTCAAATTTGCTTGTATCCATCTTCAAGGTTCCTTACGACACCACAAAACCAAGATAAATCAACTCTTGTTTCATAAATTCACACTTTTCCAAGTTAATGGACAACTTCTCCTCATGAAGTTTCTTCATCACAATCTGCAAATGTTGGAGATGTTCCTCCTTTGTCTTAATGAAAATGAGGATGTCATCTAAGTACACAACTACAAATCTTCCTATGTAGTCCTTCAAAACCTCATTCATCAATCTCATAAAGGTGCTTGGAGCATTGCTAAGCCCAAAGGGCATGACCAACCATTCATAGAGCCCTTATGTTGTCTTGAATGTTGTCTTCCATTCATCCCCCTCCTTAATTCTGATTTGGTGGTACCCACTCTTCAAATCTAACTTAGTGTAGTACCTTGCTCCTCCCAAACAATCCATAAGATCTTCAATCCTAGGAATGGGAAACCTATATCTCACAGTGATCCTATTTATTGCTCTTGAGTCTATACAAAGCTTCCACTTGCCTCCCTTATTTGATTCCAAAACCACTAGTACTGCACATGGACTAATGCTTTGCCTAATAAGACCTTGGGCCAAAGGTTCTTGGACTTGTTTTTCTATCTCCTTGTTTCTATCAGGAGTCACCTTGTACATTGCCTTGTTTGGTAGAGATGCTCTGGGTATGAAGAAAATCTGATGACTTATGCCTCTTGGATGTGGTAACATTGCTAGTGTCCCATCACTAACTATGTCTTTGAACTCTTTCAACAACTCTTGCACTTCATTTTGCAATGGTGTTTGTTCCTTCTTCTTCTCTTCACTAGGCTTAAGCATGATAGCATAGTGTGGACATTCTCCACTCTTTACTGTCTGCAAATACTCCTTACCTCCCTGCAATAAGACATTAGTCTCAGCTGATGTAGACCCCTCATCATCCACAAGTGACTGAATTTTATAGGTGACCCCATCCTTCTTAAAAGAATACAAATTTTTCTCTCCATCATGAATTGTCTTCCTATCAAACTGCTATGGCCTACCTAAGAGTAGGTGGCATGCATCCATTGGGAGTACATCACACAATATTCTATCCATATACTTCCCTATTGAAAAATTCACCCATACTTGCTCATTAACAAGAACATGCTGACCCTTATTCAACCATGTTACTCGGTATGGATTTGTATGGAGTATTCTTGTCAATCCTAACTTGCTGACTACCTCCTCTGAGATAATTTTATCAGTAGACCCTGAGTCTACAATCATCTTGCAAAATTTTGCAAGAATCTTGCACTTTACTCTGAATAGTGCCCTCCTTTTCTTGGCTTCTTCTTTGACCGGTTCTTTAATGAGTATTCTTCTAGTCACAAGATTATCCCCACTTTCTGAATCAAGATTGATTTCAAGGGCTTTACCACTGTTATTATCCTCTTGAGCAATGTAATTTACTCTTTTCTCACCATGTGAGGTAGAAGCTTTCTCCAGGCATCTATAGGCTAGATGGCCTAGTTGATTGCAATGAAAACACTTCATGTTTGCAAAGTGTGAGGCTCTACTTGAACCTCCAAATCTGCCTCTTCCTCTATTCATGCTACCCCTACCACTGGTCTCATTGACTATCTCAGTCAATTTAGCTTCACCTTGGGACCAATAGTCATTGCCTCTGCCTGCAAAGCTGCCTCTTCCTCTATTTTCTTTACCTCTACCTCTTCCTCTTGAGGTTTGATCATGCTTCCTCTTGCTCTTCTCTTCTATCTTAAGGGCCATTTGATAACATTGTCTCACACTTGTCAAAGTAGCAAGACTCATCTCCTCTTGTATAGACCACTTGAGCCCATTTTGATATCTAGCCAATATAATGCTTTCATCCTCCACATTCTTAGACCTTAATTATAACTTCTAAAACTCCTTTGTATATGCTTGGACTTCAAGGTCTTTTTGTCTGAGGTTTTGTCTCTTTCTATGCATTTGAACTTCATAGTCATCCAGGAGATAAGTTTGTTTCAACTTTGTCAACATACCTTTCCATGAAACAATGGGACTCTTGCCCTCTTTCTCCCTTTCATTCTGAACAAATTTCCCCCAGGTAAGTGCTAGTCCTCTTAATCTAGACATAGCCACCTTGAGTTTTTGAGCATCAGTCACCCCATCACATTCAAAATGATTCTCAAAGCTGTCTATCTAGTCTAAAACCAAATCAAAATCCATTTGTCCACTAAATAGTGACACACCCTCCAAGGCTTTACCACTCAAGGCTTTGAGTGCCTTCAAGAAGGGTTCCTCAGGTATGACCAGATTAGGGGTAGGTGTTTCTTCATCTAGGTCCCACTCCTTCTCCTTAGCTTCTTTTTCCTCTTTCTGGTTTACCTTGTCCTTTACACTATCTGCCTTAGCTCAGACTTCATCCAAGAGTTGCTCCATCTAAGCCAATCTCTCTCTCAGCAACCTGTTATCCTCTTCTTGTTCATCCACTTTCTTGGCCAATTCAGCATTGGTCATCGTCTTTCCTGATGCACTAGAATCCTCACTTGATTCTTTGGTTTGCAACATCCACTAGCTACACTATTTCTTCTTTTCCCAAATCTTGAACTTGGGCTCTTATACCACTCTGATAGGGAGACTCCTTGGTAACCTTTTGAGTTTGCTTAAAAATATTCTTAGGCCTCTCCTGGGACCTCTAGGGCTTACTCAATCCACCCTCTACCACTTGGAAGAATCAACTCCTCCCCTCCAACCAAGAAGCTACATATCTTGTCAAATTCACCATTCTTGTCTTCTACAAGAACTTTCCAAAAATACTTATTCCAAGCCCTACCCATGAAATGGAGTTGCAGGAGGTCAAGGGCTTCACTTCACTACAATATTGGATTGCAACAAGGGTTTGAAATCTCCAAGTTGAGCCAATTATCAATCGAGTTCCAATTTTCCTATATTTAAGGCCTTGTAGCCTTTTCTACCAAATAGGCCTCCTAAATTATAGGACAACACTTTTTCAGTGCAAAACCTCCAAAGGAACCCCAAATCTCTTCATGCATTCTTCAAGTAAAGCAAAAACCCACAAGGATTTTCTAGGTCTTAGGGTCCAGTACTGTCTGTACACCCTACTTCTTGAAAATGGCTTCTTCCTTGCTTTTGGACCAGTTTGAGGTCTTAGGCTTCAAAACATGGCATTTTGGATTCTTGGTCACTCCTCCACTTTGGGGAAAACCTACATAACATCCTTCAATACACCCATGTCCTTCTTGGCTCATGAGAACACCCCCTGCAACTTTAAAACCAACTGTCACTTGCTCTTCCTAACTGGGCTGTGCATGTAGCTCACCTAGGGAAAGTTATTAAAAATACTTGCAAGCACTTCTAGAGCTCCTCCTTCCACAATATTGAAGCTCCATGGACCTATTCTCCATTCCCAGATGGTCGTACAGAACCAATGTTGGGAAGTGGAGTTAGGTCCACATCCTTGCTCCTTAGTCAAAACTAGACAGCAAACTGTCTGAAACTAAAGAATTTACAAACCACAAAAGAAAGGTAACTACAAATCAAAATAAGTATATGGAAAGAAATAAAAAAAATACACAAATGGATTCCAAAGGTTACAGTCACAAATCTAATCCACTTTCATCAACTTTCACTTGTTTTCATACAAAACTCTCTACTCTCTGGTATACAGTCCGTACACAATAAGTTCAGCACCCTCAAATTAAGGTTTTCCACCACATATATACTCTAACTCAAATTTATTTACCCTTGGTTAAACTCCCCCTGGTCTAGACACCAAAATCTTAAGACAACTTAAAATGTTGTCAACAACTTTTGAAAAGTTGCTAATGTTGCTATGCAACATTTTTACATCTTTTACACAATTCCACTTTTCTTGTGTTTCAACACTAGTCTGACCTGTCCAACCTTAGTTAGGCCTTATAGGATACCTAAGGATCCTAAAGACAACCATGACATCACCCTACCATTGGATGACATCATCAAGTACAAATCACTTAATTGAGCCAATTTGAGCTATTTTCACATAACAAAGAGCAAAACTAAAATCTATACTAAGCACTCTTGGTCCACATGACCTTATGCATTTACATTTCCCTACAAAAGGGTCTTTCACACACTCACACCCAAAATGAAAAAAAACCACCAACTTGCTGGCATCTCAAGGGTGCTCCTGCACCAATCAGGAAGAGAAATCAAATGAGAAGATTGATGCTGAGAAACCTTCTACTAAAGAACCTAGAGAGAAGATCATACCCTTTAGAGGTAGATGCTTTGGCTGAAATAAATTTGGACACATGAAGAGAGACTGCAGAGGTAATGCCTATTTTAGAACTTTTATGGTTATTTTTTTAACTGTAATGGATATGGGCACAAGAAAGAAGAATGTAGAAAACGTAACCAGTTAGGATATAGACAAGACAATGGAAGAGAATCTACAGTGAAACCTACATGCTACAAAGGTAATAACATTGGACACATTGTGAAGTATTGTAAGCTACAAGTTAATCAGGAAAGAAGACCTCCTATATGTTATAAATACAATAATCTAGGACATATCACAAAATTGTGTAGGTATAATGGACCAAACAACAGAAGAGTACCACCTCCTATGAATTCACAGAAGAATAGAAAAAATATTGGTAAGAGTGTTGTAGATTTGAAGAATGACTTTGAAAGTTTTTTTAAGAAGGAAGAAGATAGAAACAGTGGTAAGATATGGAAGATCAAAGAAACAAGTGAGACATCAATTCAAGGAGAGTCAGCAGAGGCTACTAGATCTTCACCTGATGGTAGCAAAACAAAATTGACCTAATTGGCTGATCATGGCCTTAGGGGGAGCATTGGATATAGACATCAGAATATATCCTAACGCAAAATTCATGGATTGAGCTTGATCAAGCTTGGGTATAAGCTCGGCCAACATCATGAAATATACATCTAAGAGTGCAACATCAGCCGACATATATATTTTGTTTGCAAGATCTAACAGTCGACTGGACAGTTTTAAGTGAAAGTGAAATTCATGAATTAAACTTGTATAATGCACCACTTGATGACCTATCTCTTTAACATTTGACAAAGATCAAGCTAAGGAGATCATAGAGTAGAGAAATTTAGACTATTCTACATTGGTCGTGTGTGATTGATTGAAGGATAAACTCAGAATTCAGCGGAAGAAAGGTATTTACATCATCTAGCCATGGATGCACCTATTATTTTCAATGTTACAGATTGAACTAGGTATAAATTTAAGAAACATCCATTCAATTCATGTGAAGAGGATCCAAAGGGATAATTTTTCCAAACCATGTATCGCGTATTACACATAGAAGATATTAGGGCTTACATACACTGTAGGTATAATATACTTGGAATTCATTATATATCAACTGAGATGGGTATATGACTGATAATGGAATCATGAGAGAAGAATCCAAACACATTAATCAGCTGAGCATAATGAAAATTTTGGACTTATGTGAATTCGACGAAGATGAATGGTTCAAGATACTATTAAGTAGGGTTCATGATTAGTTTATCTAGATTGGTGATCAACCTATGAAGATTTATAGTGACCTAATTCATGAAATCACTGGATTAGACAACACCAAAGTCATCCCTATTGCGGAGAAACATGTAAAGAAAGAATTTGAAACCCTAACTCATTCCAAATGGGATAGATGTGTAATGACAGTAAATGACATCTTTTAGCAAGACATAAGATTGATTGCTATGATACTTGGGTACAAATTATACTATAGTAGCAGACCTAACTTAGTATATTCTGGGGTAATCATGATAGCATGGAGAATGGTGAAGGAAATGTAAAATATAATCTATGCAAAGCTCTGGCACAACAATTCCTTGATAATGTGAAGCTAGTGAAGAAGGAAAGAACTAAGACCTTCAAATTTGGTTCATTGTTGACGCATATGTTTATTCATATTGAGAAAATAATTCTTGGCTTACATCCTGGTGGTTGGAAATTTGGAATACCTACTGGCATTTTAATTTCACAGAACTACAAGAGACATAATTCTACTTTGGTTGATGGAGAATTATTCACTATGATCAAGATCCTACAGAGATAGATGAAAACTAGATACAAGATACATGAAGACATTGTTGAAAAATACAAAGATACAATTTGTGTCATTGTTGAAACTAATTGTCTATGTTTTGAAAAATTCATACCCAGAAAGAAATGGTGTTATGCCATGGGTTATGAAGTAAATTATAAGGTACTTACCATGCAACTAGAACATGTCCTTGCATCACAAATTGATACAACAGAGGAAATATGGGGAACATATGAGGAAAAGTCAACAAAGGTGAGAAGAAAATACTAGAGGTCTGAGGAAGAGAAAGATTGAGAATGTTGTACATGAATGCAGAGTAAAAGATGGGTTTACATAAGAAGAATTAAACAAAGTCAAAACGAAGATGACAGAAAGATCTCTTGGACCAGCAAGTGGAAGTATTGTAGCCCCTCACACTCCTAAGGTAGTTATCGTAGACAGTCCACCTCCTCCTCAATAGAAAAAAAAACACAAGAATAAAACATTACTTCTAGAGTCACTAGATCAAGCATGCAAACATCACCTAAAGAGAAGAGCACAGTAGGAGAAGAGAAGAAAGAAGAAAAACACATACGGAAACCTGACCTGAAGATGCTAGAGAAGAGAGCATTAGAACAAGGTAAATTGGTCACAATTGATAAATACTATAATAGGTATGAAGAAGTAGACAAGATTAAGATTGAGGACATTGTGATTGAGCACTTACTTTCAAGAAAAAAAATTTAGAAATTGAAGAAAGTATACCTATAGACTTATATGGGAGATTAGAGATAAGAAAACATGTAGCATAGATTGAAGATGATACAATCAGGAACCAATAAATTGATAACATGCTACATGTGATATCAGTACAATAAATAGTTAGAATATACAAGGAATTAAAACCTATATTAAGGACCAAGGTGAGATTATTGAAAATCATGGCGAGGAAGTATGATGAAGTCACTGAGGAAACGCAAAAGGCACTAGAGTAGATATTTATGAATACTACTTCTAACAAGCCCTCACCTCCTAAGACCACTTCTCCCACACAATTGGGAATGGGTGAAAGATCAAAAGCAATAGAGACAACTGCTGAGAAGAGAAAAGTAGATCCACCACCAGATTTCTATGTTTTTGGTGTAGTAGTAACTCTTGACACCTCTCAAGATGAAAAGGACCCTTTTTCAGGTAATATCAACACTTCTATAACGGATGAGGTTGAAAAGAAGAAGGAAGAGGATCAAAAGAAGGAAGAATAACAAAAGAAGGAAGAAGAGAAGAAGAAGGAAGAAGAACAAAAGATAGATTAGAAAGAGGTAAAGCCATCATCCATTTCATTGTTGGTAAGCAGTGATGTAAATGTTGACAGCATGGATGAAGTTGAATTAGTAAAATTGGCATTTACTGCTTTGAAAAAAGCCAAGGAAATATCAGAACAGAAAGGAGACAAGAAGGCAAAATTAATTACAAGATCAATTGATACTGTAAACAAATTACTTCTAGTACCTTTTTTTTTCCAAAACAAAGATGACATTGAAAATCTAAGAATTACACTTGATGAATTCGATGGGCACTATGAGAATTTATTGAAAATTGTAGAGGAAAAGGCAGAGAAGATCTACTCAGAGAAGAAGTTAAAAACATTTTGCAAGTCTTTCACATGGGACTTAGGCATTGTGAAAACTTGGTTGACAAATGCAAGGAGCTGCATTGGACATGGGAGAAAAATGTTTATTTATTGCATGAATCCAATAAGGCATGCTCATAATGTAGAAGACATTATTACCAAAGAGAGGGAAACTCTGAATAGTATGATGGACGGTTGTGAAAGATCTTCACAATCCAAAATAGAGTTAGACAAATAATTCACAAGAATTTTGGCTAAACTTAGTGTATTAAATAATGAGAAAGGGAGAGTATTGACAAGATTCAATTTTCTGAAGAGCTTTATCACTCCTAAGTTATCAATACTTGAGGTTCATCTCTCAAACTTATAGAAAGTAACAGATTCACTCAATAAATCTATGCCCACAGACTTGAAAGATGTTGAAACCACATCATTTGTATTGAATGGATTAATTCACATTAGCCAAATATTTTTCAAAACATGGACTGCAAAAGTATAGATCTTGGAATATTCCTTTTAGGATATTCTGAAACTGGTGAGAAAGCACTAAAACCAATTGTTTTATATGCACCTTTATCATTGTTTTCAAAGGGGGAGAAGAGAAGGAAAAACATATATATATATATATATACATATATATATATACATATATATATATACATATATATATATATACATATATATATATACATATATATATATATACATATATATATATATAATAATAATAATAAAATTATATAGGAGAAGAGAATAAAAGAGAAAAGAAAAGGAAAGGATTGATGACATTTAACTGATTAAATGGTTGACTATATTAAGTTGAAGATAATGCAAGACATTAAATCAGTTAATGGTTTGTATTGTCATTGATGTCAACTTGATATAATCTGTATGGTAATATACACAATGCCAAAGACTTCAGAGAATCAATAGAATAAAGGTTATGCTTTCAGCAATGCATAAAAGTCAACTATTCACTAAGTGACAGACTACACCGGTGGAGTGCACACCATCAGTAAAGACAGAGATAAAGTCACAGTGATGCCCGATGAGCACAAAACAGTGTTGCCCAATGAAGTAGAATCAAAGGTTGCCCGACGAGCTAAAAATAGTGTTTCCCAACGAGCAAGATCCAATGATGCCCGGTGGACGGAGATCCCAAAGCTAACTGAAGCTAGCAGAAAGAGTTAAGTACAAAGGAATTGTATTGATACATTGATCAGAAAGATATTGTAAGTAAATAGATCTGAAAACCTACAATTAAGTTGCATTAGAAACAAGTCATTTTGTTTTAGTTTAACCATTGAAGAATTAAGTCTCTTAACAGAGCAGGACTTAATAGTGTTTTGTAACTGAGGTATATCCTAACATATTACCAGAAGGTTGACTCATGATAGTAGCATTGGTCTTACCTAAAGCCTATTGACAGTCTAAGAAGGAGGCTGATTCAAGGATGGTAGTAAGATTTGCATAAAGCCTATTGACAGTCATGCGACTGATTCAAGGATGGTAGCATAGATGCCAGATACTTAGTGACAACCTATGTATTGAAAATCCTCTAGCAAGGTCGCACTTAGCAGTGTGTTTGTAACCTTTTACAGGGTTGGCTCCTAATAGGGCTCACTTCAAAAGAGTGAAAATTTAGGGTACCGGTCCCAGTGGTTTTTCCCTTAATAGGGTTTCCACGTTAAAATTCTTGTGTTGTGTGTGTATGGTTTATTACTTTATTGTTTTACATTTCACATATGTATTTATGGATTGACTGGTATACTCTGCATATTTACTAAGTATTGGTAAATATAGTTTACTGCTTATCGGTTATCAAGGAGAATAAGGACAGACAAGGTAAACCGACAGACAGTTATTTGTTTTAAGTAATTCAAGGCATACATCTTGTTGGGACTTAATAATTTGAGAAGTATTGATTGGTGGATTAAAGTTGAAATTGGATAAATTTTTAAGGCGACTGATTCACCCCCCCTCTCAGTTATTACTAACAATTGGTATCAGACCTTGTGTACTTAGAAGGAAGGTTTCAAGACCTAAGTGAAAGATCACAAGATGAACAGACGAGATGTGCCCAGGACAACTTTGCTTCTTGGAAAAGTAGGATAAAGCTTCACTTATCAGGTTTTGGAAATGATATTACTGAATGCTTAGATACTGAATATGTACTGCCTATAGAACCATTGATAGTGGATCAATTAAGAGTAAAGCATGAACATAACTACATGGTTATAGAGCTTTCAACCTCACTCTCTGATGCTGAATTTGAAGATGTCAAAGATTGCAAAAATGCAAAGATAATGTGGGACAAGTTGAAACTTTTACATGGAGGTGATGCAAATGTTCTGAGAGCAAAGGCAGAAAGCCTTAGAGGAAAGTTTGATGATCTCAAAATGAAAGAAGGTGAAAACATCACACAGTACAACACAAGAATAAAAGAAGTAGTCAATGCTATACGAGGTGTTGGAGGTACACTTGAAG
>MU228071.1:885450-905073 GCA_018584345.1 Thuja plicata
GCTGATTCAAGGATGGTAGTAAGATTTGCATAAAGCCTATTGACAGTCATGAGACTGATTCAAGGATGGCAGCGTAGATGCCAGATACTTAGTGACAACCTATGTATTGAAAATCCTCTAACAAGGTTGCACTTAATAGTGTGTTTTTAACCTTTAATAGGTTTGGCTCCTAACAGGGCTCACTTTAGAAGAGTGAAAATTTGGGGTACCGGTCCCAGTGGTTTTTGCCTTAACAGGGTTTCCACATTAAAATCCTTGTGTTATGTGTGTATGGTTTATTACTTTATTGTTTTACATTTCACATATGCATTTATGGATTGACTGGTATACTCTACATATTTACTGAGTATCAGTAAATATAGTTTACTACTTATCGATTATCAAGGAGAATAAGGACAGACAAGGTAAACCGACAGATAGTTATTTGTTTCAAGTAATTCAAGACATACATCTTGTTGGGACTTAATAATTTGAGAAGTATTGATTGGTGGATTAAAGTTTAAATTGGATAAATTTTTAAGGCCACTCATTCACCCCCCCCTCCCCCCTCTCAGTTATTACTAACAAGGAAGATTATAAAGGAGACATATTTGTTGGAACACTTATTCATTTTTTTGTTAAGTGTTGCCATCAATGCCAAAGGGAGAGATTGTTGGAAAGTAATCAATTTTGTGTAAATTTGATTTAATTTTAGGTTTTCATTTATGGAAACACATCTGGGTTTCAGATTGATTCTAGTAAAAAAGATAAGTTTTGATGATTTAGAAATTGACTAAGTGTAGAAGCAGAGATACATAAGTGTTTTGGATGTCGAAGATCAAGATCAATGATTTAGGGAAAGGGAGATTAGAGGAAGATAGTATGGGGTATGTATGATGTCCACCTAAGATCTATTTGGTTTTGGTTGAGTCTATGGTGAGTTAGAAATAATTGAAGACAAACAAACTATAGCTGAATAATGATACAGAGTAGTTTGAATGTAGCGAAGATTAAGGGAGTATGACTTGGACTCCAGACAATCAAAGTTGTATTTTGGTGGTTGATAACCTCCACATTGACTATGCAAGAGCACTGACTATGCATTTGGTATTTACTATATTAAATGTATTTTTTATTGAAGGATGATTTTGTAATATTTGTAATATTCATATTGAGAGACAAATTTTTAAAGTTGTGAGATATATATGTAAGATATTTTTGATAAAGATAGATGTTAGAAATAGTGGTGACTTGGAAATTTGGATGAGTTGTTGAGAGAATAGAAGAGCAGAGAATCATAGAGATCATTGAAGAACAATAAAGGAACTATCTAAGCACCAGTGTTTCTTGTTTTTGTTCATGACTAAGAGCACTTTGTAACCTAGATTATACTGTAAGAGTTGTAAGCTCAGTTGGCCCCTAACAAGGTGTTGTGAACCTTTAATAGGGTTGTAATTCCTTTAACAAGGAAATGTGCTATGTAATATTCATCTCCTAATAGGGCTAGGTCTCCTAACATGAACATTATACTTTAGTACATGCTTGTGGGTACCATCCCCACTGGGGTTTTACCTTGGCCAGGGTTTCCTCGAAAATAAAATATGGTGTTATGAGTATTGTGTCATTTTCTTATGTTCTTTTCTTTACTGCAAGTTTATGGTTAATATATAAATGGTTGAAGAATTTAATTAAGTGCTATAATACTAATTCACCCTCCTCTTAGTATTATCCAATCCTAGAAATTACTCATTCTCAAGAAAGATCACAATGTTTTGCCTCCAATGTCTAGCAAGGTGTAGATCATTGCAGATGGATTAGAAAGTTGATGGATGAGGTGAACAGACAATGATGGATGAAGAGGGTGAATGCGAACCTCAAGGATAGATTCATCAAGATTATCTAAGTGAGGCAAAAAAGAGTATAGTAATGTAGGCTCATGGAGCAGTGTTGGATTGCATATAGGATAATGACTTGATGTCGTGAAAAGCATGTGATCCAAAAGAGTGGACATGTCAAGAAGTTTTTGAGAAACTATTTTCCATTTTTTTATCAAGACTAAGGGGTCTATTTTGGATATAGCTATGATAATGCAATTAGGATAAGGGGTGGTGGAAGTATAAGTGAATGTTTTGGATTATGGTATTAATTCTCAAAGATAGGGAGGATATGCTTGGGATAAGCAAGATCGTGATAGGGTGCAATGGATGAGAGAAAGTGAATAGGCTGATGGAAAGGATAATGAATGTCATGATACATGATGCTCATGGATATGCTCAACCTTGTCAAGATCACTAGAAGGAACATGGATGCTCATGAGCTAACTTGATGTAAAATACAATTGATAAGATGACATGGAAGGAACTTGCCCGCAAGTGAAGAGTGCAAGTAGGAGGAATTATGCATGATGCCTGTTTACCAGGTTTTCATCATGGTACTTGTCCAAGGTGCCACAAGAAGTGGTTTTCACCATAGGAAAGAATTATTTATCTTTACTTTTGCTACCAAAGGTACCTATTTACTAGGTTTTCACCAAGGTACTTTTTTCTTTTTCTTTTTTTTTTTGATTTTGTACTTTTGATTTTATGGAGGAACTTAAGATTCTTGCTCTTTAGATAGTGCTCCTTTGAAGGATATGCTATGATAGGCCAAGGCCCCTGAAAATATGCTCAAAGATGTTGATAGGTGTTGGTAGAGAAGAATGATATGGAGGAAAAGGGAGATGGTAGCGAAGGATTTATGTGATGGATTGGATAAGAAGGATGGAAGGATATGTGATGGATGGGTAGGAGGTATGTGTGGGATATTTGATAGGATATTGAAAATTCTGCATAGAAGTAGATGGAAATGATAATAAGATCAACATTGACACACCCCTTAAAGGGTAGCGGACAGATAGAGGAAAAATGGATGGAATAGCTTGAGGTTGATGACATGTAACTGATTGAATGTTTGAAGATATTAAGTTGATCATCGAAATGTAGAAAGATAATGCAAGACATTAAATAATTTAATGGATTGTATTGTCATTGATGTCAACTTGATATAATCTAATCGGTTATAATCAAAGTGTCAAAGACCTTACAGAATCAGAGAGAGAAAGATTATGCTTTCAGTAATGCATAAAAGAAAAGCATTCACTAAGCGACTTCAATCATCGACGGCTAGTGGAACCTGACGGACAGAGATAACTGAAAGTCAAGTCACAATGATTCCCAAGAAAATAGACTGATGAGTATTACTGAAGAGTAGAATCACAAGCATTATCGATGGCCAAAATTACAATGTTAACTGATGAGAAGAACTTTGTAGTGAAGCCCGAAGGATAGACAACCCTGACAGAGAAGCCCGAGAAGAACTAAAGTGTTGATCGAAGCTATCAAAGAGTTAAAACATCAAAGTTAACTAAAGTTCATAAATGAAAAAATATCTAGCTAGCAGAGCTAAAGATAGACTTAACTATTTTTTATCATTTTTTTCATCGACAAGATAAATCCAAAGATAAGTAAAGGATTTATCTAGTTGGAAAGAAGATTTCTATGAGATAAAACAAGAGTTATGCTTTAAATCAGGATTGGCTAAAATTGCAGATCACGCAAAGAAAAAGAAAATCAAGAAGAGAGAAATGGTGATATCATTTCTCTAAAGGGACAACTTAATTCATTATGAATTAAGTGGGGTGAATGAAAAAGATGATGCTACAGAGAAACTAATGAAGAACAACTTCATACAGTCCTAATAAATCAAGCTGAGGAAAGAGCTAAAGATTTCTATGGACACCAAGCAACAAAGGACATCATCACCGAGCAAAATAAGTGGAGCAAAGGTATTGAAAATATATATTGATCAGAATGGTTTAATGAGCTTACAATAGATCTGAAAATCTGCTGGTATAAGTTATATATGTGAACATATCATTTATTGTTTCAGTTTAACCATTGATTCAGGAAGTCTCTTAACCAAGCAGGATTTAAAGATCCTTTCTATATTGAGATACATCCCAAGGAGTATCAAAATGTTTAATCATGAAGATAGCATAAGACAAAAGATACCATCTGACAAACTACATTGGGTTTGGTCATAGAAGGTAGCATAGAGATGCCCGATATCAAGTGACAAACTAATATTTTAAATCCTTTAACAAGGTCACACCTAACATTGTGTTTGTAACCTTTAATAGGGTTGGCTCTTCACCGAGCTCACTTTAGAAGAGTGAAAATTTGTGGTTACCGATCCCAAGTGGTTATTCCATTAATAGGGTTTCCACGTTAAAAATCCATGTGCTAATGTTTCTATGAGTCATTACTTTAGTGTTTTTCATTACACATAACTAATATGGATTGATCAGTATAAAGTAAGCAATTTACTATTTTTTGGTAAATGAAAGACTACTATTCAGTAAACATAAAGAATATGGTTTAAAAGATAACTCTGGCAGTAGTTATTTGTTATGATTATTTGAAGGCATACATCTTGTAGGACTGAAGATAACTAGAGGCTTAATATTGTGGTACTAAGTTTTTAGGTTGATTAATTAGAGTACTTTTTAGGTCACTGATTCACCCCCCCCCCTCTCAGTTACTTATAACAATTGGTACCAGAGCTTGTGTGCTTAGAAAGAGAGTTTAACAGCTCAAGCAAAATATCACAAGATGAACAAACGAGATGTGCCCAAGTTGAATAAAGACAACTTTGCATCATGGCAAAGAAGAATAAGACTCCACCTATCAGGTATTGGTAATGATGTTACTCAACACCTTGATACTAAATATGTGTTACCTATAGGTCCTCATACTCTTGAGCAACTGAGAGAAAAGCATGAGCATAATTGCATGATGATAGAACTTGGTTCCTCACCCTCCGATGTTGAGTTTGAAGATGTCAAAACATGCACCTCTGCAAAGAAAATGTGGGATAATTTGAAGCAGGTACATGGAGGATATGATAATGTACTAAGAGCCAAGGAAGAAAGCCTAAGAGGGAGCTTTGATGACCTAAGGATGAAAGAAGGAGAAAATATCACTCAGTATAGCTGCGAAATCAAAGAGGTAGTCAATGCTATCCGAGGAGTTGGAGGTGTACTTGAAGAGGAGACATTGGTAAGTAAAATCTTAAGAACCTTACTGCATGTATCTTCTATTAGATTTTTTTCTATACAAGAAATGAGAGGACTTGCAAACAATATAGTTACTCTAGATAGTCTGATTGGTAGAATGATTTCATTTGAGATGAATAACTTTGATAATAGTGTCTTACCATCTATAGAATCTGCATTCAAATCTTTTTTGAAAATAAGTCAAGTCATAGACACGCTATTAGAAATGATAGTGAAAGTGATGATGAGGATCAAGGACTTGATGAGATTGAAGCACTAATGGCAAGAAGATTGTAGAGAGGCAAAGGTAGATACAAAGGTAAATTACCACTTGTATGTTTTAATTGTAAAGAGGTTGGACACTTTGCTGCAAGATGTCCTAATAGAAGAAAAGATGACATAAGTAATGACAGAACATATGAAAAGAAGTTTCACTGAGGTGATAACAGAGATTACCAAAGCAATAGACAAAATGAAAGAAGAGATACCTGAGAATAAAAGGACAAAGTGAAGAAAACATGTTACCTAGCTGAGAACAGAGATGGTGATACTGACACCGAATCTGAAGAAGACATTGAGATGGTATTTGTAGCCATTAAGGATGATTCAGATGAAGAAGAAGAAGAAAGGTATGTAGAAACTGCACTCATATCTAAGGTTAGTTAGAATGATGTCTGGATCATAGATATTGGCTGCATTCACCACATGACTAGTGATAAGAAAATTTTTGAAACTTTTGAATACTATAATGGTGGTTTAGTAAGAATGGGTATTGACACACCTTGTCTAGTTGAAGGTAAAGGAACCATAATGGTGAATAACCTAATCAAATGTGAAAATGTTTACTAGGTAAAAGGACTGAATTATAATTTATTAAGTGTTTCACAACTGAACAATACAGGTCACCAAGTAGAATTTGAGAATAAGAAGGAAAAGATCTTCAATGAATCAGGAAGGTTGATCAGAAATGGTGAGTAGACAAAAGATAACCTTTTCTATCTTGATGAAATTAACACCACTTTTTTAATGGCTACAAATGAAGACATATGGTTGTGGCACAAAATACTATGTCATGTGAATTTTGACAACATGATAAAGATAAGCAATAAAAGAAAATTCGTAGGCTTACCAAGCATGTCAAAGCCCAAGAATATCATGTGCAAGAACTATCAAAAAGGTAAGATGACAAAGTCTTGTTTCAAGAGTAAATCCCATACATCTAATGCAATTCTAGAATTAGTCCATATTGATCTATGTGGACCCATGAGGACAAAGAGTTACTATGGAGATAGGTATTTCATTCTCTTTGTTGATGATTATTCTAGAATGATGACAGTTATGTTCTTAAAAGATAAATCAGAAACATTCAAGATGTTTAAATGGTATAAGGCTGTAGTATGAGGAATTCTTCAACCTATTGGAAGAAAGCTCAAACATGACAAGATTAGTAGGTTAGCACATATGATCAATTCAAAATCATATATAAGAGAAAGCAAGCAACAAAGAACACCAAACAACATCAGATTGAGCTAAAACAAGTAAGCACCCTATTTAACTTGTTTGATTTTCTCTTTTGGATGGGATGTGGGTGTGCTCTCTCAAATACACAAATGCAAGTGGATCCCCAATAAAATGCAAGATTGATAAGAAAGAAGAGATATTCAAGAGCTAGTATGAAGAACTACTCTCAAATCTTCTTCAAGATGATAGAACAAACTATGAAGTGATATGCATATGCAAGAAACTATGATTCATTTACCAAATTAAAGCCTAGAATGTGATTTCTAAGTGATTTAAGCTAAAGACTAAGATCATGATAACAAGCTATCAAATTCTAAAGTAATTCTAGCATAATAATAATGCACAGTGAGAGATGGAAAATGAAGAGGAGAAGGCCTCTATTTATAGAGTTTTGGGAGAGAAGAGGAGAGCTTGGATGATGTGGCATCTATGTGGCATCCACATAGGAGCCACATAAGGGACACATAGGCTTGGAAGAGAGGCTAATTTTGATTCAAACTTAGCATTAAATGTTGAGTGGATCAAGATTTCCAAATGGGAGATAAACTTGTAAGAGGAATTTAAGAGAGATGGGTCACCATTTTGGAGAGAATTCTTCCATGTGGGTGAGCATTCCATTAGCCTTAAAAAGGTTAGGAATCACCCTTTAAGTATGATTATAGGACAGTTATGTAGCGAAACATTCTTAGGAAGTGAGGTGATGGGAGTAGAGTAGGAATAGGGTAGGATTTAGGGTAGCTCTCTAGGTTGGATTAATAGGTTCCTAGCTAGGTTTTATATTATAATTCAAATTAGATTTGAATAAATCATAGTTTAGAAGAATTAGGAATATGGAGGAATTTTAATAAATATAAATTTATTAAAAAAAGGGGATTTTGTGAGGCAAATGTATTTAAAATAAAATACATTAGAATAGTATAAGATCATTGATAAATACCAACTATGAAACTATTTAATTGATTGAATTAAATAGTTAGAGGAATAAGAGGGAATTTAATATTAATATTTTTGGACATCTACATTTTGCCCCTCTTTCATGTGGCGTCACAAGTGACATTACGTGAAAGACAAGAAAATAAGTTGCCCCAGAGGAAGAGGGTTTTTAGGAGTCGTGTCAAAGTGACAATGGTATAGGGTTGTGCCCCCTTGAGAAAAGAACATAACAAATACAATGTTGTGGGATTTTCTTGAAAAAGGACGCAACGGGCAGGAGGAAGAGATAGGAGGGAATAAATAGAAGCCTTCTGAAATATAACTAAGAATGCAATTATGAATGCATATGCAAGGATGAAAATTAAATGCAACTAACAAGCTTTGGGGATCCATTTGTGTGAAAAATATGGAGAGCACATCCGATTTTGATATTTCTAGAGGAGGTATGCATTAGGTGTTAGAAAACACAGATGATAGAATTCCTTTGTGTGGACTAGATTCTCAAACAAAAGTACACTGCAAAAGACACATGTATCAGAATCCACCAGTCACAATGCACCAAGATATAGTAGATCGAGGTAGTGGTGAGTACGTGTAAATAGACAAAAAAAGATAAAATCAATAAAGAAGGCCTCATGACCAAGCAATCATTCAGTCCAAAGTTCTTTCCATGAAAAGGATAGATGTGATGAAGGATTTGATAAGCCAATGCCGGAAGGATGCATCCTGACGGGCAAGGTTGGATTGGATTGGAGTAAAATATATTCGTTGGCAACAGCTATGAACAGGATGAGGAGAAAGGATAGTCAGTTGCAAAACTGATTTGTTGAAAAACATGATTGTAGTTGCAAGTGTCAAAACATCACTGAAAATCAAAAAATTAAACGATGTGAGAAATAAACAAGGATTATTGTAATATTTTTGAGGATATTTGATTTTTATTTTTTTTGAAATTTTTGAATTTTTTAGGATTTTTACAATTCTTAAATGTTTTTTTTGAAATTTTTGAAGCATTTAGGATATACAGTGGGACTAATAATATAAAAATATACAATTGGGAGATGAAAATGGGTAAGGGAAATTTTTGGGGAAAATGGGGGGCTATAAGAGGGGCTGGGGAGATTAGAGAAGGTCATTTGTGAATAGTGATTAGGCACAACAAGAGCTCTAGAGTGAAAATTATGGCTAATGAGAGGATGAAGGGGCAGTTGGGGGAGCGCTTTCACACACACAAGAGACTCACGGAGAAACCAGTACCAGTGAGTGACTCAATGTTTACATCGCTTTTAGTTTTTGTCAAATTTTTAACACTTTTGGGAGGGTTAGGGGGGTTATTAATAAGGGTAGATGACTCGACAGACCGGAGATGCCGGTTCCTGAATCGGCATCTGCAAAGACGTCGATCCCCAGATCAACGTGTTTGCAGATGTCGATCCCTAAACCTGCATCTCTAAAGATGTCGATGCCAAACCAGCATCTTTGAAGATGCTCGACCCAGATCTGCATCTTCAAAGATGGCAGTCTATGGGGAAAAGAGGGTGGAGATGCCAGTGTAAGAATTAGCATTTCTAGCTGAACCGATGTCTACGCCCAAAGGGGTAGACAAAGAGGGGAAGAGAAATGGAGGGGCCCGATGGGAGCTAGGATGGGTCAGCGAAGGACCTAGGGACAAGATGCCCTAGTTTGGGAGGGGTTAGAGTAGGAATAGAAGAAAGATGGGTTGATATGGTGGATTTTGAATGTTATAGGAGTAGGTCCCACCATTGGGATCTAGGGAGCATTGGTCGCTGACCATGGAGTTGGAGGCTCAACTTAAAGAGGAGGACTGGGGATTGCTAGCAGTGGTTGGGTTAGATTATGTGCCCCATTGGCCTAGGCTATAGGCACATAATGGGATGATGACCATTTTGATCGAGTGGTGGCACAGTGATACTATGATGTTCCATCTGCCGACTGGAGAGGCCACGATCACTCTTGAGGATGTGTGGCAGATTCTTCAGATACCGATTCGAGGGGTGATTACTCAGTATAGATTAGAGGACAGTGATCACTATATGGAGATTGTGTTTAGGGGACCCATGAGGAGGGTCCCGACATATATGACCTGGATTCCCTAGCAGCTAGCGGTGGACAGTAGACTGCAGTAGATAGCCTTATTTTTGGCGGGACTGATCAGAGGATGGATGCTAGCTAATTTGGCTGGTCATGGATTTGGCATGGGATGGTCTCGAGTGCTAGCATAGATGCTAGAGGAGGGCACATCCTATTGCTAGGGGTACATTTTCCTAGGATAGTTGTGCCATAACTTACACATGGCTATGTACCACAGGGTGTGCAACATGGGTACAAGAGTGACTCTATTGTTAGTATGGGCATGGGAGCACATTGTAGTGTTTCGACCGATGCAGACATGTGAGGTGCGATAGCTAGGAGAGCCATATTATTGTAGATATAGGCTACCTTTGAGATAC
Source organism: Thuja plicata (assembly GCA_018584345.1). Taxonomy (NCBI): domain Eukaryota; kingdom Viridiplantae; phylum Streptophyta; class Pinopsida; order Cupressales; family Cupressaceae; genus Thuja; species Thuja plicata. The sequence goes on from MU228071.1 coordinate 895,447, forward strand.
ACCTCTGTTGGCCAGACAAGATACTGGTGGCAATTACTAGATGAGGTTTAGGTTTTCTACTAGACCCCATACAAACTCTGCAAGCCATGGGGAGCTATGGACTAGGAGGCAAGTGTGGAGGATGGTTTTGAGGACTTTCTATATCTTTCATATGTACAGACTGATTGCTTTCTTCTGGGGAGGACCATCCCCCAGATAGAGAGATATAGACCATCTAGGGTCATGAGATAGTTTGGGCTGTAGTAGGGGGTGGTGGCAGAGGATGACTTACATCCTTGTGTCACTAAGGAGGTGGGCATGTGGGGGGAATATATTGATGCTCTCATAGTGAGGGCATCCTAAAGGAGTATGGCATGGATAGAATTCATGGTGTGACCTGATGTCATTGACACGGGGATGACTGCAGAGTAGGCAGCATGGTGGGCTGCACATTTTCCCTTATGGCTCACAGATGTAGCACAGGTGGCTGCATATGAGAAGCTGACAAGGGACACAAAGGTGGATGATGGGATAGACATAGGAGATGCCCCTGAGACTTCAAAAGTAGGTCAAATGAGGAGGCCACAATAGAGATGGGTTAGACCTCGGACAGAGGCACAGGCAGGGGAGGCACAGGATCAAGGGCCACCATAGGGATAGGTACAATCACCTTAGGTGCCAACATAGGGGTCGTAGGGGCCACCAACAGGGTTTGTAGCATAGGAGTTCATGACATTGTCATCACATAGTGATACAGTTTATAGACTGAGTGTGCGAGACTATGGGGGTTTCCGGGGATGGCAAAGGTGTGATGATGGAGGGAAATAAGATTTTGATAGATAATGGAATGGTCCACTATGTGTGATGCCCGTTGCTAGGTTTTCATCACTCTTACTTGTCTAAGGCACCTAATTGCCAAGTTTTCACCATTGGATGAAATTTTTCTCTTTATTCTTTCTTTTTCTTTTTTGATTTTTTGATGTTTTTGATATTGTCCAAGTGCCTATTTCCCAGGTTTCACCATGATAACCATTTTTTCAGCTTCATTTTTCTTCTTTTTTGAGGTTTTTTTTCAGGACTGTTTTACATTGTTTTTGTACTTTTTTCAGGACTTTTATACTTTTTATGGATTTTCTTAGATAACTACAATGAACAATCATCCATTAGGCATAGAAGCACCTGAGATGAATGATTTTGATAGGATCATTAAATGGTTCTCCTTCAGGAGTGGAGAGTTTATATGCCCTAGAACTGAAGCATGCAGTGACAACATAAGGGCCTTGCCAAGTAACCTTGAATTTACCTTTATTTTTTTGATCAGTACCCACTTTTTGATTTTCCTTTAGCACAAGGTCCCCCACTTGGAACTAGTGTGGGTGGACCTTCTTGCTATAATTCCACTTGAGTCTATTTTGGTAGAAAATTAGGTGATCATAGGCTTGCCGACGCTTTTCATCTAGTAGATCAAGCTATGTGAGTCATTCTACTCAGTAATCTTCATCATCAACCAGGCCTCTCAGTGATACTCGGAGGGATGGTAGTTTGACCTCAATTGGTAAGACAACCTCAGCACCGTAGACTAGGAAATATGGAGTGGTGCCTGTAGGAGTACGGTAGGAAGTGTGATATGCTGAGAGGGCAAGTTTGAACTGGAGATGCCAGTCATGACCAGTATCATTGACAACTTTCTTGAGGATTATGAGGAGGGTTTTATTAGTCTCCTCAGCTTGGCCATTACCTTGAGGGAAATATGGACTGGAGAAATGGTGATGGATATGGAGGCGAACACATAGATCACTGACGTGTTGATTTTCAAATGGTGTTCCATTATCCGTGAAGATAGTGGGGGGTATGCCAGAGTGGCAGATGATGTGATAGAGGGTGAATTTGGATATCTAGATGCCTGTACTGAGTGTGAGCAGAATTGCTTCAACCCACTTTGTAAAGTACTTTGTTGCTGTGATTATGTACTTGTGGCATTTAGTAGAGAGGGGAGTAATCTTACCAATGAGGTCAAAACCCCAACAAGATAAGGGCCAAGGAGGCATAATAGGCCTGAGTTCCTAGGAAGGGCATGGATCAAATTGGCATGATGTTGGCAAGGTAGACACTTCTTGACAAACTCACAAGCATCATGTTCCATTTTAGGCCAATAGTACCTTGTACGTAGAAGTTGCTTGGCTAGGACCATGTCACTTGTGTGGGCACCGCAAACTCTAGCATGTACCTCTTGTAATGCCTGGGTGGCTTCATTTTCATCTAAACACCTAAAGAGCACATTGTGATAGCCTCGATGATAAAGGGTGTTGGCTACGAGGGTGTAGCCGAAAGCTCTGCAGATAAGTTTTTGGCATTAGGTTGCAGTGAGATGACAGGATATGATACCATTTTGTAGGTAAGCTTGGATATCATGGTACCACGGGGACTAGGGACCAACCAAGATAGATACGTGATTTGATTCATCATTCTCATAAGCGGGAGCATGAAGTTGCTCAACTAAGAATTCATATTGTGTAGACTCTTGAGGAATCTCTAAGAGGGAGCCAATTGTGGCCATTGCATTGGCAACCTTGTTCTATAAGTGTGGTACTTGTGTTATCCGCAAGTGAAGGAAATGCTCTTTCAAGCTATCAACCATCTACTTGTATGGCATCAATTTATCATCTTTGGTTTGATACTCATCTAGAACCTTTTTGATGATGAGTTGGGAATCACCAAAGACATGTAGAGCTATGATGTTCCATTCTATAGCCATATGGAGTCCTACGATTAGTGCCTCATATTATCCAATGTTGTTCGTGTAGGAAAATCCCAATTTGAATGACATAGGGATCTAGTCACCTTGAGGTGTGACAAAATGTATTCATGCCCCTGCACCATGAGTTGTGTAGGATCCATCAAAGTAGAGTTTCCAAGTAGGTTTATCTTCTGTCATGCATAAATGCTCATCTGAAAATTTTGTGACCAAAGGATATGCATCTATCAATGGCACTTCTGCTAGCTAATCAATGATTACTTACCCTTTAATGGATTTTCTATCTACGTATTGAATTTCAAACTCACTTAGTAACATAACCCATTTTTCCATTTGTCTTGTGAGTGTAGTCCTGGAGAGTAGGCACTTGAGAGGGTCCACTTTTGAAATGAGCTTGGTTGTATGACTAAGCATATAGTGGCAAAGTATTTGAGTGGCAAAGACCATTGCTAAACATGATTTTTCCATAGGAGAATAATTGAGCTCATAACCCACTAATGTTCAACTGATATAATAAATAGCTCTTTCTTTGCCTTCATCATCTAACTGAGAAAGGAGTGCCCCCAGTGCTGTTGTAGTAGAAGAAATATATAGGATGAGTGGTCGGTCAGGTACAGGTGGTACCAAAGATGGGTGGATTAGCCAAGTATTCTTTGATTTTTTGAAAACTCTTCTAGCATTGAGGATCCCATTTGAAAGTGTTATCTTTTTACAAGAGATGAGTGAATGGTTGGCACTTGTCTACTAGCTAGGAGATAAAATTGCGCACATGTTGTAACTTTCCTTGGAGGCTAACAATTGTCAGAGTGTCTTTGGTGGAGGAATCTCTATGATAGCTTGTACCTTCTTTGGATCTATTTCAATGCCTCGTTTGGATACAATGAACCCAAGAAGTTTTCCTGACATGACCTCAAAGACACACTTCTTAGGGTTGACCATTAGGCAGTAGTGTCCAATCCTATCAAAGAAACATTCCAAAATGTCTAGGTGATCTTCCCTTTTAACTAATTTTTCCAATATATCTTCTATATAGTCTTCAAGGATCTTGTGAATCATGTCATGAAAAATGATAGTCATGGCCTTTGATAGGTTTCCCCAGCATTTTTCAAGCCAAAAGGCATCATGTTATAGCAGAAGGTGCCCCAAGGGTTGTGAATGTTGTCTTATGCTGACCTACTTCTGCAATGTGGATCTGATTATATCCAGAAAAGTCATCCATGAGTGACAACATCTCATCCTGCTTTGAGATCCATGATCATGTCTATGTTGGGTAGTGGGAAATTATCTTTGGTACATGCCTTGTTGAGATCTCAGAAATCTATACATATCCTGATTGATTTGTCAGGTTTAGATACTTGCACCATGTTAGAAATCCAGTCAGAGTAGTTAATGGCATGGATGATCTTGGCTTGGAGTAGCTTCTCTAGCTTTGCTTTGACAGGTAGTGCCACTTTAGGGTGCATCTTTCTGATCTTTTGTTTGACAGGTTTGATGTTTGGGTCCACTGCAAGATGGTGAACTACCAAGCTGGTGTCTAATCTTAGCATGTGGGAGTAAGACCATGCAAACTTATTGATGGATTCCTTTGATAAAGTGACAAGATCACTTTCTTCTACTTCAGTCAAAGATGTTGCTATGTATGTGATGGCAAGATTCTCTTTGGTGCCCAGGTTGATAGGTTTTTCTTCTTCGATGAGAATCGATGACTGTTCAGGCCTGTAATCACAAATTAGAGGAAGAGGAGAATATTCATCCTCTGGCACCTCAGAGAGATTTTTGCCATTTGATGCACCCTTTTTTATTATTTTTTTATTATCAGATAGCGCCCTAGAGGGGTTTTCGCTAAGGGATCAATTTTTCTCTTCTTTATTTTTGTTTTCTTATTCATTTTTGCGGTTGAAGTTCTCCTCTTCCCGAAAGTATGCCTTTGGGTCCAGTTTGTAGACATATGTTGAGTCTTGCCCCCAGTCATTGCTTTGCTCAATTTCTCCCATAAAGCTTAGGAGTGTGTCCTCACTTTGCAACTCGTCAATGTGCACGACACTTGGTTGGTCCTAGTCTATGAGTCCAGGATGGTGGAGGGGAAGGTCAATGAAGAGAATGGAAAGCTGGCATAGGACAGAATTGCCCAGGAAGGTTTCATCATCAAGGACATCATCATAGGCTCTCACAACATTATCTTCTGGGACATCTTTGATGTCAGCAATTTCTCCCAGGGAAGGGTAAGAGGCATAGATGTTTTTGTTGGTGCCCCCATTCATGTCAGATCCCATTCCAAGGCCTAGGTGTTTTTCTCATTGGTTAGGCAAAATAGGATCTTTCATTCCTTTCTCTTCATAACCAAGGCCACCTCCTTGGTAGTTCCATTTTTTTGTCACCAGCTTATAAGTTGCAGGGTACTTACCTTTGAAGTAATTAAGGCAACTTGTGTCCTTGGGTGGTGGGTCCTTATAGAGCCATTGGTTAATGTTTGGTGTCATTTCCTGGCCATTCAAAGTGCCCTTTGAGATAAAAGTGGTAGGACCAAATTGTAGTGCCTTGGTTGTCTTTGGTTCTGTCTTGCTTAGATTAGGTTGGTGACCTTGAGTGTGTGGCTCAATTGGCAGTGCTCCAACTGCAAAGGCATCAGATAAACCACAACCTTTGTTGTTGATCTTGACCATGGAAAGGGTGGAGGAAAGGATTGTTTCTGGATCTGAATGGGTTCAAGATGACATGGAAAGAGAGGTTCCAATGTCAATCCTGGGATAGTGATTGGAATGTAGAAAGGCGATTTCCAATGCATTTTAGTATACGAAGGGCTTGGGATCTACACGGATGGTGATCTCAGTGCCATTATGTGGGAATTTGATGCACTGATGGTAGGTGGACGGAATGAATTGCATAGAATGAATCCATGGGCATCCAAGGAGGATGTTGAAGGGAAGGTCAAGATCAACAACATGACATAATGTATCCTAGATAATAGGGCCCACTTGGATGGGTAATGATATGGTTCCTTTAGAAGTACACTCCAAATTGTCATAGGATTTGATTGTTATGACCTCATTTGTTATATCAGCTTCAGTGCAACCCAACTATTTTATGAATTTTAGAGTACACAGATTTAGGGTCAAACCATTATCTATCATCACCCGTTTAATGGAAAAAGCTTTAACCATGAAAGCAATATGGAGTGGGAGATTATGATCGGGTTCTTCTGAGGGTACATCTGTTGGTTTAAAGGAGACCCCATAAGATGCAAATAGGTGTTTGACAAGGTTCTGGAATTCAATGAGGTTGATGTCTCTAGGAACACGAGATTCTTGTAGGGCTTTATTGAGGATCTCTTGATAGGTGGGTTAGGTGCGGAGGAGATCTAGGATTGAAATTTGGGCTGGAGTATTCCCTAGGTGTTCCAAAATGTTGTATTGGGTACTAGGAGATGGAGCAGGACCTGCACCTGAAACTATTATTCTGCCTCTACGAGTGGTGATTGCGCATTGGTTATCGACACCCTTGACATGGATGACATTGACAGAGGACTAGACTTTAGATACGTAGCCAATAAGATTATCATAGTTGATATATGCATTTTCATAATCTTTTTTGTCAGTATTTTCTCCTTGCTTACCCTTCCCCTAATTAGAGGATTGAGTAGGATTTCCCGGGCCTTTACCTAAGGTGCGTTCAGGAAATGTATTTTAATAAATTTTAAGGCTCGCATTTGGCAATGGTTGGGAAGGAGAGTCCACTTCAATCTCTTCGCGGTCAATGAGATCCTGGATGTAATGTTTTAGCTTCATGTATTTGAGGGTGGTGTGTCCCTTAACACAGTGGTATTCACAGTACTCCTTGTCTTTATACCAGGTAGGCTTAGGTGTCGAGTCATAAAATGGCTGCATTTTTGGATAAATGACTTGGTTAGCTTGGACCATTCTACGGAAGATGACATCTATGGGTTCACCCAAAGGGGTAAATGCATGTTGTAGTGCATTCAATGCACGAGGCCTTGGTTGTCCATGTGGGAGTGATATAGCATTTTTTTGGTTCATAGGACCTTGGTAGTTGGGTTGATATGATGTCCTTGGAGGGGGATATATAGTTGCACATTGCTGATAAGTTTGGGTAGGTGCATTAGGACTGGCTACCACAACCTGAACGTGTTTGGTTTCAATGGCTCCATCATTTATTGCATTCTTGTTTTTGTTCCAATACCATGATCGATCATTATTATGTTTATCAGGTTGGGATTCCTTGTAGTTATTGATGGCACCGTCTTCTATGAGACCTCACTCAAGATCCATACCTTTGATCCAGATGTCTTGATAAGTTTGTATGCAATTCATGCGCATGTGATAGGCGAGCTTAGGATGGAGGTTGTTAATGAAGATTTTAATAAGATGTCGCTCAGGTGGTTGATAGGACAACCTTGTAGTAAGCCCTTTCCATCATTGAAGGTAATCGGCCAGGCTTTCTCCTCCTTTTTGTTTCGAATTGCATAGATCAAGGAGTGAGAGTTCATTTTCAACATTATGTGCATATTGGGCCACAAACATTTCAGATAATTCAGCAAAAGTAGAGACTGTGTCGTAGGGGATTTTGTAGAACCACTAAAAAGTAGTTCCTCCTAAGCTCTTGGGAAATAGTCTCATTAGGAAATTATCGTTATATGCCACTTCTTGACATGTCATGTAGAACTCTTTCACGTGACTCACAGGATCTCCCTTCCCTTGATATTTATTAAATTTGGGTGTCTCAAAGTGCTTGGGGAAGGGTATGGAAGTGATATATCAATCAAATGGATAAGGACAAACCTCTTCAAACTTGAATTTTTTAGCCTCGGTCCCTTCTTTTAGCTCTTTGAGAGAATTATTTATTTCCTCCCACTCATGGTTGATTTGTGGGGGAGGATTATTAACCATGATTACATGAGTTCCTTGAACCTGATATGGATCAAATGGAAAATATGGAGGGTTTTGTGGGGGATATTATGGTGTTTGATATGATTATTGTTGGTCAGTGTATATGGGGTGTTGTGGTGGAAGTTGCGACTGAGGGGAATATTGCAGTGGAGGAGGTGTCGGCGCTTGATAAGGTTGTTGCAACTGCTGGAAGTATGATTGTATTTTCTGAGGTGTTGCATAGGTGGGATGAGCATGTTGCACACCTATATAGGATAGAGGATAGGTGTTTTTCAATGGAATGCCCCTATTGGGAACACTGAATTTCTATGGAGGTGGAATGGTTTGTGATGCAGTGGAAGATGGCATGGCTAGGTAGTTGGCGGAATGAGTTTGTTGTTGCTGCACAGGTTGGATGAAAGTATTAGAAAACTGTTGCAGTGGTTGTGCCATGAAGGAATTTTCCCCTTGCATTTGTGGTTACAGCTATTGTGCAACTTGGAGGGTGGATTGCATAGCTGTGAAGGGATTGATTTGTTGTTGTTGTTCTTGGGATGTGAATGGGTTGGTAATTTGCTACTACAGTTGTTGTTGTTGTTGTTGTTGGGATTGTTGCTAGATGGATTATTGTTACTGAATAGGTTGTTATTGTTGTTGGATTGGTTGTTGTTGTTGCTGGACTAATGGTTTTTGTTGTTGTTGGATTGGTTGTTTTTGTTGCTAGATTGGTTGATGTTGTTTCTGGATTGGTTGTTGTTGTTGCTAGATTGGTTGTTGTTGTTGTTGTTGGATTGGTTGCTATTGTTGGATGAGTATTTGGGGTATGACGAAGGGATTGGTAGATGGTTGTTGCAAGGGAGGATTTGGATTGGTTTGCATCTATGCAAAAACTACTGGCACACATTGCGGTTGTGTTGCTAGTAAAAGGGGAAAGTGGACCCTTGTGGATATAAGGGTTGGTTATAGGTATTAGTAGGTGGCATGCCTATGGTGAAGAAAGGAAGAATAGGCATGGAGACTTGGGTGCTTTGATGCTGCAAACTAGTTGTTGCACTTTCAATGGGCTGAGTAGGGATGGGTGGAATGATTGTTTGTTGTGTGCTAACTAGTAGTGGTGGAAATTGTGCCACAAATATTGGGAATGTTTGCAAAAGTGGAGTGGATGTGAATTGAGGAGATTCTTGCATAATTATGGGGGTATGGCTTGTGCTACTGATGTTGGATCAAGAGGCGGGGCTCCAAAGGTGGAGGAAGGTGTCATGTGCATGATGGAGGGTGGGATGGAAGGTTGGACTACTTGTGCGATGAGAGTTCCCACTTGTAGGGCTCGCTGAAGTGGATCAAAAACTTCATTTCTAGTGGGATGAGGACGTTCCCCTGGAAGTGCCATAGGTCTTGTGATAGGTGTGGGTATAATCCAAGGTGGGAGTTGAAGTCCTTGTTTTTGAATGTCCAAAAGTACTTGATTGTTGTTACGTCCACTCATGGTGTTCACCGTGTGGATATGTCTTGGATGATTGTGTAGACATCCAAAAATATTAATATTATTTTCCCTCTTATTCCTCTAACTTTTTAATTCAATCAATTAAATAGTTTCATTTATCAATAGTTTAAATACTATTCTGATGCATTTTATTTAAATACATTTGTCTCATGAAATTCCCTTTTTAATAAATTTACATTTATTAAATCCTCCATTTTCCTAATTCTTCTAAACCATAATTTATTCAAATTTGATTTGAATAATACTTTAAAACCCTAGCTAGGAACCTATTAATCCTACCCTAAATCCTACCCTATTCCTACCCTACTCCCATCACCTCATTTCCTAAGTATACTTCTACACCTAACTATCCTTTAACCATGTTTAATGGGTGATTCCTACCTTTTTAAGGCTAATGGAATGCTCACCCACATGGGGAAATTCTCTCCCAAATGGGCACCCATTCCTCTTTAATTCCCTCTTACAATTTTGTCTCCCCTTTTGAAATATTGAGCTACTCAATATTA
>MU228071.1:930585-999651 GCA_018584345.1 Thuja plicata
TTTCTATTCAATAAGGGCTATTTTGTACAAAGCTGCTATTTTTGGAAACTTACTATTTTTAGTAAGTTGGTCATTTGAACTCAGAATGTTCTAATTTTCCAGGTGAAGGTTCATCTTAGTCATATAATAATGCCAGTTGAATTTCATTGCCAGATCATTTGTATTGGCGAAGTTATTAAGGATTTACTGTTGAGATTTTAGGGTGCAAAACCTTTGAGCTCAATTTTCAGGACCTTAGAGGCTCCGGATCAAGGTTGAACCCTTGGTTGACTGGCGCTTTGCTTGTCAAGCACTGTAGATCACAATCTCCCCTTTCCAGAAAGTGGTTATAATATCCAATCGGAGCTACGGTTCAAAAGTTATGGCTTCTGGAAGTTGGGCTACCTAATCTCATGTTTTGTAAATATATAAAGCCGACCCTTTTGTAATAAAAGTGAAAAAATAATTAAATGCTAAGGGTAGTCGGCCTTAATGGCTAGATTTTTGGAACCTTCTCGGGCGGTGGAAAATTGCCTATTTAAGGAAGGCCCGTGGTGTTTTCTAGGGCAATTCTGGGTGGTTATTTGAGGCTTTTTCCTACAGATTATTGTAAGGGATGCCCATGTGGCTTTTGATATTGTAATTCTAAAGTTTGTAATTCCACATTTGTGGAGCCAATAAGAAGCCAATTTTCTGTTCTTGCAAATTTCTGTTGTTTCTCTTTGTTTCTGTCGTGTACTTGTGGTATTAAAGGGAGTCCCCTTCATCATTTCTTGACTGGGGAAACATCATCCACATCCTCATCATCTCGGCCATCATCTCAAGCCCCTTTGCATCTTATCATTAGTCTCCTTGGCATCTTCATCATCCCATTGTACAGCTTAAATGCATCAAAAACTAGAATCAAAAAATCCTAAAAATCACAAAATCCAACAAAATTTAAAAAAAATCAAAAGATCCAAACAAATCAAAAAATCAAAAATCATCCAAAATCCTGCAATAAACCTTTTGCATCATTACATTTTCAACAATTTTTGATCACTGTGACTGCAATCATGTTTTCACCAAATCAATTTGGAGACCGTCTGTCCTTGCTCTCCATCCTATTCACAGCTTTTGCTAGTGAATCTCTTTTATCAAATCAAATCTAATCTTTGCCCGTCAGGATGCATCCTTCCGGCATCAGCTTATCAAATCATTCATCACATCAATCCTTTTCATGGCAAGAACTTTGGACCGAATGAATTCTTGGTCATGAGGCCTTCTTTATTGATTTTATCTTTTTGTTTCAGTTAAAACCTACTCACCACTACCTCGATCTATTATATCTTGGTGTGTTGTGACTGGTTGCTACTGCTACATCTTTTTTTGCAGTGTGCTTTTGTTTGACCATCTAGTCCATGCAAAGGAATCTTGTCATCTGTATTTTCTAACACCTGATGCATACCTCCTATTGCAATATCAAAATCAGATGTGCTCTCCATAATTTTACATACAAATGGATCCCTAATGCTCATTAGCTGCATTTAATTTTATTTTCATTTGCATTCTTAGCTGCATTCTTAAATATTTTCCAAAGGCTTCTATTTATTCCCTCCCTCCATTCCTCTCTCCCATTGTGTCCTTTTCTAAAAAAATCCCACAACATTGTCCTTGTTGTGTTCTTTTCTTGAGGGGGCACAACCCCGTACTATCGTTGCTTCAGCATGACCCCTAGAAACCCTCTTCCTCTGAGGCAACTCATTTTCTTGTCTTTGACGAAACATCACTTGCGACGCCACGTCAAAGAGAGGCAAAATGTAGACATCCAAAAATATTAATATTATTTTCCCTCTTATTCCTCTAACTTTTTAATTCAATCAATTAAATAGTTTCATTTATCAATAGTTTAAATACTATTCTAATGTATTTTATTTAAATACATTTGTCTCATGAAATTCCCTTTTTAATAAATTTACATTTATTAAATCCTCCATTTTCCTAATTCTTCTAAACCATAATTTATTCAAATTTGATTTGAATAATACCCTAAAACCCTAGCTATGAACCTATTAATCCTACCCTACTCCCGTCACCTCATTTTCTAAGTATACTTCCACACCTAACTATCCTTTGACCATGTTTAATGGGTGATTCCTAACCTTTTTAAGGCTAATGGAATGCTCACCCACATGGGGAAATTCTCTCCCAAATGGGCACCCATTCATCTTTAATTCCCTCTTACAATTTTGTCTCCCCTTTTGAAATATTGAGCTACTCAATATTAAATGCCAATTTTGACTCAAAATTGGGCATCTTTTCAAGTCTATGTGTCTCCTATGTGGCTCTTATGTGGATGCCACATAGGTGCCACTTCATCCAAGCCTCTTCCTCTCTCCAAAAACTCTATAAATAGAGGCCTTCTCCTCTCATATTTTTATCTCTCAATATTGCATTGTTATCATGTTATTTTGCATTTAGAAGTTCATAGCTATAGATTTCATGTTTTCATATGCTCTTAGTTTATGCTTAAGTCACTTAGATATTACATGCTAGTTTCTTTTTGGTTAAAATGAATCAAGGTTCTCATCTCAAAGCATAGTTCTTGAATCATAGCTTTCAATCTTATAGCTTGCATATCAATTTCATAGTTTGGATATATCATCTTGGAGAAGATTTGCGACTAGTTCTTCATACTAGCTCTTGAATCTCTCTTCTTGCATATAAAGATCTTACATTTGCGTTGGGGATCATTGCATTTTGTGTTTTTGAGAGAGCACACCTACATGTCTTTATCAAGAGAAAATCAAATAAGTAGTAATAGGGTGCAATTTACTTATTTTTAGCTCAATTTGATGTTATGTTGAGTTCTTTATTGCTTGCTTGCTTTTTCATGTGATTTTGAATTCATATGCTAACCCTCTAATGATTTCATGTCTGTGAGTGATTGCAGGTTGAAGATTTTCCTCATACTATAGATTGATAAATGTTTCTATGGTACTCATGGTAAGCATCTCATTAGTATCTACCTAGATATGTTTAATTTGATCATTGGGCTAAGGCGCATAAGTAACCATGGCGTCAGTGTTGTCAGGCATAGGATTAGATGAACTAGCTGCAAGATTGCGGTCCATATTATTCCTCTTATTAGTGGCTCATGTGATAGGTGGCATAAAATGACTACCTTAAAGGGATATGAGGTGCAAGATGTGATGCAAGGATACGCCTAGGAAGCTAAGGATGATGGTGCTAGGACTAAGATGCATCTAGGATGATGAATATGCTCCTACGGATTAAGGATAACTTGTTGTATGCAAGGATTAAGGGTTTCTTTCCCTAGTGTAAGATCAAGTGGATGTGATTGTCTACCTAAGACAGACCGTTGGTCTTTGGTGGATGAGAATCTCTATCAATGCGAACCAACCTTTTGATCAAGGTGATGAGGTTGCAAAGGCAAAGGGGATTATCCTAAACAATGCTTAGTAAAGGACACTTAAGGATGGGGGTTTTGATTAAGATGTAGGTTTTAAGAAAATCAAAAGGGGATGCAATACCAAGTGAGGGATATGATCAAGGATGCTTTGGATGATGCTAGGCTGATTAGGATTGGATTGGATTATGCAGGACTATGCTAGGATGAGTGTGTGATGTGTTTCTAAAGATGACAACCTAAGGGGGGTCCTAAAATACAACCTAAGTGAGCCTAAGAAGAGGAGGAACTTTCATTTTTCATGGTAAACCAGCTAGTCATATTGCTCAACTCTAACAAAAGCAGCGTTTAGATGATATTTGCCCATAAAGCGAGAAACCTTGTTATTGTATATTACTTTGTCGAATTGTTCTTGTTTATGAATTTCTTGCTTGATGAAATCAATGATGTGCTGGTACTTGTTAGCTTCTCGAGTTGTATTCTTATGTTCTCTTTGCACAAGTGGTAACATATTTTTTACCTTCTTATGCTTCTTGGAATCGATCATGTCCTATAAACAAATTTGATTTGGGATGAACAATTGGAAGTCTTTGCAAAAGGTCAAATTTTGAAGATTGGAGCTCACGATAATCTGTAAAAGGACGTTGTCTTGATAATTTGGCAGAATTTTGATTTTTGTCTTATTTTTAATACATTTATTCTTTGGAGAAAACCAATTTCAACACAGCCAAATCAGAAAATAGCATGCATGGGTTTGAAAATAATCTGACAAGGGACAAAGCAACCTTGAAGGATACAAACAAGTGACAAATCGGTTGTTTGGTATTCTGTTTGTGTTTTGGATTTTGCCAATGTTCTTCAAACACTTCAAACACACATCTACCTAAGGAGTTGGCTTCGAATAAAATATTATAGACCCATTGCTTGGTAGTCCTTCAGCTCACACAACATTGTCACCCCCAAAAGGGAAACCATTTTTTTTCCTTTTTCCAGGTATTGTTGTTGTGCTACGAAGATCTCTTTCACAACATAATACCTTCAGAGACATATGATGGGGATCTTGGAGGAGATTCTTCCCTCCCCTCACACTATAATAAATCATCGTTCAGAGGTGAATCAAGTAGCTTCTATGTTTAGAGTGTTTATTAAGTGTCTCCATTTGATTGTATCCTCTATGTCCACGCAAGCACGATTTAGGCATATAGACCCATAGAGTATCTTGACAAAAGTGGTCACGTAAATGTGATTGAGACCGCAAGGCCGCACTTAAGTTAGACAAGAGCCAAGTACAAGCTAAAATTCCAATTGACTCCCAAGGATTTAACCCCAAAGATTAAATTTTATTAATATGAGTTAGAGTGGTGTGGCTTACACCTCATTCTCATGTGGGTCATTCCTGGGAGATTTTTTCCTTGGCCGGCAGGCCCATCTAAAGGATTAACTTGAAAAATATGGATTGGCGATGAGAGGGGTCTAGATTTATTATTTTACCACAAGGGGAAAAGAGCATACTCTCCTAACCAATGTCATTTTATCCGAGACACGCAAGACAAGTTTGATCTTTCCCAAAGATTTATTTGTTTAACACAAAGTAAGTGTGTCTAGGTTTTTGATCTTCCCAAAAGGTAAGAGAGCATAATACCCTAACACTTGATTCAAATTAGACAATTAAATCTCCCTATTTATGCTAGGTGCCTAAGAAAAATTAAATCAAACATGATCGTTTGGTCAATTTTGGAGTAAGACAACCTGCAAGACAAACGTGAGTAGCCTTTTGAACTTGTGTCTTTGGCAAGCGGTGCTACAAAAAAACTGATTAGTAGTTTCAATTTTAGCCTTTGACAAGTGTATAAAACACAAAAACTACTTAAACACTTGTTAGAAAAAGATAATAAAATTTTTGACAGAGCGCAGACACCGATTTAGGGTGCAGACGTTGGTTCTGTGTTTCAACTAAAAAATGACAAAAGCAGCAAAGTAAACTAGAAAATAAAGAGAACCGGGAAAAATGATATACTAGCATAGACACCGATTTGTGAAATGCAGATGCTGGTTAAGTGCAAATGCCAGTTTGTGAATCAAAGATGCTGGTTTATGAACCAACATTTTTGAAGATGTCGTTGTAACTACAAGTTCACAAAACACAACAAAAACAAAAAATGAAGTTACTTTTCCTTCTTTCGTAGTCTTTAATTTTATCAAACTTAGCTATTTGATATTATCCAAATGATTAAAAGCTAGTGTTATTTAATAGTTTATCAAGATTTGTTCCCTTAGTAAAATTTTGGCATTATAACTACTTGTTAGATTGATCTCTGCTAAAAAACAGAAAGCTTGAATACTAAAAAATAGTGGGAAAGACAAAAATATTGATAAATAACAACTTATGTTTGGAAAAAGATCAAATTAACAATGCCATGCGGAGACGCTGATTCAGGTTGTAGACGCTGGTTTAGCGTAGAAACTGAATGACAGTGCAGAGAGAAATGGCGTTTACGCAGACGCCTCTGCGTAAAATGGAGATGCTGATCCGCGTGTCTAGCAAATTTTGGAAGAAAAAAGACAAGAATTTAGAATGTTTTTAGGGACGTGGCTCCCACTAGGCCTACCAGAATATGTATGAATAATTCTTAATGGTTAAAAACCTATTGGGAGCAAGCTCAAAAATGCAAGATTAGTGGGTTAGCACATATAATTAATTCAAAATCATATGGAAGAGCAAGCAAGAAAAAAAGAACACCAAATAACATCAGATTGAGCTAAAACAAGTAAGAACCCTATTTAACTTGTTTGATTTACTCAAGATATGGATTGTGGGTGTGCTCTCTCAAATACACAAATGCAAGTGGATCCCCAATACAATGCAAGATTGATAAGCAAGAAGAGAGATTCAAGAGATAGTATGAAGAACTAGTCTCAAATCTTCTTCAAGATGATAGATCAAACTATGAAGTGATATGCATATGCAAGAAACTATGATTCAATTACCAAATTGAATCCTGGCATGTGATTTCTAAGTGATTTAAGCTAAAGAGTAAGAGCATGAAAACAAGCTATAAAATTCTAAAGTAATTCTAGCATAATAACAATGCATAATGGGAGATGAAAAATGAAGAGGAGAAGGCCTCTATTTATATAATTTTGAGAGAGAAGAGGAGAGTTTGGATGATGTGGCATCTATGTGGCATCCACACCAGAGCCACATAAGGGACACATAGGCTTGGAAGAGACAGCTAATTTTGAGTCAAACTTGGCATTAAATGTTGAGTGGCTCAAGATTTTCAAGTGGGAGACAAACTTGTAAGAGGAATTTAAGAGGGATGGGTGACCATTTTGGAGAGAATTATCCCATGTGGGTGAGCATTCCATTAGCCTTAAAAAGGTTAGGAATCACCCTTTAAGTATGATTAAAGGATAGTTAGGTAGGGAAACATGATTAGGAAGTGAGGTGATGGGGTAGAGTAGGAATAGGATAGGCTTTAGGGTAGGTGTCTAGGTTGGATTAATAGGTTCCTAGCTAGGTTTTAGATTATAATTCAAATTAGATTTGAATAAATCATAGTTTAGAAGAATTAGTAATATGGAGGAATTTTAATAAATATAAATTTATTAAAAAAGGGGGATTTTGTGAGGCAAATGTATTTAAAATAAAATACATTAGAATAGTATTTGATCATTGATAAATACCAACTATGAAACTATTTAATTGATTGAATTAAATAGTTAGAGGAATAAGAGGGAATTTAATATTAATAATAATATTAATATTTTTGGACGTCTACAAAGGCTATGGAAGAAAACCAAAGTGATAAGAAATTGAAATGCTTAAGGTCAGATAGAGGAGGGGAATTTATCTCAGATGAATTCACTAATTTTTGTAATGAGCATGGATTTAAAAGATAGGTTTCTGCACCAAGAATACCACAACAAAATGGAATTGCTGAGAGAAGAAATAGATCAATTGTTGATTGTACAAGAACATTGATGATTAAGAAAAGCATCACTCAAAATTTTTGGAGGGAAGCTATTAGTACTGCTGTCTACACATTAAACATAGTACAATTTAAAAAGGACACAAAGAAGACACCCTATGAGATTTGATATGGTTACACACCAAATGTAAGTTACTTCAAAATATTTGGTAGTCAATTTTATATTTTGAGGGATGATAGAAATAAAAGCTTGACTCTAAAAGTGATGAAGGTATCTTTCTAGGGTATTCCACCAAATCAAGGCTTATAAGTGTCTTAACGAGTCATCTAACAAGATCATAGAAAGTGAAAATGTAAAGATAGATGAATTTGTAGAAAAGAATGATAAGGAAAGCAGAAGAGAACCAGAGGACTACAATAGGTTTGTTTATACTGAAGAACCTGACACTCTACTCGAGAAACAATATATTTCTCCCGAGCAACAGAACATTGCACCCAAGCATCAGGCTACAATTACAAAAAATCAGGATAATACTCAAGATGATGTACCAAGCGATGGAGATCAGAATGAAGGTCAAGAAGATGATCAGAATGATTGACAAAGAGCTGAAAAAAAAATTTCCAAGGATGTCAGAAGACATCATCCATAGACTCAAATCATAGGAGACACGAAGGCTGGAATGAGAAAAACAAGTAAGTCACTACACACTACATGTTTACTTTGTTATTTTGAGCCTAAATCTATTAATAATGCACTTGAGAATGAAGAATGGGTTAGTGCTATGAATGAAGAAATAAAATAGATTGAGAAGAATAGTACATGGACACTAGTACCGAGACTTGATAAAAATAATGTCATCGGTACCAAATGGATATTCAGAAACAAGCTAAATGAGAATGGAGAAGTCACAAGAAATAAAGAAAGGTTAGTATGCAAGGGGTATGCACAAGAATAATGTATTGTTTATGGAGAAACCTTTGCACCCATTTCTAGACTAGAAGGAATTATAATATTACTTCCTTATGTTGCATTCAAAGGATTCAAGGTATACTAGATGGATGTCAAACCTGCATTCCTCAACGGAATACTAGAAGAAGAGGTATACATTGAACAACCAGAAGTGTTTGTTGATCCAGACAAGAGGAACATGGTATGTAGACTACATAGAGCCTTGTATGGATTGAAACAAGCACCTAGAGCCTGGTATAAAAGAATTTACTCCTATCTCATTAGCATTGAATTTGTAAGAACAAGTAAAAATAGCAATGTGTAATTAAAAGAAGATACCAATGGTAATATTCTGATTGCTGAAATATTTGTTGATTATATCATTTTTGGGGGAAATGAAATGTTATGCAAATCCTTTTCTAATGAAATGAGAAAAGAATTTGAAATGTCTATGTTTGGGAAGATCAAATTCTTTCTTGGTCTATAGATTCTTCAACAAGATGCAGGCACTTAAATTACTCAGTCCAAATACATCAAGGAAGTGCTGAAGATATTCAAGATGGAAGATTCAAAGCCAGTTGGAACACCTATGGCTACCGGATGTAAGCTGACAAAAGAAGAAAAATCAAATGAGGTAAATCAAACCTTGTATAGATCAATGATTGGAAAACTAATGTATTTTGTTCATACCAGACCAGATATAGGACATGCAGTTGGAATAGTTGCAAGATTCTCTACTAATCCCAAAGAATCACATATGAATATTGTCAAGATATTTCTGAGATATCTGAAGAACACCGAGGACTATGGCTTATGGTATAAAAGAGAAGGAAAATTTGAGCTACAAGTCTATACAAATGTTGATAGGGCTAGAAACATTGATGACCGAAAGAGCACAACTAGAGGAGCATTCTTCATGGGTGACAGACTTGTCACATGGATCAGCAAGAAGTAAGGATGCATCACTCAGTCTACTACAGAAGTAGAATATGTGGCTGTTGCTGCAAATTTCTCTAATATTTCATGAATCAAATAGTTTCTCGAAGGTATGAATATGAAGATCCTTGAACCAATGATTATATATTGTGATAATACCAGTGCAATTAATATTTCTAAGAATCCAGTCATGCATGCTAAGACTAAGCATATTGCTATCAAGTATCACTATTTAAGAGAATAAGTGAAATCAAAAGAGGTGATACTGGAGTATTTTCAATCAAAGGAACAACTAGATGACATATTTACCAAGCTATTACCGAAAGATACATATGAGTACCTGAGACAGAGACTAGGGGTACAACCATTGTCTATTAGTCAATAAGAAGACTAGGAGGCTGCATCAGCCTACACACAATCAGAAGATCATTCCTGCTGATGCAAGCACCTAGATAAAAAAGAAATAGATACATTTGTACACACTAAGGTACAAATCTACACCAAGCACCAGAGTCAATGTATTGTTGATGGATAGGGAAATTCAAGGAGTATATTATAAAAAGGAATGGAAGATGATATAGACAAATTGTTTGACATTGTTGTCAAAGGGAGAGATGATTTCATTATCATTAGGGAGAGAGATTCTCATTATAATAAGGGAGAGATGTTCTCACTATCAGGAAAATATTATATCATTATCCATGAAGAGAAGTTCCTAAGTATCAAAAGAAAAATTTAATCTTTATCCATAGGGAGAGAAGTAACAAAGGGAGAGATTGCTATCAAAGGAAAAAGAGATTATCAAGAAGAGGAATAGTCAAGGCAGAGCACATATCAAAAACAAAAACAAAAGCTGCTACATCTATCTGGTGAAGGGATTAAAGATCAAAGAACTCACTTTGCTATAAACAAATCTAAGCTATATGAGCTTACCAAGAGTGAGACATTTGTAATAGTTAATATAGAAGATATTTATGAAACTATTATATTTCATATTGTATTAGTAAGAATATAGTATGATAATGTAGTGTGTTGCCATCAATGCCAAAGGGAGAGATTGATGACATCTAACTTATTGAATGTTTGAAGATGTTAAGTTGATCACAAAAATGAAGAAAGATAATGCAAGACATTAAATCATTTAATAGATTGTATTGTCATTAATGTCAACTTGATATAATCTAATCGGTTATAATCAAAGTGTCAAAGAATTTATAGAATCAGAGAGAGAAAGATTATGCTTTCAGTAATGCATAAAAGACAAGCATTCACTAAGTGAATTCAAACAATGATGGCTAGTGGAACCCGACGGACAGAGATAACCAAAAGTCAAGTCATAGTGATGCCCGAGCAAATAGACCGATGAGAATTATCGAAGAGAAGAATCACAAGCATTATCAACAGCCAGAATTACAGTGCTAATTGATGAGCATAACTTTGCAGTGAATCCCGAAGGACAGACAACCCTGACGGATAGAAAAACCTGACAGAGAATCCTGAGGAGAACTGAAGTGTTGACCAAAGCTATCAAAGAGTTAAAACACCGAAGTTAACTAAAGTTCAGAAATGAAAAAATATCTAGCTGGTAGAGCTAAAGATAGACTTAACTAGTTTTTATCATTGTTTTCATTGACAAGATAAAGCCAGAGATAAGTATAGGATTTAAAACTATTTTATCCAGTTGGAAAGAAGATTTCTACAAGATAAAATAGGAGTTTTGCTTTAAATCAGGATTGGCTAAAATTGCAAATCACACCAAGAAAAAGAAAATCAAGAAGAGAGAAATGGTGATATCATGTCTATAAAGAAACAACTTAATTCATTATGAATTAAGGGGAGTGAATGAAAAAGAGGATGCTGAAGAGAAAATGATGAAGAACAACATCATACAGTCTTGATCAATCAAGCTAAGGAAAGAGATAAAGATTTCTACGGACACCGAGAAACAAAGCACAACATCACCGAGAAGAATAAGTAGAGCAAGGGTATTGAAAAGATATATTGATCATAATGGTTTAATGATCTTACAATAGATCTAAAAATCTGCAAGTATAAGTTGTACATGTGAATAGATCATTTACTATTTCAATTTAGCCATTGATTCAGAAATTATCTTAAATGGGCGGGAATTAAAGATCCTTTCTATATTGAGATACATCCCAAGGATTATCAAAAATTTTGATCATGAAGATAGCATGAGATGCCAGATACCATTTGACAAACTACACTAGGTTTGGCCATAGAAGGTAGCATAGAGATGCTTGATATCAAGTGACAAACTAATATTTTAAATCCTCTAACAAGGTCACACCTAACAGTGTGTTTGTAACCTTTAACAGGGTTGGCTCTTCACCAAGCTCACTTCAGAAGAGTGAAAATTTTGGGTTACTGGTCCCAAGTGGTTTTTCCCTTAACAGGGTTTCCATGTTAAAAATACATGTATCAATGTGTCTATGAGTCATTTCTTTAATGTTTTTCATTACACATAAATAATCTGGATTGATCAGTATACACTAAGAAATTATTTTTTTTTCAGTAAATGAAATACTACTATTCGGTAAACATAAAGAATAAGGTTTAAAAGACAACTTCAAGCAGTAGTTATTTGATATGATTATTTGAAGGCATGCATATTGTAGGACTGAAGATAACTAGAGGCTTAATATTGTGTCACTAAGTTTTTGGGTTCATTAATTGCAATATTTTTGAGGCCGCTAAGTCACCCCCCCCCCTCTCAATTATTTCTAATAGAGGCTTTGATGTATGAGTGGATATGGATCTTGGGACACGAGGACCCAAGATGGATGAAGAAGGTGGTGAAGTATTCAAGGTAATGGATTTTGGGACATGAGGACCCAAAATAGAGTTAGAAGATGGGAGATGTTTAGATGGAGATGAAGTGGAAGACTTTGGAAATTTGGATGCCAACTCTAACTTTTCCTTTTTGTTCAATCCTTTTAAGAGAGACTCGGGAATCCACATAACTTTTGATTTTCTTTTTGTATCCAATTCCTTTAGAAGAGACTTGGGAATGCACATAGCTTTTGATTTTCCTTTTCTTTTGGATGAGTTACAATGCAAATCTTCCATGATGGATTTAAGAACCCATATTTTCTTTGATATAATTCTTTGCTTAGATTTAGAACGCAATTATTCCATGATGTATTTAGGAACCCATATTTACTATCATATTATTCATTGCTCAGATTTAGAATACAATTCTTCCATGATGGATTTAGGAACCCATATTTTCTTTGATATTATCCTTTTCTTGGTGAACCCTTGTGGTCTCTTGAATATTTCCTTTTTTTTTTTAATCACATGTCGATTAGACTGGACATAGTGATCTTCATATGCAAGGGGATTCTTTTATTTGTGATTTTTTTGTTGTACATCCAACTTACTTCCAAAAGACTTGGGAACTATGGATGAATAGGCCCGATATGACTGGTTCATATGGATTATTTAATAGGTAGGTTTCAAGGATGTATGTCTTTGTTGATCTTGATAGGGGATAGGGTAAGTGGATGACAAACTAGTAGTTATAGGCCTGGTGGATGGAGGGATATAAGGACCCAATATAGATGGAAGGTTTGATGGTTTTACCTTTGGGATATAGGGACCAAGGATGGATTTGGAGGATAAAGAAGGATGATTCTTACATTTGAATGGAGGGAGAAAAGGTGCAAAAGGGATATCAACATCTATAGAGTGAGTTGCATGACCAAGGCTCTTCTCTTTTGAATTCATCTTTATATCAATAGGAGCATGAGAAGCTTTGATAGGAGCAATTTTTATAGTTGTAGTTGAAGCTTGAGGGGATTTGTTGTTCTGCAAGGGATTTTGAGGAATGATGGTTTCTGGATATGGAAGAATATGAGAAGGAGATGATGGGATACTTTGATCTTGAGAAGGATCATTATATGGTCTAGAAAGGGTAATTAATTATTGATTTTCAATAGGCTCATTTGAGATGGTGGAAATGGAATATTGATCTTTCTTGGGAGATGGATAGCTATGTTCTTGGAAGAAATGGAAGGGGATGATAAAATAATCATGAGACTCTTGAGATATGTGACTTTTGTCAACCATTGGATAAGGATGGATGGTGTCTTGATCTTGATCATTACTGATATTTATTTATTCACACTGTGGATTTCCCTCTTGACATGGAGCCACTTCTAAGGATGAGGTAGGAGTTTTGATCTGCATGAGGGATTCTTGAAAGGCTAATGGAGTATCATTTTGAGTAGGAATGATAAGTATTGAAGCACATGGATGATTTGGTTCTATGATCTTTGAAGCTTGAGAAAGACTTGCAGTCATATGTTTATTAGCTTGGATCTCTTTTAGAGGTAGTCCTTGAGGGTAGACATAGTCATCATTAGACTCAGTTCTTGATAGAGATGGTGTGGCTCATTTTGAAGCCTTAGGAGATGGAGGAATGGTGGAAGAAGTAGAAGTGGTATGTGAACCATTGCTAGACATGGATTCGTGATATTGATCATGCTTGAGATTAGATAAATCATTAGGATTTTCCACTTCGATTCTACCATCATCTGTGAGATCTTGGATTTTATGTTTCAACTCCATGCAAAATGAAGTTTTTCGCTCATTGTGTTGATGATATGCCCAATAGGTACTCAACAATTTCAATCCATGTGATGTTACTTGAGGTAATGTTATGAGGTCATGGTTAAGAAGTTATTCCAATGTTGATTCATAAGATTTTTCCAAAGGAGTGAATTCCCTCTTGCGTTTAACCCAAGGTTTTTCTTTCATGAGATTACTAATCCCTTTGGAGGTAGAATTCATGGTGTTTTCAATAGATTTTAGGGCTTTGGAGCTACTCTCTTGATCAAATATATCATTTTCATACCAAGATTTCTCCATGTTGGAAGGAAGTGGACAGATGTGTGAATCATGATCAAATAACAAAGGACAGATTGATCTTAATGAGGATTTGTTGGATGATGTATCTTTTTCCCCCTTTAATTCTTGGATTTCATATTTCAAATTTTGAATTTGTTTGATAAAGCTACCATAAGAATCTATTCTTTTGCATTGTTAGGACCATAAGGTTTATCCCATTTTCCTTAGGACATTGTCAGATTGTCTTGATGCACTTTCTTAGAATATTGAAGAGGGGGTATGATGAATCAATTGATTTTTTGACAAGTGTTGAAGTGATAACTAAGTCCAAGACTAGAAGACAAAAGAGATAATGTCCAACTGAGAGATAGATAGAAAAAACTCTGATCTTGAGTCAAGGTTAACAAACCTGCTCTCACAAATCATGTTAAGGACAATGCAGACAAAGATGATTAAAGTAACAAGTCACTTGGACTAGCATAGCAAAGTCAGATTTTGAGATAGCAAGCGAGTCAGACTGTCAATAGATTGCAGTCAAAGACAAACTAGTGATGATGTTGGTAAGAACATAGATTTGAGAAAATCTAGATAGAACTAGTGCGATGGAAGAAAAAATTGGACAGCAATTCGATTGATTTTTAGAGTTTTGACACTAGATGCAGAAACTTGGACAAGAGTTTGACAGTTTAACACCTAAGAGTGTAGATTTGGAATTGTTTGAGCATTTTGATGTTTATTTTGATTGTTTTGTTTTGATTTTTTTTTTTATGTTTCACTCACGCAAGACACATCAAGAAGAATTTTTTTGTAAAAATAACAAACACACCACAATCCTAAGTAAGCTAGGGCAATATCTGTTGAATTCCCACTTGAATCAAAGTTCAGCCACGCCTACCCATAGCGGACAACTTAGAATCTTGGAGGCACATGCTCCTCCTTATAGTGCACTCACTTCTCAGGCACACCAAGCTTCAAATCCCAAGGGACCATTGTCTCTACTAAGAGCCATGAAAATGTGGGACATCTTAGTCAGTCTCTGACCTTCTACGCCAGTAGATAGAGGGATTTTGGATACTAGAACAAAGTTTTTAGTCAAGGCATTCATTCAGGTGGCTATACATGTGGCAGATTATCCCCATTAACGAGGCCTCCCATCCTACATAAGTTACATTCTGTATGTTTTTATACACCATGAGGGTACTAAGGGAGATCTTTTGTCGGCATAGAGAAATCAACACCTGTTCACTGTGAGATTAATCACAATGACATTTTTATATACTAGTTTGGAAGGGATTGGCTTTAGCCTATTACTAGTTGGAAATGAGTTGAGTAACTGAGAGGGGAGGGGTGAATCAGTTACCACCAAAAAAAAAACCCAAGTCCCTTAGATGTCTTAAAAAAATCAGTCATTGTTGCTCAGTTAACATAGATATTTCACTGTCACTTGGCTAACATAGCAAATCTTAAGATATTAACTGTGATTATCTTTAGTAATTAATTGTAGAAACATAAACCATAAATAAAATGAAATGTTCACAGATAACACCAAGATTTAACGTGGAAACCAAAAATGGGAAAAACCACCAATAGCAACTTGTCACTATTTTTCACTCTTCTAGAGTGAGCCCTGTTAGGAGCCAACCCTGTTAAAGGTTACAATAACACACTATTAGGTGTGACCTAGTTAGAGGATTTAATCACCCTATAAGGAGTGGCATTGTAAGAGGTATTCAAAAACTTCAATGTAGAAATTTCACCTTGTTAGAGGATTTACAAAAGACTGTTAAATCTACTCTATTAAGAGATTTTGATCACTACTACAATTGTTAGAGAGTAACAATGGATTGACCTATTTTGATAAGAAACTATCTTTGCTGATTCAGATCCTTGTTCTAGATTAAGTACATGATCCTCATTGATCAGATATTCTATTGCAGTCCTTTGTATTTTGTCTTCAATCATAATCACATCTGATTTCGCCTTAACTCTGCATATCACACTTTACTATTATTTCACTAAATTCAATCCAAACTTGACCTTACATATATATGTTAAACCTTGTCAAGTCAGCATTGATGTCCTTCCAAATAAATAATAAAACTCATATTTGTTAGCTTCATATAACTATTTATCCATAAAATATAATCCACTATTAGTCAGCTGACATTAACTATTTTTTCTTGGTCAATACTGAAATACTTCAACGCCCGACCAACACTGTAATACCCAAGTGAACTCGGTTAGAACTAAAAAAAACTTTGGTCATCTTCAATGCCTGAGAGAGCTTGACAAACACTGACTATGCTTGGATAGGATTATACATTTGTGTAAACATCACTATAGTTGTGTAAACATCAATGACAATAAACAATTGAATAATTGTCATCAACAATCTCTCTTTTTGGCATTGATGGAAACACAACATGTCATAATACAAATAATTATAGAGAAGCAGACATAAGAAAGAAATATTATTAATTTTCTTAGCTTCATTTTGATTCTCATCCAATTTTATTAATGTATTTAGCTTCATTCTGAGTCTCATCCAAAACTCCCTCAAACACTGAAATATAGATTTCTCCCTCTTACATTAATCTTTGTCTCTAATAAAGTTCTCCCTCTGTCATCAATCTCTCCATCAGTAATCTCTCCCTCTTTCATGAATTCTTATGACATATAGTAATCTCTCCCTATTTGACAACCAATGCCAAAGACACCAACAGACATATCTAATGAAATTGTAATGTACCTATCTGTATTGATTCATATGCAATAAGCTCTAGATATCTGCATCAACATGTTAAGTCTATTATGTAGCTCGGTTGATGCATCACTAAACTGTGTTTTAGTGAGCCTCAGTTAGGGGAATTACCCCTAGCTTTCCTCTAAGATACAAAAATGCATCCTTAGGTAGTGGTTTTGTGAATATGTCAGCAATTTGTTCTTTAGTATTCACATATTCGAATCTTACTTCTTTGTTCTGAACCAATTACCTCAAGAAATGATATTTTATTGCAATATGTTTAGTCTTGGTATGCATCACATGGTTCTTTGAAATGTTAATAGCACTAGTATTATCACAATAGATAATGATAGGTTCTGTGATTTCCATCTTCATACCTGACAACAATTGTTTGAACCATATGATGTTTGAAAAATTCACTATTGCAACAACATATTCTTCTTCTGCTATAGATTGAGAAATGCAGTTCTATTTCTTGCTTGTCTAGGAGACTAACCTCTTTCCAAGAATTCCATTCAAGAATGTAGATTTTACATCCATTTGATATACCTTGAATCCTTTATGTGCAGCATATGCTAGAAGAGTTCTAACTCCTTCAATTCTTGCAATAGGAGAAAAAGTTTCTCCATATTCAATACCCTCTTCTTGAGCATAACCTTTACATACTAGTCTGAATTTGTTTATGGAAACTTCACCTTTCTCATTCATCTATTTTTTGAAAACCCACTTAGTACCAATTACATTCTTGCCTTTTGGTCTAGGTACAAGAGTCCATGTTTTATTATTTTCTATCTACTCAATTTCTTCATCCATTGCTTCAATCTAGTTCTCATCATTCAATGCATCTTTAATAGTTCTAGGTTCAATTTCACTAAGTAAACATGTACCTTTTATTTTTCTCCTTGTCATTACACCTTCTTTCTTATCTCCAATGATTTTTTAAGGTGCATGATGCCTTCTAACATATTTATAAAGTACAAGATCCTTCCTCTTCAATTTTGGGATTGCTCCATTATGTTCACCATGCTCAAATATTTTGTCCTATTCTTCTGTCTGATACTCGGGTTCCACGGTCTGAGACTCGGCTATATCTGTTTGTGACTTGGGTACCTCTATCTGTGACTTGGGTACCTCTATCTATGACTCGGGTGCCTCTGTCTGTGACTCAATTTCTTCAATTTGAGACTCAATTCCCTTTGTTTGTGACTCGCTTTCTTCAGTTAGTATCAATGGTTGCATAGGTTGCAACAAGGTTTATGCAAATGAATTCAATGGTTGACATGCTTATTGTCTAAGCACCATTGCCTATGTCTTAGGTACAGTATCAGGTTCATAATAAACAAAGTGTCTATAGTATTCAGGATCTTTACTTCTTTTTTCTTCTTTTTTCTCTGCAAACTCATCAACCTTTACATGCACAATTTTTTATGATTTTATGAATATTAAGCTTTAAACATTTATATGATTTACTTTTGCTAGAGTAGCCTAGGAATATACCTTCATCACTTTTTACATCAAATTTTCCATTTCTTGATTCCTTCAAGATGTAGCATCTACTTCCAAATACTTTGAAATAATGAACATTAGGTTTATAGCCATACCATAATTCAAAAGGTGTCTTCTTTGTACCTTTCTTTAGTTGAACTCGATTCAAGGTGTAAATTGCAATGCTAATGCCTTCCTTCCAATATTTGGTTGCAACATCCTTCTCAGTCATCAAGGTTCTTGCACAATCCATAATGGATCTGTTCCTTCTTTCTACAATACCATTCTGTTGTGGTGTACCTGGGGAAGATACCTGTCTTTTGATTCCTCTTTCATTGTAGAACTCATTGAATTCATTAGAAATGAACTCTCCTCCTCTATTAGATCTTAATCATTTAAGTTTCTTTCCTGTTTCTTTTTCAAATCTGGCTAGGTACCATTTGAACTTCTAAAAGGCTTCTAATTTGTCTTTGAGAAACATAACAATCATCATTCTGGAATGATCATCGACAAAGAGAATGAATTTCTTCTCTCCTATATAACTTGTTGTTCTAATTGGTACACATAAGTCGTATGCATCAATTCCAAGACTTCTTCTATATTGCAGTTCTTTCTCTTGAAGCTATTTTTTCCCATCTTACCAATTTGACATTGTTTGCATATTGCTAGTTCAAATTTCTTCAGAGTAGGAATACCTCTTACTCTCTTGTTCTTACTCATGTTCATCAGGTTGTCAAAATTTACATGACACAACCTTGGGTGTTTTAGTAGATTTTTCTTCTATTTTCTTTTCTAGTTCATTTATCTTTTCTTCTTCACTCTTCTCCTTCTTCTTTTCCTCCTCTACTTGCTTTTCTCCTTATTTATTCTAATCAGTAGACTTGTCTTGCTGATCATTGGTAGTAGCTTGTTCTATAGTTGTATCTTTGGATTCACCTATTGTATCCTTTGTGTCTACATCACTCTTGTCTTCAGGTATGCTTGTATCTGCTGTATTAGATTCTTCATTTCCTTCTAGTAGATTGATTTTCTTCATCAATACTAGCATTTGTTTTTGTGTACCCACATGTGTTGCATCTATAGTTGTGTCATGTTCATTGGTATGAGCTTGTTGAATAGTGACATCTTCATCCTTTTGGATTTGTTCTGCAGGGTCCAGTCCTGTTATGTCAATGATGGAAGTGTCTAGCCATATCTCATTAGCAACATCCATGTCCTTATTTCCTTGTGTCTCCAATGCTTTTTTCTTTTCTTGATCCTTAAGATATATGAATATTACATAATCATCTTTCTGTGGATCCTTATCAAAATCATAGTGAGTGATATCTTGAATTTCAAGATCATTCATGACTTCATCTAAGTAAATGGGCTTAGTATTCTCCACATTATCCAAAGCAATGTGCTCTGGACTTGCTTTATCTTTCATTTCCTCTATATGAGGTGTGTCGGTGAGAAGTAATAGATTCTCACAACTTGTTGATTCTGCAGGTAGATCAAGAATTTGTCTACATTTTGCATCTGTCATGTTGTCCAGCTCTAAGAACTTATCTTTTAGTACCTTGAAGGCTCTTATCTTTGCCACAAATTTATTGGAATGCTTTTTTATCATTTATTTTATTTTTTCCATTTTGGATTCGGGAGGCATGAGTGTTACAAGTATCCTCTCCCTTGTTTCCTTTTTCGTGTGCAAAGCATACGACCATCGTGTTGATATTCTGTCACTCAGTTCTTTGGGTATTTTGTTTGCAAACTCAACTAGTACATATTTGAAGTTACCATAGCCCTAATTAATGCATCTTCTATTTTATTTTTTTCCTCAGGCTCTAGGTTTACCCATTGTCTGATTTTCCTATCAGTCACGGTACTTGTTGTAGCAATTGAATCAATAGTCTCATCAATTATTCTAGGGGTTGAGCTTTTCTTTTCTACTTCAAGATCATCCTATTTTGAATCTTCAATGTCAGCTTTGGTCTTGATGATTTTTCTCCTCCTTTTGGTAGGTGTTTTCTTCTCTATTTGCTGCTTCCTCTTGTAGGTCCTCACTTGACCTTTCTTAAGAGGTGTTGTATCTTTCTTTGAAGTTGGCTCCTTTTCCTCTGAGCTACTATGGTCCTTCATTTCTTGGCAGGAGGTGGAGGTACATCAGACTCTGTGGATTTAGAATCTATTAGATTTTTATCTTCCTCTTCACTGATGATACCCTGTTCCTCGGTGTCCTCTATTTGTTCTTCTCCTCCTCATTTACCGACAACAACTTCTCAAGATTTTTTACCATCTTGTTTTTCTTGTTGACAGTCTTCTTGCTGACTAGGCCTATTTTATCTTAGACTTTGCCTCTTCATATGTTCCAAACCTTGGTTTCTTACTGTCAAGTGCTTTATTCAATAGTGCATCAATTGCATTTGTTTCTTGATCTATGTTAATCTCATAGTCAAGAGGTGGTAACCAGGATATTCTTGGTACAACTGGTTTAATGTGAGTAAAATCTAAATCCAGCATAAAGCATATCTCATCTCTATTCTTTTCAATTAATTGTTCAGGGATCCTTACTCTTTCCATTATCTTTTCCTTGAAATCAAGGAAGTATTCAGTCATTACTGAATCAAAGTTGTCACCTAGTGACTTGATAAGGTCACTTATTTACAATTTGACTGGCTTGGTGGTGTCCCACTTCCCTTTGCCAACTAAAGGAAAGTATTCTTGAAAATAAAAGAATATACACATTATAAGTGAGTCAAACTTACATGTGTTTTTCTTGGAAGACCTGATTGTTGTCATACTTTCATCAAGTTGCTTCAGTAGGATCTCACATAGATCCATTTGTATTCCCTTTGTGACAATATTTTAAGTTGTGCTTACTTTTGTTGATGCTATGTTGTTTAGCCTGCTAGCTTGAAATATCTTGTACCCTTTAACACATACACCGAAACTCAGTTCCTCATTGGTGATGGTGTTCACCTTAAGTCTTCTATTATACCATACAACATTGGCGAGTTTTTCAACTTTTGGTTGACAGGGATGCTTGTGAGCTTTTGGTTTGTCAGTAATAAGGTAACCTATTACAGCATGTAACACATCCTTTTTCATCTACTTGGGTTCATCCAACCATAGCTTCTAATAGTGCATTCTTCTTAGAACTAACCTAATCTAGTTAGTTTTGAAAACCCTCAGGAAATATAGGGCATTTTTAATCCCTTTTACTTGCAATTACTTGTGTTGTTCCTTTAGGTTCCCTTGATCATCACATAGCTTCTTATAAGGTTGATCTATCTCCAAATCACCAATCTCAGCAATCTTGCAGTGGATGTATGATCTAACGTCATTTTGCAACAAAACCCTAGGTGGAATTTTTGAAAATGTGCCAGAATAATTGGGTTGCAATGCAATCTCTGGGCATATCTTGTATTTTGGTTCCACACAAGTGTTATTCATGATCAACTTAATGGAATTCTTCTTTTCACTCTTTAATTTGACTGTTCTTGAAGTCATTTCCATTGTTTTGAATTTATGGCTCTTTCAAAAATAATAATAGATTTCTTTGGTATGCTTGGTACTTACTTCGATTCGCATAGCTTTTGAGTGAATGGTTTGGAGTGCATTGGATTGAGTCGGGGATGCTCTACTAACTGCTCTCTTTTCACTCTATTTTTGCTCTGCTCTATTTTCTCAATTCATGTGTGAAGAATGAAGTGCTTCCATCGAGTATTTATAGATTGTTGCCCTAAGTCTATCATAAATGCTCAACAACTCGTCAGGTCATGAAGACGGAGTTCATCAGGTAAACTCTCAAATACATTCTTCGTGTTGATAGGATTCTTGGGATAGTTGTTAAGATTGTTTCTTTCACTGACAGATCTTGGTGTAGTTTCAAGACAACATTGTAACTTTACTTCCTTACCGACGGGTGTCAAGTTACATTAGCAACTTAGCCTTTTTATGTGTTGACCGACGATTCTTGGCAAGTGTAGACAGCTCATCCTTTTATGTTCACCGATAATTTTTGGTATGTGTTTATCGGCGGGGTTGTTTTCTCATAATTATAACAAGTAACATAATATGCATCTTTATTCATGCAGATTTTGACTATCTATCAATTTCTATAATGGAACTTATGCAAAATATGACTTGGTATAGTGCAGTTCCATACTTACTTATTCACCTTTAGGCGGGGGTGGTGATGTCAACAGATCCATGGGATGAGGTGTCGCCTACTGCATTTCTCAGTCTAGCTTCCTCAATGGTTGAATCTTTCCTCCACATTTTCTTTCTCATTTTATTGATGTCTTCAATGGTGTTACCATTTGAAAAAGTGGTGGTTTCTGTTATTCGGTCTCTGTAGTCCTTCTTTAGATGTCCAACCTTATGACAGTATAAACATGTCATTTCTGGGTTGGTCCAGCCTCTAGATCTTTTGGTCCATATTCTCATGCAGTTTGCAGCAATGTGACCATATCTACCACATGCTTTGCAGTTTATCCATGTATTGTAATCCCAAACATATGAATTACTGACTCTTCTTAGTTTATATATATTTTCTTCATTTTTGGGTTTCCATGCTTCAATTTTCTTCTTCCTGCATTCAAGATATGTGTGCCCATGCATTTTGCAAGTGGGACAATACTTGTCCATATAGGTTTCCTTCTTTGGTTCTTTCAGCTTTGATTTACATTCATATGCTTTATGTCCTTTCTTTCTACAATTATAACAATGTCCTATGAATGTAAATGTGGATTTAGGAATACCTTTTTCTTTTCTCCTGCAAACATTTGAGGTGTGGCCTTACTTTCCATAGTGATTGCATGTCAGCCTCCTTGGTCTAGGATTTATGTAGGCATCATTTGGATTAGCTTCATTTGATGACTATCCATGCTCGATGTACCCTATTCCAGTGTTTGTGTTGGGTCTTCTTTGTGCATTCAATAATTCATCCATCCTTTTTGTAATCTCTTCAGCTCTCTTAATAATGTCATTATTTTTTTGTTGAATTCTAACCTCATGCTTTAGGTTTTTCATTCTCTTCTCTTAGTTCACTGATAATCTGTATGCTTTAAATGAGTTCCATATTCATTCTATTTGCTTCTTGACTCATAAGAATAATCTATTTTGTAACCTCATGGTGATGCTCTGTAAGTCTTGGTATCTCAAACTCCTTTTCTTGTAGCTTTTTTGTGATCTTTCTTCTATCATCAATATCTAGTGTCCTCTCTTGTTCATCTTTCCTAGCATTGTTCATGACATCAATCATCCTTACCATATGTGTCTCTTGACCAATTTGCAAAGATTTGACTTATCCAGTCAGACGTAGATTGATTTCAGTTAGGCTTGAAATTCTTTCTTTTGATGTATCTGATGCCTTGCTTGTATTTGAT
Organism: Thuja plicata; assembly: GCA_018584345.1. NCBI lineage: Eukaryota > Viridiplantae > Streptophyta > Pinopsida > Cupressales > Cupressaceae > Thuja > Thuja plicata. The sequence goes on from MU228071.1 coordinate 954,260, forward strand.
CCCGAAGACTCAAAGAAATCTGGAATCTCTTCGTCATGATAATCAGTCTCATTACTGCAAGAAGCCATAGTCTTTCTTTCATCCAACAATTGTTTCATGTTGATTCTTGCTTCTTTATATTGTTCATAGAACATTCCAATTTCAACCTTTTTACTCTCAATATTTTATCAAGTTTTTACTTCTCCATTGTATGATCTTTTCTCTTAAGCCTTTAAGCTTTCCAAGAAGAGACTAGCATCTAATACCAATTTTTGGGATTAATGGGAAATAGTACTAAGAGCGGAGGGGTGAATCAGTACCTCTAAAACTTTTAACACTTTTCACCTTTCTTCATTGTCAATCAATCTTTATTGTATTACCAACCAAATCTGGTGTTCTTTATTATGTATGTAATATTAATTCATAACCTTAATTGTATGCAACATTCATAGAAACATTCATGAAAGTACTAGACACATAACACAAGATATGATATCACAAAAAAATTCTGTTAGGAAGTAAAAAATGTGGTGGGGATGGCACCCACAAAACTTCACTATCTGTAGAATGTAAGGGACCCAGTTGAGGCTTACAATTTGATCACTTTTGATGACCTACCCTGTTAGGAGTATTAATGTGGAGACCTATTAGGATCTACTCTATTAAGAGCTTTAGCAACACTGATGTAGTGTGCACGTGGTTAAGAGATTTACAATAGGATTGTTAAATCCACCTTCCTTGAAATTATTTCTTAAGTGTAACCCACTTTTTAGAATGTTTATAACACAAGTACTAGACACATAACACAAGATATGATATCGTAGAAAAATTCTGTTAGGAAGTAAAAAATGTCATGGGGATGGCACCCACAAAACTTCACTGTCTGTATAATGTAAGGGACCCAGTTAAGGCTTACAATTTGATCACTTCTGATGACCTACCATGTTAGGAGTATTAATGTGGAGACCTATTAGGATCTACTTTGTTAAGAGCTTTAGCAACACTTATGTAGTGTGCACTCGGTTAAGAGATTTACAATAGGATTGTTAAATCCACCTTCCTTGAAAGTATTTCTTAAGTGTAACTCACTTGTTAGAATGTTTACAATATGTATGACCTAACTGTATGCAATTTATTATTGCTGATTGCAGATCCATTAAAGTTTACAGTATATGAATATCACCTATAGTGTTTGATTAATACCTTTTCCTGCTTGTTGTGTAGCCTTGGTTCTGTTCTTGAAAACTAATTTGATCTTTTTTGTGTGCTTATGCATGTATTCTCTTGTCTGATCCTTATATTCTCTCAGTGGCTACAATCATCATCGAACAACATGCTCACAATTGATTGAGCATCTATTTATATAAGTTCTTTGACCTATTTTTGAATCACGCATTACAATGTTAACTCTAGATCCAAGGTATACAACTTGACCTTGATCCTTTAGTTTGCATGTTTTAAATCAGTTAGACTGATAAAAACAATAATAGTTACATTAATTTTCCCTCATGTAATGGATTTAAAACAAATCAAGAAGCTAAATATAAAACTTCAGTGATTTATCTGATGTGGAAAGTGAGATCCACTTTTTGTCGGATGTAACTTACTGTTGGTTCTTGATTGTCGTTGTGAACTGAAAGTCTATTGGTGTTCCTTCTTTGAACTGATCATCGGGTTTCCTTCATCTATCATCAGGTAACATTGAATAGTGTTTTGTCGTGATTCTTTGTACTTATAAATATTGGTAACCTTGGCATCGGGTAGTGTTTTGCCCTGTCTGTTGATGTAGTATAAACTGATGGTGTCTATCATGTTTTTCCTTGCATATACTAATGGAAAACTATAATGTCTTCAGTCTTGACTATCTCACTCATCCTTAATAGAAATGTAAACGATTTCATCTTCATCTTCATCACTATCAAAATCTTTAGCAATATAACAAGAATTCTTACCTTTGTTCTTGTAACTTTTGTATCTTTTGTAATCTTTCTTGCCTTTATACTTGTTGAAATTTTTCTCACCTTTGTCTTCCTTGTTCAGACATTTAGCACCAATGTGACCAACCTCATCACATAAAAATTAAATCAATGGTATTCTTTATTTGTATTGTCCTTTTCCTTTTGCAGTTCTCCTTGAAATTAATGCTTCAATAATTTCCAGATCCTCATCATCAGAATCATCATCACTATCACTGTCAATCTATTTTCCTTTCATCTTTCCAAGGTTTAATTTAGCTTTGAATGCTGACTCAAGATTGCTAGGATTAGGAGAATAATTGTCAAAGTTATCCAACTCAAAAGTTGATAATCTTCCAATCAATCAATCTAGAGTTATACCATTATTGCATCTCATCTCTTGAATAGCTTAAAATCTCATTGCATAGATAGGAAGTAAAGTTATTAATACCTTTCTAACCACTATTTTGTCTTCAATTACTCCACTAGAAGCTCTGATGGCACTAACACTTTTCTTGATTCTTTCACTATATTTTGTAATGTCCCCTCCTTTCATTTTCATCATATAAAATTGACCTCTAAGACTTTATGCTTTGTCTCTCTTTACATTTGCATATCCTCCATATATATCATGCATTTTGTTCCACATATCAAAAGCAGTAGGGCAGTCCTTGATTTCATCAAATTTGGAATAGTTGAGTGCAGAGGCTATATTAATCATCATTATGTTATGATACTTAATTTCCACCATCTGATCCACAGACATAGGTCTCGGTGGTTCCACATACTTGTGATCCAGAAATTGCAAACCATGATCTCCAATAGTAGATAGATGTAGCCTCATCAGATCTTGCCATGCATCAAAGTTGTCCTTGTTGAGCTTAGGGATCTCCCTTCCATAAGACATCTCTGATCTTTAGCTTAGGCCTTTAAACCTTCCATGTAAGCACTTGAAGCTTTGATACCAATTTTTTTAAATGAGTTGAGTAACTGAGAGGGGAGCGGTAAATTAGTGACCACAACAACAAATCCAAGTCCCTTAGATGTCTTAAACAAATTAGTCATTGTTGCTCGGTTAACATAGATATTTCACTATCACTTGGTTAATATTAATATAGAAAATCTTAAGATATTAATTGTGATTATCTTTAGTAATTAATTTCAGAAACATAAACCATAAAGCAAATGAAATGTACACAAATAATACCAAGATTTAACGTGGAAACCAAATATGGGAAAAACCACAAATAGAAACTAGTCACAGTTTTTCACTCTTCTGAAGTGAGCCCTGTTAGGAGCCAACCCTATTAAAGGTTACAATAACACACTATTAGGTGTGATCTAGTTATAGGATTTAACCACCCTGTAAGGAGTGTCCTTGTAAGAGGTCTTCAAACACTTCAATGTAGAAATGTCACCTTGTTAGAGGATTTACAAAAGATTGTTAATTCTACTCTATTAACATATATTGATCACTCCTATAATTGTTAGAGAGTAACAATGGATTGACCTATTTTGATAAGCAACTATCTTTGCTAATTTAGATCCTTGTTCTAGATTAAGTACTTGATCCTCACTGATTAGATATTCTGTTGCAGTCCTCTGTATTCCATCTTCAATCATAATCACATTTGATTTCACCTTCACTCTTCATATCAAACTTCACTATTATCTCACTTAATTCAATCCAAACTTGACCTTACATATATATCTTAAACCTTGTCAAGTCGGCCTTGATGTCCTTCCAAATAAATAATAAAACTCATGTTTGTCGGCTACATATAACTAATTATCCATAAAATATAATCCACTGTTAGTTGGCTGACACTAACTATTTTTCTCAGTCAATACTGAAATCCTTCAATGCCTGACCAACACTATAATGTCTGAGTGAATTCAGTTAGAACTAAAAAACACTTTGGTCATCTTCAATGCTTGAGAGAGCTCGACAGACACTAACTGTGCTCAGATAGGATTAGACATTTGTGTAAATATCACTATACTTGTGTAAACCTCAATGACAATACATAATTGAATAATTGTCATCAACATATTAATCACAATGACATTTTTAATATACCAGTTTGGAAGGGCTTGGCTTTAGCCTCTTACCGGTTGGGAAATCTCTCTCACTGGATCTGTTAAAGCTCTTGAGAGGTAGGCATGCTAAAAGATTTGCATGAATTTTGCTTACAGCCAAGATTCGTGAAGGTGAAGGGAGATGATACATTCATGAAATTCTTTGGGATTACAAATCTAGAGAACACTTCAAACACATAAGAAAAGTGATTCTTTTTAAGCACTAAATTTGAAGTGTTATTTAACTAGAAAACATAGACATGATAGTTTTGGAAGACACACAAAGTCTTTGACAAGTGTCATGCATCAAAATCATTAGTATTTTATGATTTTTTTGTCATTTACAACATCCTACAAACCATAGTTAGGCTGTAATTAAAGATAAGCATCAATAACTACAAAGCCAAAGATTGGTCAGCGTTAGAAAAATCAGAAAATCAAAAAACTGATTGCATATTTAAAAATTAGACAAAAAATCATTCACTTTCAAAAAAAATTTGTACAAACAAATGTTACCGTATGAGCCCATATGATGTTTAGAAAGCTGAAAAATAGAGGATTAGACAGGTACAAAGATGAAAAAGTGCAATTTTTTGATAAATATGGAAACCAAAATAAGAAAATAACTCCACCAAAGTGATATTCAGCAAATTCTACCCAAAATTAAAAAAATTCCAATCAATTTGGACCTAAAATGAGCGAGATATGATCCTCTGAAGTTCGACTATAAAACCAAAAATACATATGGTGAAGGAAAGAAATTTTAAATCTCTATTGATGTGAGATGATCAGAGGGTCAAATTTGATGGTCAAGAGGCCGTTAGAAAAAGACAAAAACCCTGCACAATGACATTTGGGAGGTCGTCAAGTTTTGTCTGTGAATGAATGAGAAAAAGTGGCAGATGAGTGGTGATTAGGTGGCAAAGGAGGACTGGGTGACTGGCTAAGCATGGGAGGGCAGGGCTGTGCAAGCGGTAGAGGATTTGTGGGGTGGTTAAGGGATGGTGTGGTGGAGTGGAGCTAAGTGCAGAGGGAGGCAAGCGATAGAGGGAGTGAAGACAGGGGGTGGTGGGGTAGAGGGAAGTTAGGGCAGGTGGAGGAAGTTGGGAAGTGAGTTTTGGATATGGATAAGAAAAGGTGGAGTGGGAGGATGGCATAGTGCAGGGAAGGGTTAGTGTGGTGGGAAGGGTTAACGCAATGTAGGGTAGTACAGAGAGAGAAGAGGAGGTGCGGTGGTTGGTGAGGGAAGGAGCGGAAATGGAAGTTTGGGCATGGGATTTAATCCCACATGTAGGGGATATAGAAAAATACATAGTTTTTATGTAGAGTGTGAAGCTATATAATAAAACAAAGCTCTCAAGTTGTTAAGATTTGGGTTTGGGTTTGGACGTAAGAAGAATTTTTATATGCGCAACACGATGAGTAGCACACGATAATAGCCAAGTTATTGGGGATTCAAACCTGAACCACAATTTTTAGCACAGGATAATAACTATTTTATTGGATTCAAACCCAAACCAAATTTTTTAGGAAAAATTTACCTCGATATGTGTGCCTTGATTTGCGTGTCTAAGGTTGTACGACCTCTATATGCAAAAACAATTTCCACTGATTTTGTTTTTGGAAAATATAGGCAAGTTTATAGTTGTTTCAAGCTGAAATGGCTATTTGGACGCGACGGTGGAGTTAGATTTGGCTCAAAGTGAATGTGGGAAGGATTTGGCTCAAAAGGGAAGTTTGAACCCCACGGTGGGCGCCAAAAATGTATGTGTGAATTTGGGTATTTTCATGCATCTGCAAACACACACACTTCAATGATCCATTAAGTGGTTATCGGGTTAGAAAACAACAAAACCAGAATATTAAAAAAAACATCCTAAGCTAACCAACAGTGGTTCATTGCCTTCTAGTAGGCAGGAGTATGAACTTTCCTCTCAGGTCAACACAAAGTCCAATGACTACACACTATTCTAAATGAAGGATTTTTAAAGCTATATGATTGAGTAATCTAAATGATAAATGCAAGATGCAAATTGTTGTTAATCCAAGCTAATTAGAGATTCATTTTAGAAGTACCAAATGAAGTGTTTAAGATTCATTTTAAAACCCAAAATCAAATGTGCTCTAAATTAGATTGTTTGCATGCTTGAAAGTAAAACAACAATTAATGATAAATGATTAAAAGCTAAGAATGATAGAAAAGAAAATGCAGTATAATAATGATAGCAAAAGTTAGGATCCTTTGTGAAGGAAAACAACTTCTCTTTTATAGAAAATCTCTATCGAATCAACGTTCGAGATCGAAAGAAAAGAGAGGATCAGATTTGATTTGAGAAATCCAATCCATGTGCAAAGAATTTGATTGGTCGAAAGAGTCAATTGACTAAACTGACTAATCTATTATTTTGGAAACTTCCATATTTAGTTTTTAGTTAAATGAAATGTTTCCAAAATGATAATGGAGAATCAGTTAACTGAGTGGAACCAGATTTGATGATTTTATATGCATTTTTAATAATTTAATTGATGTTGAGTACACATTTTGGTTTTTATAATTAATTTAATTCCTTTTTTATTTAATTGACAAACTTGTATTTTTATTTAATTAATATATCAGAATATCAATTAAATAATTAACATAAGGTTTAATTGCCAATGTATTATTATTTTAGGAATTAATTAATTAATCAAGTATGATGATTGATTAGGACCTAGGGTTCAGGTCAGATTAGCTTGAATTTGATAGATTCAGTAATTGCATGTTTGATTTAGGACTTAGGGTTTATCAAGATTAGGGTTTCTTGATTAATTGTTGTGATTGGGGTTCTAGGGTTTAGATGGCCATTTTTATGTGATTACAATATGATGTGAACAACCACTATCAATAACCCATTCAGATTTCTTTTCAGCATAGGATACTAAGGCTTTTTTCTTCATGTAAAGGTTCATTATCCTTAATAGAAATAAATCCATTCTCATCATAGTCAACAACTTAATCATCAAAAACACCTTCACTAGCATAATAACATTCCTTGTCTTTTGGATACTTAGATTTATAAAACTTACGTTTATGCATTGGAACCCTTGTAGGACATCGAGATGCAAAATGACCCATCTTGTTGCATGAAAAAAATTTCAAAGGTAACTTTCCTTCAAATGTACCCTTACCTCTCTTTTATCTTCTAGTGATCAGGGCCAAAACTTCATCTAGCTTCCTTTCTTCTTCTTTTACATATTCCCATTCAGCAGCATATTCTCCAAGTTCTTCTCTCAAGTCACTATTGCTAGTGCTTACAATTCCTGATAAAGTCTTTCTATTTCTATACAAAGTTGCCTTGAATGCGGACTCAATTTTAGGTAGAGAATCTCCAAATTATGTAGCATCAAAGGTACTTAGTTTCCTAATAAATATCTCTCTATTGAAGCAAGGTTTCAAAGGTATAATCTCTTCTATATCTTATATTTTAGTTCTATATATAGGTGTCAGGGATATCAGAATTTTCACAATCACTTCTTTTTCACTATAAGTACTTCCAGAGTTCTTGATACCAATAACAACTTTAGTAATTCTCTATGAATATACTCTAATGTTTTCATCATCTTTCACTTTAAATGTTTCCATATTTTCCTTCCAATTCTGTAACTTTGCCCTTTTGTAAACTTATCTCCTTCATATAGTGCTTCCAATCTTGTCCAAATTTAACTTGTAGAATCTAAGTCTTTTACCTCTGTGAATTCACCTTCAGAAAGTGAGATGATCTATGCTTCTCTTGCAACCATGCTACATGAAAATAACTTCTTTTCATCTTTAGTAGCTTTATCTAATTCATCCTTAGCTTTCATCTATTCCTTTCTTTTAGTAATCATCCAGTAGTCGATACCCAAGCATAGAAAATGTGTTCTCATCTTGCTCTTCCAACTATCAAAATTTTTAGGATCAAGCTTCAGACTATCCTTCCTATAGTAATTCATCTTTAGGATCACCTCAAGTTGTTAATCTTTCTCTCTAAGGACTAGTATCTCTGATACCAATTGTTAGGAATAACAATCCACCAACACAACTGAGAGGCAAGGTGAATCAGTTGTGAGATAGATTATTAAACATTAAAATTTATAAACCAAATATTCACATCAAATGATAACACATTAAATTCCAACACAATAACACAATCCTTTTTTGTCAAGGAAACCTTGTTAAAGGTGAAACCCTAGTGGGAATTATGACCCACAAATGATGTACTGAGAGTATAGTATCCATGTTAAAAGATTTAGCCCAGTTAGGAGCTTATTACAACATTATAGTACATAGTCCTTGTTAAAGGATAGACCTTGTTAGGAATCAAGAGTAATAGTGGGGTCACTTCCTAGGTACACTTCTGAAAGAAGGTTAAATCCACCCTCAAGGAATTACAATCCAAACAAGTGTATATAGAAAATATACAATCAAGTGAACTATCTGATAGCAACTCTTTTCTTGGTTAGTTGCAATGAAAAACAATGAACATATCCTCTTCTCTACATCAGTAGTCAATCAAGCTTCGCATATTCCTCACTTCTCTGTCAATCACCTTCTCTTCATATACATACATCCACACACACATCTTTTCAAAAGAGAAGATCTCTCATATATACCCTATTAAAATAATTGATTAGGTCGGCCAATTAAGCTTTCCTAATATATATATAGATATTCAACCCCTTTCTAAGACACACACGGTATCTAAAACAAGTATACATCAATTAAAATTCATCAGATATAATCCAAGATCCACAATCCACGCTCATAATCCACAATACACGCTACATCTATGAAGTCTGCCCCAAATAGGTATCCTCTAGAATACATGCCACAACTAACATCATCATCACTCATACAACTTGCAACCCATCAAAAACATTCTTGAACATGTCATTTTTCATCCCTTAACCTCACATAACCTAAATCATCATCGGTTGTAAGCTATAATCAAAATATAGAAACTCACTCTATGAATCATCACTGTCATAGTCCAGAAAGTAGTGTTTACCAAAATATATGTAACTCATCCAATATGCAATATTAATCCAAGAGAACTTAGAAATAATATAATCATACATCCTTCTACATATCCACATATTTTCTTGTTCTTATTCATCCATATAGTATCCGTACACTTATGTCAGTCATCATACAACAAAAATAACCAGTCTGTTCTCCCTCCACAACAATATATGTTCACATCAGTGACAAAACATGAATGCCAACAACATCAATACTAGCCAATTCCAACATCATCCAATATAAACACTCCTATATAATCATAACCCCAAACCTATAACAATGTGATACCGCTATTGTTAGAGAATCCTCTTTTGTACACTACCTGATGCAAATGATAGTATGTCATCGCCAACATGCATGGATCCAAACAAAAAATAGTGCCATCTATGTTCATCCTTTTGAGAACTCTCCTCAAAAAAATATGGAATTTTTTTCTTCATCTATCTGGTACTAGTAGTCCTTGAATCATACAACATAACACTGCTACTACTATGTCATGTTGTCAGGCACTATCTCCCATTAGACCTCATAATCTCTGATATCTAGATCATCGTCATCGCTATCAAATATCATGTGTAGATCTAATCTCCCTATCATTGTGTCATACTTTGCAATCTCACCATGTATAGGGATCTTGAGGATGCACCATACATCCTCCAATGTCAGTGTCACCTATCTGGTCGGTAGATGGAATGAACTGCGCAACTTGGGCAACCTAGTGTGGTCAGGACCACACTTGGTATGCCAAGTGCATCTAGGAATACACTTGGGTGCATTTTCTACACACTTGGAGTGTGTAGACTCAAAAACACCCCTTTGAACCTCAGTTGGGCCCCGAATTAACTATCTAGACACTTAGAAATGTGATCAAATCATCAAAATGACAAAAAACCTTAGATGTAATCCCCTATGGTCCTACATCCTTTAGTCATCAATAGCTCCATACCCATTCCCCATGATGATTCTCCACTAGCATTCAATCCATTCTCCTAACTCTAGACCTCCAATTCTTCAAAAAGTGAGAGTGAAAATGAGCTCAAAACTCCTCTCCAAGTCTTTTTATAGCTTCTTTTTAGCCTAGATAGATATGCAAATCATTCCTTTTTGTATTGTTTGTGATTCTTTTTGCATTCCAAGCCTCATAACATTTCCATTTAACCTCTAATTTTTTATCCTTTTGTCACTGGGGCATGTTTTAATTTAGTTTCCTTCAATATTATTTTACACAAAGAACAATTTTGTTTTATTAAAGAGGGGAAAAATGTAGACGCTCAAAAATGGCTCATGCCTATTGGTTTATGTGTTACAATCAAAATTTTGTTTTGCATTCTAATTATTCCACTATGTTGCACATATGGTCTTCACTATATGAAAGCATTGTGTTTTTTTCCATTAATTGAACATTGAAAATTGTTTAATTAATTACTAACATTTCTCTCATTTTGGCCGAATCGATCAATCTTCTTAAACTGATCCTAAACCAATCCTATTTGATCCTAAACATTCCTAAACCATACTAAATATTCCTAAATCATTTTTTTTCATTCCTAATATCTTCCTAATTAGTTTACGATCATTTTGAACTCATTTGATCATTCTAGGGCATTGTCAAAGATCATCGATGTCTTATCAAATAACTTTTGAATCACCTTCAAATTAATCAAATCATTATCAATCTCTTTCAGAATCAATCCTTTGGCATTTTAAAATATCATCAATGCCTCCTCATCAAATTAATTTTTTTCTTATCATTTTCATCATTTTCATCGACAGTGTTGTCAAATTTCATCGACGCTATTGTTATCGATCTTGTCCAAGGCATTGTCAAAGTTCATCGATGCCTTATCACCATCAATATAGGAGAATTATCAAAGTTAATAGATGTCTCCTCATTGTAATCAATCCTATCAGTATCAAACCTCTGATATTATCAAATTTCATCGATGCCTCAACTTTATCCTTTCAAGGTATTTTCAAAGTTCATTGATACCTTCTCCTCATCATTATTTAACTGCATTGTCAAATTTCATTGATGCTTCATCGTCATCTAGCTTCTTCAATAAAATTGTCAAAGTTCATCGATGCTGAAAAATCATCAATCATTGTCTCAAGAGAAATGGCAAATTTCATCCATGCCTCATCTTTTTTCCTAGACCATTCTAAAACTGTTAGAATCATTCCTAATCCTCATAAAGATCATCAAAACCAACTCAATTTGTCTTCAATATCATCAATTTGGTCAATGATCCACTAGTTTGTCCTCTTGGGATAACTAACCCATAGTTTATCCCTATTTCCTAATCATTTAATCAAGATAATTCCCCCTTACCTATGTCTTCCACAATTAATTAATTTCTTATCTTTTGAATTATGGAATCTCCTAAATTTTTGAATTCATATTTTGGAGGGAATAACGAGTTTTTAACTTCAAAAAAGTGAACTCTTACACCCTTCCCCTAATTGTGCTTTCATCTCCTATTAATTAGCTTCACCTCTTGCATCTTTCCCTTCACATTTAATCCCCTAATTGTGCTTCCAATTTCCTATTAATTTGCCTCCACTTTCTTCTTCCACATTGTTTCCTCAATTTGTGCAATGATTTTTTCATAATTATGAAAATCTTCCTTTTTCATATTCAAGTTTCCAAATTTGCAATTTGGCTCTCTCCTCCTATAAATTGAGATTCATTTTTTCAATTAAAAAATAACCACTCTCATTACTGTCCTTATCACCATTTTGATTTGAATGTTTTGTACATTTTGTCATTGTCACATAGAAACATTCATCCATTTCAATGGAGAAGCAAGGAGAGCATTGGAACTACATTTGAAGGGATTTTTTTGTTATGTTCATGCATTTTTGAACTCTCATTTCAAATGGTTTTAATTTTAATATTAGATAGGTTTGCATATTTTTAGATGTTTTTTGGTTTTCGTATTATGATTGTTATGCATTTTTCTGGTCTTACAGATATAAATTAAGATCCTAGTGTGACAACATTGCTTTGATATCGTAATTAATACCTCACCAAGGAACCCCTAAGAAAATAATGCAAGAAAAGTTGAAATAGTTTTTTTTAAATATTTTAGATAAACTTGACAATTGTGAAATGCTAAAGATACAAAACTACATGATACAAATAGAAAAATGTGCATCCAAATATTACAAGGGAAACCATGAAACACAATTTGAACACCTGAATTAGACTACAACATAACACAAGTGAGGTTAAAAAAATAAAACACTAACAAAAAAATACTCACTAGAAAGGATGGTGTGTGTGTGTGTGTGTGTGTGTGTGTGTGTGTGAGAGAGAGAGAGAGAGAGAGAGAGAGAGAGATATCATAACCCTATCTTCTACTAGGATGTTCTATAGGCCACTTCTCTATCCTATTAGGGTTCTTAGCTAACCCTAATTTCCCAAGGATTCTCCTCTCAAATCCTTCTCTTATTCAACTTGTCAACATCATCTAACAAATCAACTCAACCATCTATATGCTCCATTATTTTCCTCTTGCATTTTTACACCAAGTGACCCAATAATTCTATCACTATTCACAAATGGAGAGGAAGAGCCAAAATAAGGAAATTACCTCCAAAACAATGCCTAAAAACATAGATTTCAATGGAACCCTAAATGAGTTCAAGAACTTTCTCCAAACTCACTAAAACAGGGCTACAAGCATTAGGCATAATTAGGCACCTTTTTACATATAACTTACAAATCTCTTTAACAAGGTAGAAAACTAACTCTAGATTCTGACACCCTTTTTTAAGACCTAAAGGATTTTCTAGGTCCTGCCTTCCCAAACTATCCGTACAGAGGATTACTATTTGAAAGCCTATAATTAAGGGTTTCACCATATACTGAGCATACCCATCAAGGTTCTAGTTTTTACCCTGAAGAACTCAACACCAAAGCTTCCCATTGGATTTGGGGCTTCTCCATACACATTTTATCCTCTCCACATCCTTTGATTGAAGCAACAAATGCTTTCAATCATTCATATTGCCTCTGCAACTCAGTGTGATTCCTAGAAATGCAACTCTCACTCACCTATTGAATCAATGCAAAAATATAAATCAAGATTTCCAGGGCCCAACCTTCTCCACACATATAGTACAAGGAGTCACCTCACCAATCCCAAGAGCCCGTACAATTTCCACGATGGAATGTTGAGCTATGACCCCATTTACAAAAACTGTCTGGTTCAGACCAGCGACAGTGCACAAAAAAAAATTATTTACAAAAGCAATAAAAAAAGAACAAACACACTAAGTAACCACATGAATAATCAAGTAATTACATGAGATTCCTCATTCACAAGTCATAGTGCAGAGTTCAATCCATTAAAACCTAAAATGTGTACAAAATGCTCAACTATAACCAAACTTTCAATTACACAGTCCGTACATTGACTTCCAAAATTCATCCAACCCCACACATAGGTTGGGGGAGGTCTTATATAGTTGACCATGACACAAATCCAACTGTTTCTACCAGTTATACAACCAAATGCTTGAAGATGCATAATTGCAATAAATTTTGTCAATATTGTCAATGACAACATTGACAACTTTTACAACTTTTTGATTCTTGCACTCAAACTTGGTCAACACACTATGAAACTTCTCAAAATTCACTATTAAGACTATTAGACCTTAAAATAGCTCTCCTAGACTCCAATAATAATAAAATCCATGGTTCCACCATTCTTGGAACACTTACCTAAATTGGACAAACCATTGCTTCCTAAACATCAAATGATCTAGTTTGGTCTTCTAACCAAATCAACACACCCTAGGACCTATCTAGTCCTATTATTTCACTAGTGGCTTGGCTAAGACCACTACAAGCCAAAATAAAACTAGGATACCTACGTTACCATCTAGCCTTACCGAGGTGCTCCTACACCATACTCCCCCAGAAAGGAAAATTAGATCACTCATGTGGACACAATGTCTCCAGGAATGTCCATCTTCTTGAAATCTTTATCTGCAATCCATGTTTCCTCTGACTCTGGTTTGTGTTTCCACTTGATGAGGTGTTCCATATACACCTTATGTTGGGTAGTCTTCTTGACCCTTGAATCCAACACCTTGTATGCATTTATCTGCGTCTTGGGAGGTAAAGCCTATGGTTCTACATCCTTTCCAACCTCTTCTTTGTTCACATCTATCTCAGTAAAAGGTCCTTTAAACTTTATCGAGTCTGCAACATTGAAAATAGGTGAGATGCTCAATTCAATAGGTAGATCCACCTTATAGGCATTAGCCCCATACTTGCCTAATATCTTGTAGGGTCCCACTTGTTGGTGTTTAAAAATGTTTACACTAACTTGAGCAACCAATATAACTCAAGACTGATGTTAGGAGTGGTTAGTTCCAAGTGTGAAAGCTTTGTAAGGTAACTGAACCAACTATAGGGTCAAGACTACCCTCTTCTACTTCTAGCTCTACAAAACCAAGGCGGATACACCCAAACAAGACTAAACTCAACTCTTTACCACACCTTCTACTTCTCTATTTAAACAAAATTTGAATGGTAAGTAAGTAGTAAATGCCAACCTAGCATTCAGTGACTCTCCACTACCGTGGGTGGAATAAGTAGGACAACACCTTAAAAGGTAAATAATTTTGTACTGAGTTTGATTTATATTTGTGGGATAGACCATAGCCAAAAAACTCTAGAATAATATCAAAATATGAATACTAATCTCAAATCAGTATTCAAATACAATGCTAAACCCTACATACAATACTGAAACTAAAACACCTTACTAGGCATAGATTCAAAACCATAAACATAAGAACTTTCAAATTTCTCACTATAGGATCCTCAAGTAGATATCAAATGGAATTAATGTAGTATTCAAAGGATTTAGTTTGATTCTCAATCAAATACCAATGAAATTAACATATGCATAAGAAGAACTCATACAATAAGCCATAAAACTCACAATTCCACTGATAACACGAAGGAGAGACTCAAATATGAGGAGAAATTATATTAAGTATGATGAAAACTATTTCTAAATCAGTATGACAAGGAAATATGCAATTAGATATTATGCAAAATATTATACAACTTTCTTCCTATTTCAATACTACTGAACTACATCTGCTATCTTCTAGACTAGAAAGAAGTATCAACGTAATGCTTTCTACTTTCCCAATTCTCTAGCCCTTTTTAAATGGTCTTGAATATTATTTTATAGGAACAAGAATGCTACAAGAATTAGACCACTTAGGGTTAGGGTTTATAACCAATCAAATATAAAGTTCAATTCTGATGTCAAGTTGAAACCCTAAATTCATCTCTTCAATCTGTGTAATCTGATCTTCAATCAATTCCTCACTCCATGGATGTGAGCGCAGAACTCTGATATGAAATAAACTCCATGGCATGACCCTCCAAATAGCTCCATAAATGCAGAAATGACTAGGCGGCTCTGTATGCATTTAATTCTATTTAGAAAATTCTTATCTATCATAGTCTAGTCTTTAATGCATCTCAACATATTAGATTTATATCCATGTCTAGTCTTCAATAGTTGTGTAGAGGCGTCTGTGAAATTAGATTGGGCAATTAATACCTGTACAAAAAAATATCAGTCAC
This sequence comes from Thuja plicata, assembly GCA_018584345.1. Lineage (NCBI taxonomy): Eukaryota > Viridiplantae > Streptophyta > Pinopsida > Cupressales > Cupressaceae > Thuja > Thuja plicata. Next base: position 969,933 of record MU228071.1, read on the forward strand.
TGCCATGGAAATCAGATTGAAATCTTTAAATATTTGAATTTAAATCACAACATTCATAGATGACGTGAGATCTTTTATCCACGGCCAGGATTCAAATCTTATTTTACTTTAAATTATCACCATTAGATCTCCTTTACTTTACCAGGGCACTATACCTTATAACTAATATCTCCATGTGGAAACTCATTGTAAAGCCTTAGGCCTTAAAAACCTTCATCTATCTCTTTAAGGCTTTACAACAACCTCACAATCCTCACAAATTGATCAACCTTTAACTTCATTACCTTACTCGGCCTTAACTTCCTTTGAACCTTAGGTTACACTTTTCCCTTTAATCTATAAGTCGCTAGACATTTTCTTTAACTATGGTCACATCAAGAGACCTGGTGACAAGTGTTGGATCTGATCTTAATTGGATGGTAGTTTCTTAATCTCTAAAACATGAGAGAATATCTGATTTCATTTGGAGACCCAGCAACAAGGAAAGTCTCACAATCACTTGACATTTTAGAATAATCCTTCCTGATCATGAGATCTCGAGACCAAGCATGAAACCTTGGCCTGTCTTATGCCACTTGTCATTATGTCATTTGCTTACAAATCCTTGTCATTCTAACATTGTCCAACTGTCATGTCCTTTAACCTTATTCATCTGTAACCATGATATATCTAGCGATAACGCGACTGAAGAAACTCCAAGTCGCATGATAATTTTATTAACTATGGTTCAATCACAAGAGCACGCGACTAAGACTATAAAGCATGGACCCCACTTCTGCCAGATGTCACAATATTATTTTCTTGCACTTTCCTTGTCACTTCTAATACTAACGTCAACTCTGACCATGGACTTAACTCATTTTTTGACCTCGAACAATTTGGAGATCAGGCAGCTACATAATCTCATTGTCAGGAGAAAATTTTCTAACCTTAGGTTGAATCACGAGACCTCTTGACTAGCACTTAACACTTAAACCTGGCATCCAACCTTGATCACATCAGGAGATAATGAGACTGAAGGTCTTGAACTTTCCAGACAAATTCATTAACTTGGGTTATATCTAGAGATCTAGCGACCACCACAGCATCATCACTTCATCGGACGGTAGTCTCTTGATCTCATGATCACAAAAGAATATGCCATTTCATTCAAAGATAACCTGACCAAAGGAAATCACTAAGTCGTGATAGATAAAGGAATATTTGGGAAACATTAGGAGATCTCACGACTAGCATAGAAAAGAAATGTGCACATGGGTTAAGTGACACTTAAGTGGCAAGGAAAAGGTAACTTCAAATTAGAATTGGCTATGACACTTAGGATTTTTCTCAATTTTGCACATGAAAACACATCAAGGGCTTAGGGTTTAGGCTAGAGACCAAAAATTAATTGTAGAGATAGGAAAAGAATCTTGGAACCATGAAAATTTTGACAAGTGCTAACAGTGGCTCCGTTTGGGATGTTTTCCTCTTGCATGCATAACAAGGATTTAGAAATACTAAGAGAAGTAGACCACCTACTAGAAAGAAACTAACCTAAAATAGAAAGCAGGAAACAAAGAAATATATGCATACATGTTCATCATTTTGCCTTCTTCAAGAAAGTTAGAGCTTCAAAAATTGCCCAGGAACCGACAACTCCAGATCATTTCTAGTTAAGTCTTTCAACATATAGGAATCAGAGCCCCACTTACTATCAATTAGCTATGGGCCTAGCCATACAGGATCAAATTTTTCATGTTTTCCTTTGTCCTCTATCCTGGCATTCCACATCAAAACCATATCATCAATCTCAAATTTCCTAGTAGTGGCTTTCTTGTCAAATAAATTTTTGCACTGCAACTGCAATCTGATGTTCCCATCATGTGCTTGCCTCCTTGACTCATTTAACTGTATCAAATCCTCCAACCTGGTTCTCATTTCATCTTCTAGATCATCATCATATATTTGGATAAATTTGTACATCTGCAACAAGTTATTCTATGGTAATCCGGCATGAATACCATAAACTAAGTCAAAAGGTGCACATCCAATAGCTTTTTTAACTCTTAATCTATCCGCCCACAGAACAAGCTGTAATTTTGACTCCCAAGCCTTCTTATTTGCATCCAATATTCTTTTAATAATCTTTATCAAACTCTTGTTACTAGATTCAGCCCAGCCATTTCCTTGGAGGTGATATGGCAAAGAATATGAAACCAAAATTCCATATTGCTGACAAAATTTAGTGAATTCCCCTGATCTAAAACACATAGCATTGTCCACCACAATAACTTCCAAACAACCAAATCTAGTCAACACATTCTACATTATGAAATCAATTACAACCCTAATTGTGGCTCTTCTAGTGGGAATTTCTTCCACCCACTTGGTAAAATAATTAGTTGCAACTAGGATCCATGAATGGCCTCCACTAGACTAGTTAGGGATTTCGCCTATGAAATCCATTCCCCACTTTTGAAAAGGTGCCTCAATTGTAATAGGTTTCAAGGGAAGATTTCTAGTAAATTTCAACTTGCCTGAGAATCTCTGACAAGCATCACATCTTTTGACATATTTGTGGGCATCCTTGATGATTTTCAGCCACCAAAAACCAGATCTGATAATCTTATGGATAGTAGTCTTAGCCATATAATGGCTGCCACATTCACCATCATGTATTTCTTTTAAGAGATCATCATACCTGTCATGATCTACACATTTGAGCAACACTCCTTCATTGCTCCTCCACCATAACTATCCTTGAATTATTGCATATTTCAAAGCATGCAACTTGATTGTTCTCTTCTTACTATCATTCATATCAGGGGGAAAAATCATCTTTTGCAAGTATCCAATGATATCCTTATACCAATCAGAATAATCCATATCACAAATATAAGGTTTATATTCATCCTCTAGCATATCAATGTGGTTAGCTTCTAAATTGCTTTGAGACATTAATTTAGCAAATCCTAAACCTCTTACCAACTTAGTTATATGGATATCAATATTGAACTCTTGGATCTTGTTAATCCATCTACATCTTCTCCCTGATACCTCTTGCTAGACTAGGATATCCTTGACAGCAGCACTTGGTACATAAGCAACAATGGTTGCCCCTACAAAATAGCATTTGAATTCTTTAACAACCTTAACCAAAGCATAGGCATGTTTCTCCCTGATATCATATTTCAATTTTGTTTCCTGTAAAGACTTACTAAAAAAGGAAATTGGTTTTTCATAGCTTTCTGAATTCTTTTGTAAAAACACTATAGCAATAGTATTATAAGAAGCAAAGGAGAAAAAATGAAGCGTCTTAGTATAATCATGGGTTCTCAAAATAGGGGCATCTTTTATAGCTTTTTTATTATCTGAGAAACCCCTACATGCTTCTTGACTCCATTCCACTTTGGCTCCTTTCTTCATCATCTTTGAGATTGGCAAACTAGTCTCTACAAAATTTGTAACAAATCTTCTCAAGAAATTTACTTGACCAAAGAAAGACTGAATGCCTTTGACATTATTGGGTTGACGGACCTTATCAATTGCATTCACCCTTTTAGGATCAATCTTGACACCATCTTTAGAGACAATATGTCCTAAAAAATTTCCCTCTGTTACCCCAATAACACACTTCTTCAGGTTAAAAGAAACCCTGTATTCAAGTGCCCTTACAAAAATCTTTTCAAGATGATCACAATGTTGATCTTCTTTTCCTGAATAAGCAGTAAGATCATCTTGGTAGACTGCTAAAAACTTGTTTACAAAATTTTCAAATGCCACATCTATGGCTCTTTGGAAAGTAGCCCTAGTATTTGTCAAGCCAAAGGGTATTCTGACATATACATAAGTTCCCAAGGGTGTAGTGAATGCATTTTTGAACTTTTCAGATTCCTTGACCTTGATCTAATTATACCCTAAAAAGCCATCCAACATGGAAATCATCTCAGATCTTGTGACTCTTTGCAACATTGCCTCTATTTTAGGCAATCGATAATTGTCCTTTAAGGAATTTACATTCAAATTTCTAAAGTCCACACACAATCTGATATCTCAATTTTTCTTTCTTACTGGTACCAAATTTGATACCCGTGTTGAATGCCTTATAGTCTAAAAGGCTTAGTGCCTTCCTTTAATGGAATCTTATGTTGGAATAAATCTTCTTTGTATGTCTTCAAATCATCATAAGACCATGCAAAAACATGTCTATATTTCCTAAGAATATTTACCAGTAAATCTCTAAGATTGGGGGATAACTTCTTACCAATGTATACCCTTTTTGGATCTTGATCTGTCCCCAAGTTTATCTCTTCCAAGTCCTCAAACTTTTTAACTATACTAGCTGACAAAGATTTATCTTTATTGTCAAAAGCTCTTCCAAGTGCAACCAAACCTTTGGGTACCTTATTTGATTTTAATTGGATAACCTCCCTTCCAAGAATATTGTCTTTTCCATCTATGGTTTGCACAAAACTAGTAAAATCCATCTCTTTCTTACCAAATTTTGATTCACAAGAAAGGAATTCCAAAATATCCAAGTCATCATTGAAGACTTGCAAATTTTCAACATTGTCTAGAATGGATGGCCTAGTATGAACTTCTACCTTAGAATTTTTTGCAAAAGTAACATCTTCAGGCCTTAAGCCAATATTAGCCAATGGATCTTCCATCTTGTTATGATTTCTATCCATCCATTCAATCCCAAATGCATCAAAATTTTCAATTTCATCCCTAACAACATTCCTATACTGTTTTATCCTTTTATTTTTTGAAGCATATCTAGATCTTATTTGAGAAACAACTAATTCAGAATCCCCAATGACTCTGATATATCTGATCTTGTGTTTTGAAGCTAATCTCAATCCTATAAGCAAAGCCTCATATTCTGCAATATTATTTGTGCAAGTGAATAACAGAGAAAATGAGAACTTGTAGGCCTTACCACTGGGAACTATTAGTAACACTCCTACACCAGCTCCTTCCTTTGAGTTTGCACCATCAAAGTGCATTGTCCATAGGTTATTCTTATCTGCAAGATTGTCCTTTTCTTTTGATAACATGTGTTGGACATTTTTCTCAACTTTACTGTCTTTCAATTGGAAAGATCCAAGATCTATATCCAAGAAGCAATTCATTGCTTCATCTTCACTCTCCTCAATCATATGAGGATTTCTAACTTCTCTGGACACCCTGATATTTTCACCGGCTATGTCAAATGTGGCAACTGAAAAATCACATTGTATACTACCTCCCATTGAGGCACTCCATTTCCTAGATAACAACATTCCATATTGGGGTGGAATGTCAACTACTAAGACACTCATTTTAACATTTTTTCTGGGAATGCAGCAAGTGTATAAGGCAAGGCCTTAAAGGTACCTATGATAGGAACTTCTCTTGAATCCATTGCTTGACATCTCCCATGATGACTATCAACCTACAATCCCATTGATTTCATTATTTCTACAGGCATGGCTGTATTTTATGCACCTAAATCAATCATATAATTCTTGAGCATCTTTCCATTAATAACCAATGTTAAGAAGAAAGGATCAACAGTTCCTGAAGGAGGAATGACATGATTTTTATTTAAGAAAACCTGAGGGATTTTAGAAATAATTTCTTCTGATTATTTTCCCTTTGTATCTGATTTCTCTATGTTGTTTCCTTCCTTCTCATCCATTTCTAATTTTGAAGCTTTTGTAATGAGAACTCTATTCATCCATGCCAAAGTTGTCTCCTTATGCTCAGGAATCCTCATCATTTCCAAAAGTGGAACCCTGTCTATGATTTGAGAAAACAATTGTCCCATGTCAATAGGAGCATTCTCAAGATCAGAGATATTTTGCTTGACAATAATATTCTTATCCTGATTTTGAGTAGGCTGATTCGATTCAGTTCCCTTAACATCCTTTGGAAATGGATGAACAACCATCTTTGGTGTCTTCATCTTAGTCTTTTGAGAAATATTAGTATTTCTTAGTTTGTCTATTATTTTTACCTTTAACTTCTTCACATTCTCAATAGCCTTTTCTTTTTTTGATGACTACTTAGGGATTGTTCTTGGTTTCATCACAAACATACCAGCTGGTGTGCTAACTTCATTACCCACTATTCTATTTCTCAAATTATATTTACTTTGTTCTTGGGCAATCAAGTTTTTAGTGATTCTAGCCCTTTATGCACTTGAAGGCCTTCTTGCAGTGAACGACTCTCCTCCCCTTACAGTATTACATCCTATTTTATCAATGTATGCTTCCTTTTCCTCAAAAGAATACATATCTTGGTATTTAGCTTGATTTTCAAATTCATCTTCATCTAATGAAGACAGCTCCTGACTTTTGTCTTGGTCAAATGATTTTAAATTTTCATATGACATTGCATTCCCAGCATCATCATATAACTTTTCCTCATCTTCCTTTTCTTGTTGGGATTGACTTGGATACATCTTCAGAGCAACAACACAAGTATCTGGATTATGGGGGATTCATATTCCTCACACCAGTATTCATCATTACACATATTAGCTGAATTTCTCTGAACAAGATCAGGAGTATCTTTGGTTGGAATTTTTGTCCTTTGTGGGATAATGGGCCTCCCATCCTTGAATTGGGTATTGTATGGGTAGTTCTGCATCCTATTTTGGGGATTATAATTGTTATAGGATGACCTATCATTACTTGGAACTCTATGATTTTTATCTTCTCCTAGTTTTAGGTCTTTTATAGAATTTAGAATCTTCTTCATATTGATTTCCTCTTTAGGCTTAGCATTTGAAGGCTTGTCTAATTCTTTCTTTGCAGGCTTGCAATCTTCTCTCCTACCCAATTTCCCAAATAATCTTCTATTAGTTTCTATATTGACTATCATTTTTTAGGCCTCTCTCATGGTCCTTGGATTTTTGTCTCTCAGGAGGTATCCTATCTTAGAATCAAATGCATTGAGATAAGTAGCTAAACAAATTTCTGTAATCCAATTTCATCACCTGAAAAAGTTTGTGCATAGCTCTTTGAAACCTTATATTGAACTGCGCAACATCTTCATTTTGATTCTTCTTTATATTATTGAATTCAATCAACATGAATCCCTCATTGGTCTTGTCACCATATTGCTCCTTAAAGAAATCAACTAGTTCATCTATTGACCCTATACAATTATAAGGCAATCCACTAAACCAATCCCTAGCATCTTCTACTAAAGAATGAATAAAGAGTTTCATTAATACATCCTCATGTGAAATATCACAATCATCCATCATATCCTTAAAAATTTTCAAGTGTTCTTCACATGTAACTATATTATTTCTAGTAAACTTGGGAAGCTTATCTCTAAGTTTTCATGGAACCTCATTAGGATAACCTTGGATATTATCAAAGGAAAATTGTTTGTACCTTTTTGCATGAGTGGATTTCCCTTGGAAAGAAGTGTTGTCTTGAGAAGCAGAGGCTTTTTTATTTGATGTCATGGCTACTTTGGGATGAAGGTGAATAGGCCTTCTCGTCTGTCTAAGATAATTAGCCCTCTTCTTCATCTCCAAAGTAGTAGCCTCCAATTCTCCTAATTCAATATCCTTGGCTATGAATTCCCTTTCAACTCTAGCTCTCTCAAGATCCATGTGTAATTTATACATCTAATCTACAGGTTTCTCAAGATTTTTAGGCTCATTTATTAAAAATCCTATCATTCCTTGTTTCCCCTTATCTTTAGGACGTAGCTGATTGGATATTTGAATAACAGGTTACTCTTCATCCCTCGAAGGCTTCTCTACCTCATTCATTTCTTTGAGCTCTAATAGTCTTCTCATTTTTTTTTCAAGGAAAACTTGGTCCTATCTAATTTGATTTTCTTTCCCCCTTTCTCTCCTTTGTCTTATAGCTACCTGCTGTTGGATCAACTTTTCAACTTCAACAAGCTTTGCAGCCATACTATCAGGATCTAGCAGAGTGGAAATAGATTCTTCTTCTTCTCTATCATCAGGAGAACTATAACCTTCATTTTTACCTAGTCCCACATCTGTAGCAACAGCTTCCTCATATTCAGATGTATTTCCTTCATGACTATGTCGGACTAGTCTTTGTTCTGTGATTTCTTCTCTTTGTCTTTCATTTTGAGGGGTACCTCTAGCATCCCTTTCTCTTCTAGGATACTTAGATTTAGATGTAGTTGGGACATCATTTTCCAACGCATCTTCAGGATGCTTTCTTAACCAAGACCTTGTTCCTTTATGACTCATATTGGAAAGTATGTGACAAAATTATTTCTAATACTCAGCACTACTACAGAGATTACTTCAAAGTCGCCACACAAAAAATTAATTGGGATCATAGTACTTCACAAAAATGAGTATAAATAATATGCCGAGATTCAAAATTAGACCTTACAATATTTATTTTCCTCAGTGTTGCCAACTCAACTATAATTTGATGATCCTTAAAAGGATATTGTAACTCTTTTTTCTTCAACCAAAGACTTTAGGATAATTCTTTCTCTCAAGTCCCCAGTAGAGTCACCATCTTGTTGGTGTTTAAAAATGTTTACGCTAACTTGAGAAACCAATATACCTCAATATTGATATAGGAGTGGTTAGTTCCAAGTGTGAAAGCTCTATAAGGTAAGTGGACCAACTATAGGGTCAAGACTGCCCTCTTATTCTTCTGGCTCTGCAAAACCAAGGCGGGTACACCCAATCTAGACTAAACTCAACTCTTTACCACACCTTCTACTTCTAGATTTAAACAATAGATGAATGGTAAGTAACTAGTAAATGCCAACCTAGCATTCACTGACTTTGCACTACTATGGGTGGAATAAGAAGGACAACACCTCAAAAGGTAAAGAATTTTGTACTAAGTTTGATTTATATTTGTGGGATAGAACATAGCCAAATAGCTCTAGAAGAATATCAAAATAGGGATACTAATCTCAGATCAGTTCCTTATACATTGGGCTAAAACCTACATATAATACTGAAACTGGAACACCTTACTAGGCATAGATTCAAAACCATAAACATAAGAACTTTCAGATTGCTCACTACAGGATCCTCAAGTAGATATCAAATGGAATTAATGTAGTATTCAAAGGAGTTTAGTTTTATTCTCAATAAAATACCAATGAAATACACATATGCATAAGAAGAACTCATACAGTAAGCCAGAAAACTAAAAATTCCACTAATAACACAAAGGAGATACTCAAATCTAAGGAGAAATTGTATTAAGTATGATGAAAACTATTTCTAAATCAATATGACAAGGAAATATGCAATTAGATATTATGCAAAAGATTATACAACTTTCTTCCTATTTCAATACTACTGAACTACATATGTTGTCTTCTAGACTAGAAACAAGTATCAGCCTAATGCTTTCTAATTTCCTAATTCTCTAGCCCTTTCTAAATGGTCTTGAATATTCTTCGATGTGGATGAAATTCTTGTTGCTGCTACAGAACCAACTTGGCTCTGTTCTAATATCTTTCTCCTAGATCTCTTAGGGTGTTCACAACCCTAAACTAAGGTAAGTCACTCTCAACTTTACCTCCACTCCAAGACTCAGTCCCAATCAAACTTCTTTTCATCTCCTTTTTATGGAACCTACACAAATAGATTCATTCCACCAATGTTTTCAGAACATTGCTTTCATTCTCTTCCCTATCTGGACTATTACCAAGCTCGCCTAGGGTAAGATCTCTAGACTTTTTATTGTTGCTTCTCCTAGAGATAACAAAAAGGAAACTATGTACAAGGGCTCCTCTCGAGTTCCATCCCAACACATGATTCTCACCATGGATTTAGGAATCTCAAGGGGCCATTAGTGTTTACAACCCAGAACGGGTGAAGAACTAACAACTTACAAAACAGAAAAAATAAAGTAACTAATCTACTTGCATGCAAAAGGAACCACAAAGAAACTTGATATTCACTAAACACACACTCTACAACTTCTCATTACTGGAAAATAGAACAAAATAGTACAATAATTTGCAACTCTACAATATTTCCTGTAGCTTCTCCTCTTTCTTCTTCTCTATTTTCTGGATCTCCAAAAATGAATACTCTAGATTTTATTAGTAACCATCCTCTCATAGGAAACAACCCTAACAATCCACTCATTTGCAAGAATCTCTTCAAGAACCGTTACACTCACCATACTATCCATAAAAGACAAGATCCTCTTTTCATGGGCTGTTACAATTGAATATTGTCGACCAACAGTAATGCAAGCTGATTGCCAGTCATAATCAGTGTTTTTCGAGCTGCAGTGTTAACTCGACATCAATGTTAACTCAGCATCAGTGTTAACTTGGCATCAGTGTTAACTTGGCATTAGTGTTAACTCAGCTTCAGTGTTAACTCAGCTACAGTATTAACTTAGCTTTAGTGTTAACTCAGCATTAGTGTTAACTCGGTATCAGTGTTAAATGAGCAGTTTGTCAAGGGTTCCTGCTACCTTGGTTGGATTTCCAGAGGCTTCCAAACTACCTCACACTAACACACAACTAAAGGAAACCAACTAAGAAAGCTATCTAACCATGGACTGACCTAGTCATATCCATCTTAGGGAAAAACAAATGACCTTCTAAGGTTCACACAAACTCTCCTGACTTGGCTAGAGTCAGTACATGCCAGAAATAAGGAGCTAGGGGTTGAGTTAGGTGTGCTCCTGCACCATACTCCTCCCCAAAAAAGAAAAGTTAATCCATCCTTGGATTGAGAATGTTTGGATCAATTCCCAACCTCTTGAAGTCTATTTCTTTGATCCAAGTAGCATCAACATCTTCTTTTTCATGCCATTTTACAAGGTGCTCCATATAGTCTCTACTCCTAGTCTTATTGTAGACCCTTGAGTCTAGTATCTTTTCAGCTTTCATAGATGGAGTAGGAGTTAATTTCAGATCTTTTACCTCTTGAAGGTTCTGATCAGCATCTTGAATTGGTCCTTTGTAAGCTATCAAATCTGCAATGTTGAAAACCGGTGACAACCCAATGTCTTCAGGAAGCTCCACCTTGTATGCATTGTTTCCATACTTTACAAGCATCTTACACGGACCTATCCTCTTCATTTGTAGCTTGTGAGGAACACCTTTTTTCAGCCTATGTTTTTTCAAGTGTACCATCACAAAGTCTCCAATCTGAAACTGAACATCTCTCTTTGTTGCATCCACCTTTTGCTTTACCTTTTCAGTATTTTCAATCAAGTTCTTTCTCACACTTTCATGTACTTCCTTCATCGAATGAGAAAATTCCTTAGCATATCCACTACCATGCATTCCTTCCTTCAATTCTCTAAGCTTAAAAACTCCTCTTGGGTGAAAGCCATAAACAATTTCAAAAGGACTCTTACCAGTTGATCTGTTCACTATATCATTATATGCATATTCAGCTTGCCCAATGAGCTGGTCCCATGCTTGACCATACTCCTTTGTGATGCATCTTAGCAAGTTACCAAGACTCCTATTTACTACCTCTATTTTTCCATCTGTCTATGGATGATATGCAGATCCAAAAGACAAGTTAGTGCCAAGCTTTTTCCATAAGGTCTTCCAAAAATGGCTCATGAATTTTGTGTCCCTATCTGAGACAATACTAACTGGGAGTCCATGGATCCTCACCACTCCACTGAAAAAAAATTGAGCAATGTTACAAGCATCATGAAAGGTCTTACAAGTTATAAAATGTGTCATCTTACTAAATCTGCCTACAACAACAAAAATACTGTCATATCCCTGCTTTGTTCTTGGCAAACCAACTACAAAATCCATGCTTATGCATTCCCACGGTCTGGTTGGGATTGGTAGTGGCTGATAAGTCCTACATTAGAATATGTTCCCTTTGCTTTTTGACACACTACACAACTTTCAACATACTTTCTAACATCTCTATTCATTCTAGGCCAAAAATAGAACCTAGTGACTAGCTCTTGAGTCTTACCGACTCCAAAATGACCGCTAAGTGCTCCATTATGTTTTTCCTGAATCAAATTCTCTCTCATGGACCCTTTAGGAACACAAATCTGACCTCCTTTAAATAGCAAATCATTCTGCAAAGTATATTCAGAAAACTCACCATGAAAGTTGTTTTTAAACTCCTTGCATACCTTGTAGATTTGGGAAAAATCTTCATCTTCAGCATATAGGTCATTGAAGCTATCAATACCTATGCTTTGTAGCTGAACTTCTTGGACTATGAGCAGCCTTCTACTCAATGCATCAATAACCTTATTCTTCTACTGGTCTTCTGTCTTGGCTTATGATAGCCCTAATGGCCACATTGCTTGCATCACATTCTACTATAAAAATCTTATCAAAGCTTGGAAGAACTAGAGTAGGAAACTCCATTATCTTCTCCTTGAGTGTTTCAAACCCTTTGTCAGCTTTTGGTGTCCATTGAAACTTTTTTTTCATCCCACCTCCAATGGTGTCTAACATGGGTGCACAAATCCCATTGAAATGTCTAATGAAATTTCTATAATACTGAGCTAAACCATGGAAAATTCTCACCTCAGTAGCGGCCTTGGGAGTAGGCCAACTTAGAATGGCATCCACCTTTTCTTGGTCCATTTTGAGGTTACCTTTTGACAAAGCAAAACCAAGATATACAAGCTCCTACTTCATGAAGTCACACTTCTCCAAATTGACCATTAGGTTTTCATCATGCAATTTCTTGGAAAAAAAATTCAAATGCCTAATATGCTTCTCCTTAGTTCTACTGAAAACTAAAATGTCATCTAGGTAGACAACAACAAATTTACCAATGCATTCTACCAATACCTCATTCATCAACCTCATAAAATTTGAGGGAGCATTAGACAAACCAAATGGCATTACAAGCCATCCATACAAACCTTCTGTAGTTTTGAAGGTTGTCTTCCACTCATTTCCTTCATTAATTTTGATTTGGTGGTAGCCGCTCTTAAGATCAATCTTGCTGAAGTACTTTTCCTCCCCTAAACAATCTATTAGATCTTCAATTCTGGGTATTGGGAACCTATACCTAATGGTGATTCTATTAATGGCTCTAGAATCAGTACAAATTATCCAAGCTCCTCCTTTCTTAGGTGCTAAAATAGTAGGGACTGCACATGGGCTTATGCTTTTTCTAATTAGGCCTTGGTCTAATAACTCTTTGATTTTCTTGGCTATCTCCTCATTTTGATGAGGGGTCATCTTATAGGAAGCTTTTTTGGGTAAGGTAGCTCCTAGAATGAAGTCAATATTATGACTGACAAGTCTCTTAGGAGGTAGGAGAGTGGGCTGGCCATCATTCACAATATCCTTATACTCTTTAAGTATTTCTTTTATCTCCTTTAGTATCTCTGATTTCTTGACAGCAACTTCATCTTTTGGCTTCAATACTAAAGCAAACCCAACTCCTTCTCCTTCTCCTAGAGTCTTCAAAAATTCCTTCTCACCAACCATGAGCACACTTGGACTTTATGTTTTCATCTCTCCTTCTTCTATTAAGGACTGAATTTTGAAAGTCGACCCATCTTTCTTGAATGACTATGCATTCTTGGTTCCATCATGCATGGATTGGCTATCAAATTGCCATGGCCTTCCAAGTAGAAAGTGGCATGCATCCATTGGAATAATTTCACATAGAACTCTATCTTTCTACTTTCCAATGGTGAATTCTACCCATGCTTGTTCTCCTACAAACACATGTTGTCCTTTGTTGAGCCATGTAACCTTGTATGGGTTTTCATGTGGAATCCTTTTCAAATTTAACTTGATGTCTACTTCTTCACTAATGATATTATCAGTTGAGCCTGAATCAATAATGACTCTACACACCTTTCCTATAATCTTGCCCTTCACTCTAAAGGGTGCTCTCCTTTGGCTTGGTTCTTCTTTGCTTGGCTCACTGATTAAGGTCCTCCTTATCATGAGGTTCTCACCTTCTTCTAATTCTAATGGTACCTCAGATGGCTTGCTACTACAACTTGATTCTTCTTGGACATAGTTAACTCTTTTCCCACCTCCTTGAGAAGTAGAACCTTTTTCAGGACACTGATATGCAGGATGTCCAAATTGCTGACAGTTGTAACACTTCATTAAAGAGAAGTAAGATCCTCTTCCTTGGTTATTAGTTCTTCCTCTTAAACTACTATTTGAACCTCTTCCACGGTTGTAATCACCTCTTGTGTTACTGGATTCTCCTTGATTCTCAGTGTGTTTGAACTCACTCTAATTTCTTCCTCCATATCCTCCTCTATGACCTCTATTGTCTCTTGATCCTCTTCCTCTGCTATTTGAATCTTGCTTCTTCTTGAATTTTTCCTCTACTTTGAGGGCTAGCTGATAACATTGGTGTATAGTCTTGGGGTTTAAGAGACTAATTTCCTCTTGGATACTCCACTTGAATCCATTCAAGTACCTAGCCACTTTCAAGATTTCTTCTTCCATCACATGCAACATTAAGCATAGTTTGTGAAATTATTTGGTGTAGGAATTGACTTCTAAATCTTTTTGTCATAGATTCTGTCTCTTTTTGTGCAACTGCACTTACTAATCATCAGGAAGATAAGTTTCCTTCATCTTGGCCACCATACCTTTCCAACTATTTATAGGGTTCTTTCCTTCTTTTTCCCTCTCATCTTGGACAAACTTCCACCAAGTGAGAGCAGTTCCTCTCAACCTTGTCTTGGCTATTCTTACTTTTTGAGCTTCGGTCACATTATCATAGTCAAAGTGATTTTCAAGACCTTCTATCAATTCCATGATTAATTCTAGTTCCATCTTGCCACTAAATAGAGGCACACCTTCTAAGGACTTACCACTCATTACCTTCAAGGATTTCAAGAATGGATCTTCTTGAAGCACAGGGTCTAGCTCTAGAATAATGTCTTCCTCTGCCACTGCTTTACCCTTTCCATCAGCTTCTCTCATTCATTCACTGATTGCTGCAGTCCTAAGCTACACTTCTTCCAACTTAGTCACTATTTCAACTAACTATTACTTTAGGAGTCTATTCTCCTCCTTTTTCTCTTCCACATATTTTGCGAGTTCTGCATTGGTCACCATCTTGGATGAGTTGACTGACATTTCTGTAGATAGCATCCAAACAACACACACCCAAATATTTTATGGCTTTGATACCAATCTTATGTGGATGAGAGTCTTGTTGCTGCTACAGAACTAGCTTGGCTCTATTTTGAGATATTTCTCCTAGATCTCTTAGGGTGCTCACAACCCTAAACTAAGGTAAGTCACTCTCAACTTTACCTCCACTCCAACACTCAGTCCCCATCAAAATTATTTTCATCTCCTTTTTACTAAACCTACACAAATAGATTCATTCCACCAATGTTTTCAGAACATTGCTTTCATTCTCTTCCCTAGGTGGACTATTACCAAGCTCGCCTAGGGTAAGATCTCCAAACTTTTTTCAGTTGCTTCTCCTACAGAAAAAAAAAGGAAACTATGTACAAGGGATCCTCTCAAGTTCCATCCAACACATGATTCTCACCATGGATTCAGGAATCTCGAGGGTCCATTACTATTTACAACCTAGAACGGGTGAAGAACTAACAACTTACAAAATAGAAAAAATAAAGTAACTAATCTACTTGCATGCAAAAGGAACCACAAAGAAACTTGATATCCACTAAACAAACACTCTGCAACTTCTCATTACTGGAAAATAAAACAAAACAGTACAATAATCTGCAACTCTAGAATATTTCCTGTAGCCTCTCCTCTTTCTTCTTCTCTATTCTCTAGATCTCCAAAAATGAATGCTCTAAATATTATTAGTAATCATCCTCTCATAGGAAACAACCCTAACGGTCCACTCATTTGTAAGAATCTCTTTAGGAACTGTTACACTAACCATACTATCCATAAAATACAAGATCCACTTTTCACGAGCTGTTACAATTGAATATTATCGAGCAATAGTAATGCAAGCTGAGTGCCAGTCACAATCAGTGTTTGCTGAGCTGCAGTGTTGACTCGACATCAGTGTTAACTCGGCATTAGTGTTAACTCAGCATCAGTATTAACTCGGCATTAGTGTTAACTCAGCATCAGTGTTAACTCAACTTTAGTGTTAACTCGGCTATAGTGTTAACTTGGCTTCAATGTTAACTTGGCATCAGTGTTAACTCAGCATCAGTGTTAACTGAGCAGTTTATCAAGGGTTCCTGCTGCCTTGGTTGGATTTCTAGAGGCTTCCAAACTACCTCACACTAACACACAACTAAAGGAAACCAACTAAGAAACCTATCTAACCATGGATTGACCTAGTCATATCCATCTTAAGGAAAAACAAATGACCTTCTAAGGTCCACACAAACTCTCCTAACTTGGCTAGAGTCAGTACATGCCAGAAATAAGGAGCTAGGGGTTGAGTTAGGTGTGCTCATGCACCATTCTTTTATAGGAACAAGAATGCTACAAGCTTCAGACCATTTAGTGTTAGCTTTTACAACCAATCAAATATAAAATTCAATTCTTATGTCAAGTTGAAACCCTGAATTCATCTCTTCAATCTGTGCAATTTGATTTGAAATCAATTCTTCAATCCATGAATGTGAGCACAGAAGTCTGATAGGCAAGAAACTCCATGGCATGACCCTCAAAATAGCTCCATGAATGCCGAAATGACCACGTGGCTCTGTATGCATTTACTTCTATTTAGAAAATTCTTATTTGTCATAGTCTAGTCTTTAATGCATCTCCACATATCAAATTTCTATCCCTATCTGGTCTTCAACAGCTGTGTAGAGGCATCTATGATATTAGATCAGGAAATTAATACCTCTACAAAAAAATATTAGTCACCGCCATGGAAATCAAATTGAAATCTTTAAATATTTGAATTTAAATCACAATGGTCACATCTGGCATGAGATATTTCATCCATGGCCAGCATTCAAATCTTATTTTACTTTAAATTATCACTATTAGATTTCCTTTAATTTACTTGGGCACTGTACCTTATAACTAATATCACCACATGGAAACTCATCATAAATCCTTAGGCCTTAAAAACCTTCATCTATCTCTTTAAGGCTTTACGACAGCCGCACAATCCTTGCAACTTGATTGGCCTTTAACTTCATTACCTGACACAGCCTTAACCACCTCTGAACCTCAGGTTACACTTTTCCCTTTAATCTCTAAGTCACTAGACATTTTATTTAACTATGGTCACATCAAGAGACCTAGTGACGAGCATTGGATTTAATCTTAATTGGATGGTAGTTGATTAATCTCCAAAACATGAGAGAATATTTGATTTCATTTGGAGACCCAGTGACAAGGCAAGTCTCACAATCACTTGACATTTTAGAATATTCCTTCCTAATCATGAGACCTCAAGACTAAGCATGAAACCTAGGCCCACCTTATGCCACTTGTCATTCTGTCATTCGCCTACAACTCCTCGTCATTTCTTACATTGTCCAACTATCCTATCCTTTAACCTTATTCATCTGTAACCATGATATATCTAGTGATAACGTGACTAAAGAAACTCCAAGTCACATAATAATTTTATTAACTTTGGTTTGATCATGAGATCAGGTGACTAAGCCTACAAAGCACGGACCCCACTTCTACCAGATGTCACAATGTTATTTTCTTGCACTTGCCTTGTCGCTTCTGATACTAACGTTAGTTCTGAGCATGGAATTAACTCATTCTTTTACATCAAACAATATAGAGATTAGGCGACTACATAATATCATTGTCGGGAGAAAATTTGCTAACCTCAGGTTGAATCATGTGACCTCCCGAACAGCACTTAACACTTAAACCTGACATCCAACCCTTATCACATCAGGAGATAACGTGACTAAAGTTCTCAAATTTGCCAGACAAATTCATTAACTCAAGTTATATCTAGAGATCTAGCGACCACCACAAGATCATCACTTCATCACACAGTAGTGGCTTGATCTCATGATCACTAAAGAATATGCCATTTCATTTAGAGATAACCCAACCAAAGGAAATCACTAAGTTGCAAGAGATAAAGGAATATTTGAGAAACATTAGGAGATCTCGCAACTATCATGGAAAATAAATGCACACATGGGTTAAGTGACACTTAAGTGGCAAGGAAAAGGTAACTTCAAATTAGAAATTAGCCGAGACAGTTAGGGTTTTTTCAATTTTGCACATGAAAACACATCAAGGGCTTAGGATTTAGGCCAAAGACCAAAACTAAATTACAGAGATAGGAAAAGAAGCATGGAACCATGAAAATTTTGACAAGTTCTAACACCACTCTCTTCATCTATAGTTTTTTAGGCATCCCCTTCTATAACCTAGACTTATTCAAATGTACCATAACATAATCACCTATCTCAAATTGACAATCTTTTCTCTTCTCATCTACTTTGGCCTTCAAATTTCGGGTAGACTCCAGTATAGTCTTCTTCACCTTCTCTTGGATCTCCTACATGGTTTGAGTGAAGTCTTAAGCATGACCACTCCTATACTCCATGGCTCCAAGGTCTCTAAGCTCACATACACCCCTTTGGTGCATCCCATAAACAACTTCAAATGGGCTTCTACCTATTGTTCTATTAACACTTTCATTTTATCCATACTCTACTTGGGGACTGACCACATCCCATGTCTACCCATACTCCTTGGTTAGGTGCCTTAACAGGTAGCCAAGCACTTTGTTAACCACCTCAGTTTGGCCATCAGTCTTAAGATGGTAAGATGAACAAAATGACAAGTTGGTACCCAATCTACTCCATAGTGCTTTCATAAAATGGCTCATGAACTTATCATACCTATCTGATACAATACTTAGGTGTAGTCCATGGATTCATACAATCTCCTTAAATAACAAGTGTGCAGTGTTACTAGCATCATTTGTAGTCCTAAAAGGTATAAAATGGCCCATCTTACTAAATTTGTCTACCACAACATAAATAATGTCATGGCCATGCTTTGTCTTAGGTTTCCCTACAATGAAACCCATGCTAACACACTCCCATTGTCTGTTAGGGATTGGAAAAGGTTGATACAAACATGCATTGCTAGCTCCTCCTTTTGATTTCATGCACACTACACATTGTTCAACATACTTGGTTACATCTCTCACCATCTTTGGCCAATGGTAAAACCTTTGAACTAACTCTAGGGTTTTGTTCACACCAAAATTTCCACTCAACCTTCCTTTATGCTTTTCCTGACTGATATTTTCTCTTATCGAACCCTTAGGAACACACAATTGGTTCCCCATAAACAACAATCCACTCTCCAAGGTAAAATCAGAAAATTGACTATGAAAGTGATTCTGAAAATTAGAGCATACCTTATAGGCCTCACCAAAGTCTACATCTTCTCTATAGAGGTCTTTGAAACTCTCTATCCCAATGCTCTTCAACTAAACTTACTAAATGGTTGGCAACCTCCTACTCAAGGCATCTGCAACCTTGTTCAATTATCCCTTCTTGTGCTTTATTTTGAATGTGAATGCTTGAAGGTATTACATCCACTTTAAATGTTTGTTACCAAGATTCTCTTGTGTGTTTATATAGATCAAGGCCTGGTTGTCAGTAAGCACCACAAATTCTTTGGGTAACAAGTAATGTCTCCACTTCCTAAGAGACTGAACCAAAGCATATAGTTCCAAATCATAAGAAGAATATTTCTTCTTGGCTACATTTATCTTTTCACTGAAGAAGGTTATTGGCCTACCTTCTTGGCTTAACACACCCCCTACTTCCATCCCACTTGCATCACACTCCAAAGTAAACAATTGATCAAAACTAGTGAATCTAAGGATAGGTTGTATTGCTACTTGCTTCTTCAACATTTCAAATGCTTTCTCTACTCTAGAAGTTGATTTGAACTTAGTATTTAGACCACCCTTAATGGTTTCTAACATTGGTGCACAAATTCCACTGAAGTCTCTTATAATTTTTTTGTAAAACTGAGCTAACCCATGAAAGCTCCTAACTTCTTTCCCTGTGGTTTGTGTGGGCCAATTTAGGATAGCCTCCACCTTATTTGGGTCCATCTTCAATGACCCTTGGGATACAAAAAATCCCAAATACACAAGTTCTTGCTTGAATAACTCACATTTCTCAAGGTTGATTGACAACTTCTCTTCTTGCAACCTTTTAAGAACCATCTCCACATGCTTCAGATGTTCCTTTACTATCTTACTAAATATAAGTATATCATCTAGATATACTACCACAAATATCCATGCGAAGTCCTTAAGCACTTCATTCATGAGCCTCATGAATGTGCTAGGGGCATTTGAGAGGCCAAATGGCATAACTCTCCACTCATACAACCCATCAATAGTCTTAAAATTTGTCTTCCATTCATCCCCCTCTTTGATCCTAATCTAGTGGTACCCACTTTTCAAGTCTAATTTAGTGAAATGCTTTTCCCCCCCCAAGACAGTCCATCAAATCCTCTATCCTAGGAATTGGAAATCTATACCCTAATTGTGATCCTATTAATTTCTCTAGAATCAGTACAAAGTCTGCACTTACCACCTTTCTTGGTTGCTAAGACCACTGGTATGGAACATGGGTTGATGCTCTTCTTGATTAGCCCTTAGTCTAACAGCTCCTACACTTGTCTAGCCACCTCTAGGTTTTGGTTTGGATTAAGCTTGTATGCTACCTTATTTGGCAATGATGTACCAGCTACAAAGTTAATTTGATGACTTATCACTCTTCTAGGAGGTAAATTTGCAGGAGTCCCATCACTAACAATATCTTTGTACTTTTCAAGAAGCTCTTTGATTTCTAATGGCAATGGTTCTTGGTTGGGATTATCTTCTTCCTTAGGCTTAAGAAATATGGCATAGCCTTCACTCCCTTCATCTTTAAGTGCATTCATGAACTCCTTTCTACTACTCAACAAGACACTTGGGGTCTTGGGTTGTGGCTCATCTTCCTCCAACAAGGATTGTATCTTAAAAGTTCTACTATCTTTCTTGAAAGATATGGAGTCCTAGGAGTAGATGACATGCATCCATAGGTAGCACATCACATAGTAAATTTTTGTTGTACACTGCAATATAAAACTCCACCCAAGTCTACTCATTCACTAACACACTCTGGCCCTTGTTCAACCATGTCACCTTGTATGGATTGACATGAAGCATCTTTGTCAACTTGAGTTTTTTGATAGCTTCCTCTGATATAATATTTTTTGTGGAGCCTGAATCCACAATCACCTTGCAAAATTTACCAAGGATTTTACATTTGACCCTAAACAATTATCTCTTATGCTTGGGCTCATCCTTAACTGGTTGTCTAATCAAAACTCTTCTGAACATCAATTTTTCTCCCATCTTTGAATCAATGTGATCAACCTCTAGTGATTTAACACTTGTTGTGTTCTCTTAAGCATATGCAATCCTCTTGCTATTGTTATAATAATTGGGCTTATCCGGGAACCTATAGGCAGGGTGATCCAATTAGCCACAATTGTAACATTTCATACTTTCAAAGTATGAGATGCTTCTACCTAAACACCTTCCTCTACTAGAGCCTCCTTTCTTACCTCTTCCTCTGGTATAACCCCTTCTTTGAGTAGTTTCATTACCATGCTCTGTCAATTTGGACTCTCCCTAATTTCTTTGTTCATTACCTCTCCCTTCATAACCACTTCTATGACCCCCTTGATCTCTACCTCTGCCTCTACCTCTAAGATTAGAGTCTCCTTTCTTCTTTTTCTTCTCTTCCACCTTAAGATATAATTGGTGGCACTTTTGAATAGTGGTTGGAGTCCAAAAACTTATCTCCTCTTGGCTGTTCCACTCTAGACCACCCAAGTATCTAGCTACCTTGATAGGTTCCTCTTCTTGAATCTTGGACCTAAGACATAACTTTTGAAATTCCTCTGTATAAGAGGCCACATCCAAGTCCTTTTTCTTCAGACCTTGTCTCTTTCTATGATGTTGAATTTCATAGTCTTTTTGCAGATAGTTCTCCTTTACGTTGGTCACCATGCCCTTCTAGTTAGCTATAGGTTGTTTACCCATCCTAACCCTTTCATCTTGTAGATACTTCCACCATGTCAATGTTGATCCTTTGAGCCTTGACTTTGCAACTTTTAGTTTTTGTGCCTTTGTGACACCTTCACATTCAAAATAGTTTTCCATCCCCTCAATCCACTCCATCAATGCTTCTATATCCATTTTCCCACTAAATAGTGATACTCCTTCTAATTCCTTTCCTCCTACTGCTTTGATATCTTTCAAGAATGGTTCTGCATTCAAAGGGGGGTCTGGTTCAGGGATGATATCTTCCTCAACAATCTTTTTGCCTTTGTCACTCCTTTCACCTTATTTTTCTTTATCTTTGGCATCAACTACTTCTTTCAGTTTTATCCTCATTTCATCTAGGGCCTCTTCAAGGAGTCTGTTCTTCTCCTTTTTCTCACCCATATCCTTAGCTAACTCTGCATTAGTCACCATACTGATCTCCCCTACTGATTCACCAATATATAGAGACATACACTAACTTCCCAAATCTTTAACCTGGCTCTGATACCAATCTGATGTAATGAAAAATCTTTCTCACAACCCTATCTTCTCCTAGGGTGTTCTATAGGTCACTTCTCTAACCTATTAGGTTTCTTAGCTAACCATAATTTCCCAAGGATTCTCCTCTCAAGTCCTTCTCTTATTCAACTTGTCAACATCATCTAAGAAATCAACTCAACCATCTATATGCTCCATGATTGTCCTCTTTCATTTTCGCACCAAGTGATCCAATAAGGCTATCACTGTTCACCAATGGAGAGGAAGGACCAAAACAAGGCAATTTCCTCCAACACAATGCCTAACAACATAGATTTCAATAAAACCATAAACAAGTTCAAGAACTTGCTCCAAACTCACTAAAACAAGGCTACAAGCATTAGGCCTAATTAGGCACCTTTTTGCATATAACTTACAAATATCCTTAGCAAGGTAGAAAACTAACTCAAAATTTTGACACTCTTTTCGAAGATGTAAAGGATTTTCTAGGTCCTGTCTTCCCAAACTGTCCATACAGAGGGTTACTATTTTCAAGCCTATAAGTAAGGGTTTCATCATACACTGAGAATACCCATTAGGGCTCTACTTTTCACCATTAAGAAATCACCACTAGAGCTTCCCACTATATTTGGGGCTTCTCCATACACATGTCCTCCTCTCCACATCCTCTGATTGAAGCAACCAATGGTTTCAATCATTCATATTGCCTCTACAACTCACTGTCAATCCCTATCCATGCAAATATGGCTCACCTAGGGCATCACTCCAAAAATAGAAAAAAAGATTTCTAGGGCCCAACCTTTTCCATCTATATATTACAAGGAGTCACCTCACCCATCCCAAGATCCCGTACAAGTGCCATGGTGGAATGATGAGCTATGACCCCGTTTACAAAAACAGTCTAGTTCAGACCAGCGACAGTGCACAAAAAAAAAGTATTTACAAAATAAATGAAACAAGAAAAAACAAAATAACAAATAAAATGCAAAATCAAGTAATTACATATGCTTCCTTATGCACAAGTCATAGTGCAGAGTTCAATCCATTAAAACCTAAAATGTGTACAAAATGCTCAACTATAACCAAAATTTCAATTACACAGTCCGTACATTGACTTAAAAACTTCATCCAACCCCACACATAGGTCAGGGGAGGCCTTATATATTTTACCATGTCACAAATCCAACTGTTTCTGATAGTTATACAACCAAATTCTTGAAGATGCATAATTGCAAGAAATGTTGTCAATGTTGTCAATGACAACATTGACAACTTTTTGATTCTTGCACTCAAACTTGGTCAACACACTATGAAACTTATCCAAATGCACTATTATTCCTATTAGACCTCAATATAGCTCTATGAGACTCCAATAAGCATAAAATCCATGGTTCCAACATTCTTGGAACACTTACCTAAATTGGACAAACCATTGCTTCCTAAACATCAAATGATCTAGTTTGGTCTTCTAACCAAATCAACACACCCTAGGACCTATCTAATCCTATTATTTCACTAGTGGCTTGGCTAAGACCACTACAAGCCAAAATAAAACTAGGAGCCCTAGGTTACCATCTATCCTTACCTCGGTGCTCTTGCACCAAAGCCACAATGCCTTTTTGTTAGAAATTAACACATGTTATAATCACATTTTATCCTCTAATAGAACTAGGAGGGGAATAAATAAATCAAAAATAATAAAGACACCTTAGAGTTTTTGAAGACACTCCAAGATCCAACAAGCATCTTCTATGATGTCAAATTGACCCTCTAGAACGCAAAAGACCCTGCTAGACTCAACCTTAGGACTATAGAACTCACAGAGGACCTAATTACTAAAGTTTGACATTGGATTTCATCAAGGACACTAGTATGGTATAAAATATTCATATAGCTCACTACCATACTTTGTGAACACTATTGTCCCTTGTTTTCATTTTTCCATGTTGTCTTCTTTTAAATGCACAATTTTCCAAACTAGTGAGCGACTTAAAGGTGTGGCATGATCATCCAAACATCATAGACACATTTGTTAGGCCTAAGATCATATTACAAAGAGGGGTGGTGAACCAGTAATGTACCAAATAATCCAATATGTATAACCTCTTATACTTAAACCACCATTCACAAGATTAACCATATATTCAATAAGTAAAAATCATAAACATGCAAGTGCATCCACACATTTGACACATATATTTATCTCGTGGAAACCCAAATAGGGAA
Source organism: Thuja plicata (assembly GCA_018584345.1). Classification (NCBI taxonomy): domain Eukaryota; kingdom Viridiplantae; phylum Streptophyta; class Pinopsida; order Cupressales; family Cupressaceae; genus Thuja; species Thuja plicata. The sequence goes on from MU228071.1 coordinate 994,618, forward strand.
AAAACCATTGTTGGGACTAGTACCCACTAAATTATGTACTCTTCTAAAGTACATCCTATGAGGAGCTTAACCTTGGTAGGAGTTTACAACACCACTGTTAGGTGCTACCTGGTTAAGGGATTTTCCTTGGGTTTATAGAACCTTTACCCTATTAAGAGTACCATTTTCAAAGTGTCACCTTGTTAGATTATCTACAAAAATAATATGTTAGGATATACCCTATTAAGGGTTTTACCCTCCTGCAACTGTTGGCGAAAAACATAAACAATGATCTGTGAAATAGCACTACCTATGCTTGATTAGATCTACTGAAGAACACATCTCTTCTCAATATACTTCAATCTTCTCTGTCTTGATTGCAACTCCCACTTTTCACCGCACATGTCTAACACATGATCAAAAAATATAATCTTCAATTTTATCCAATATATATACTAAAATTCTAAGTCCAACACCTTGATCAAGCCATAAAATATAATTTTAAACATCCCGCTCAAATCCAATGCACCAAATAAAAAAATTAAATACACAAAAAATATTTCCAAGACCGCATTGACCAATACAATGATTTACATAAAATGTTGTGTCAAGGAGTCAAACACATTTTGAAAAAACACAACACTCCTAAAGAATCTTCTCCACATTCTAGCATCGAACAATGTGATGTCAGATCATCACCTTCAATCATGAAAACATATCACTGGATTAAGAATGACTCAACCGATTCCATCACAACCTCAACACTGATCACCAATCAAAGATTTATCAAATATCACTCGAGAACACAAACAATGTGACCTGTTAACAAATAAGTCTCTGCTCATTGATCATCTTTCCTTCACACCAGTCACAAAAATTATTTGCAGTTGCAACTGAATCATCTGAAAATTGTTGACCATCATATCCTGTGATCGCATCATAAGATATAACAAATATTTTACAAGACATTCAAATCATCTATCACTTCTCATTAACTATTCTATCAATTGCACGATTATACTTCAACCAATCTTAACTTCCTCATAAGATCACTTCATTAATAGCAGTCATGCATTAGAATTCTAGAGATGCACCTAAGTCTCTTGTAAAGATAGAAACCACTGAAACTCAATTCAACTTCATCATTCATCACAACTATTCTTGGAAACATACTAAGAACACAAATTCAATAGTTAGCATCAATGACAACATAATATGTGTTCATCCTGTAATCAAATTTACATCATGAAATCTCCAAAACTCACTTACCATCACTACATCAAATATGAAAATAATGTCCTCACTTGGCATTGATTGAAACACTCTATGCAACACTTTCTACCTCACCAATAATGGCGATATTATACCTTAAAAATGTTTCCACTTTTGTCTTTCATTTGTTCTACAATTACTCACCCTTTGTCATACATACATTCTCCCTTAATATGCATTCTCCCATAGCTTAAATATTCTCCCCCTTTGACAATAATTCCAAAGGTGTCAATCACACTTGATATCTTCTCTATTTTTCTTGACTTTATAGACTTCTCCCCCTAAGAAGTAGCCCCACAAAATCAATCCAATCATAAATATATTCAATGAATACACTAGGATTGATGTAACTACATGTTCTTCTAATTCAACTCAGATAGGGGAATGAACCCCAACCTACCTCTTAGATATTCAAATGTATCCTTAGGTAATGGTTTTGTGAAAATATCAGCAACATTCTCTTTAGTTGGCACATACTCCAACCTCACTTCCTTTTCATGTACATGTTCTCTAATAAAACTATATTTTATATCTATATCTTTAGTCTTAGATTACATCACCGGGTTCTTTGAATTATTAATAGAGCTTTTATTTACACAATAGGTAACCACCGATTTATTTAACTTCTCTTGAATTCCTTCCAAAATATTCTTGATCCAAACTTCCTATGTACAATTAATTGCAGTAGCAACATACTCAGCTTCAACTATTGATTGAGATATATAGTTTTTCTTCTTACTTGTCTAGGATACAAGCCACTCACCAAGAAAGAATGCACCTCCACTTTTTATCTTTTGTTCATCAACATTACCTATCCAATCAACATTAATAGACACATTCAAAGATAAAAACACCTTTATGTCCATACCAGAGACCATAATCTTCAATCCCCTTAAGATATATGAAGATTCTCTTTATTGCAACAAAATGAGATTCCTTTGGATTAGAAGAAAATCTTGCCACTAATCCAACTGCCTATGGTACATCTGGTCTGTAGTGCGCTATAGACTATAGCTTACCAATCATGGCCCTATAAAGTGTCTCATCCACCTCTTTAGATTCATCTTCATTTGATAATTTGCAACCAGTTACCATAGGGGTACCAACCAATTTTGAGTCCTCTAACCCAAAATTCCTCAATATTTCCCTTAAATACTTGGATTAACTTATGTAGATACCATTCTTCATATGTTGAACCTATAATTTAATGAAGAATTTGATCTCACCTGCCATATACATCTTGAATTATTTCCACATCTCCTTTGCAAATAATATTTTCATCTCTTAATTGCCACCAAAAATGATATCACCTACAAATATCTCAACAATCAACAATCTTTCATCTTTCTCAATCTTCAAATAAAAATTATTGTTATCACTAGTCCCGATGAAACTCAACTAAATCAGATATGAATGAAATCTCTCATACCATTGTCTATGTTCTTGTTTTAATCTATTTAAAGCTTTCTATAATTTCCAGACCATGTTCTTACCTTCTGAATTAGAAAATTCTTCAGGTTGTTCAATGTATACTTCCTCTTCCAAGATACCATTAAGAAAAGTGGTGCAGGAGCACCTAGGCTATCCTCTAAGCCCTAGATGTTTAGGCTTGTAATTGACATTGGCAAGTCCGTATGTGTATTTATTTTGGACCTTAGGAGGTATCGCAAGGTGTGTTACTAGGTGGATAGATAGTTAGTATCTAATCCAACCTAGTATAGTTAGGTTACTTTATTGCTTAGTTTGGTCTAAATGGGAAATATGGGTTAAATATGTCCTAGACCTTAGCATAGTAAGAAAGATACTTGTCTAGGCTTGTATGAGGCTGTCTCATCGAGCCATATGGGTTAGAGGCCCTAAAAGATAGGATGGAGGCATAAATGCAAAGATGCTCAAAGTTTCTCAAAAGTTGTCATGACAACATTTGCAACTTTTTGCAAATGTTGCATGCAACTTGACAAATTTGGCTTCCCCTCATTGTAGGAGTGGTAAATTAATGGAAAAATCCTAGAAACATGGAAGAATCATCTTAATGATGTATATTACTCATTTATCAAGGTAGAAGTGACTGTAAGAAAGTTTTGGAATAGCAAGAAGCTCTGCAATTCTATGTTGTTAGCAATATCCGAGCATTTTGAGTTACAAAGCATTTGGATGGATTGAATTGATTGATGTAATGATATATTTATGTTGATTGTATAGATAAAAGACTTTTTCTTTCAATGTGCAAGTTTGGTAGAGTTATTTTAGTAGCATTAATAAATTTATTAGGGTTTAGTGAGTCTACTGGTGTAGTTAAGCGTGATTTGTGTTTCCATGGTGATTATTTCATATTTTCACTTTTTTGCATTCTGTACGTACTTTCGTACAGTCCCTGTTTTAGTTTCGTGTGAACTTTCTCTACATTTCGCGCGAACTTTCTAGTTCTTCGCGTGGCTTAGAAAAGTTCTTCGCGCAATCTGGAATACTCTGTCGCGTGAAATTACAGTCCAGAGTTTCAAATTTAATATTTCATTGCCTCAGTTTTCTAACCATCTGTTGTTTCTGACATCTGTGCTTCTCTGATTTTATCTTTTGAAACAACATAACAGTGGTTTGCAGGACGCTGAGTCAAAGAAAAGCCATCATAAACTTCTGACATGTTTATTGTAGGAACCTGATATGAAGAAAGGCATTTCAAACTACTAATGAGTTTCATTGCAGGACGTTTGTCGAAGACCTTGTTTGTTTTCACAATTTCCTTTCTCTGTTTTCAGTAGGTAAAACACACTTTGGTTGGTGCTTAAAATGAATCATTGCCTTGCGTGATTGAAGTGTCTTTTAGATTGTAATCCTTAAGAACTACATGAACGTAGCCTCTCCCCTCGCCTTTATAGATCTTGGGTGTAAGAGAAATTCATGTGATTCTTCTAGAGTGGCTACCTCATAAGAGCTTTAGCACAGCCAGTGAGAGTGGATGCCCAACCGGTAACAGGCTAAAGCCAAGCCCTTCCAAACCGGTATACAAAAAAATGCTATTGTGATTAATGTCACAATAGATAGGTGTGAATTTGTTGTGGAAACCAAAATCTCCTCCAATACCCTAGTGGTGCGTTAAAGTCCTGACATTGTTAAGGTGAAAGCCTTGCTTTGAAAGGATTGGGAGAGCCCCCTTCATTGGGAAAATGACTTGATCACAACCACCTGAACGGATGACCTTACTACAAACTGTTGTTTTAGTTTTTCAAAAACCCTCTATCTGTTGGCGCGGAAGGTCAGAGACCAACTAAGACGCCCCACATTTTTATGGCTTTTAGTAGAGATAACAGCCCTTTGGGAAGCAATTCCTTTGGGGTTCGAAGCTTGGTATGTCTGAGAAGTGAGTGCAACCCTAACCAATTTTGTTGCATTTGTCATTCTTCTGAATCATCAAAGTCCTATTGTACTAGGCAATTCTGAGTTTTCACTGACTCTACTCGACCTGAGTGTCAAATGAAAAAAATCCTAAATCTGTATTAATCATACATCATACTTAATTCCTAAATACCTATTTGGCTAAACGAACCTTATGATCGAATTAATTTAATTAATAAAGTCCTAGCACTTTAATTAAATTAAATTCACCCTCTTTAGCTGAGACACATGAAAAAGGAATTAAATAATATTTAATAATTAAAAAATATCCTCATTTCAATAATTGAATTTAATTATTCAGATAATTGAGAAAAAGTAATTATGAGGTCATATTTATTTAATTAATTGGATATTCTCTCAAAATCTTATTTCTATTCAGAAATGGAAACT
>MU228071.1:999746-1021049 GCA_018584345.1 Thuja plicata
TTTCAATAAAGCTTTCTATTTTTAACTGGCTTTTCTAGTTGTTTTATTTCAAAACAGGAAAGTTTCTATTCTGATCTTCTCAGGGTTTATAAAAGAACCCTCTTTCTTCATTCAAACCCCCTGAAAAATTTACTCAAAATTGCATTGTTAGAATACTAAATTGTTGTCTCATTTTCTTCATATCATATAGAATAATTTCATATTGCAAATAGATAGTTTCAATTTCTAGACTAAATTGTATTGAAATCATGTCTTAGCTTAGTCTCTCATATTTCAATTTCTTAGCATAATCTTTGCATTGCATTGCACTTATCATGATAAATCCTTCATTCTTAGATTGGTCCATGGTTGTGAGACTCTCATCCTGAGACAAAAATTCAAAAACCCCATCTAGATAGAAGGCAACAGGTTGAATCACATAGGCAGGCAGGATGAATAACTCATAATCAGTCTTGTTTGTACCTGGTGAAGAAGGACTATGTTGAAGTGTGTGGTTGATTACCAAGGCCAAAATTAACACATACAACCATGGGAATCTCCTAAGGGTAGATTAATGATTTAGGTGAGCCTATGTATAGTCTATATATGCAAGTAGAGGTCCTAAAGAGTTGAGCTACTATTTTTAGAGTTATTCCCTAGGCGAACAATGTATGTCTGGTTAGGGGTACAACAGTACAAGAATCAAGTGCCATTGCAAGGGAGAGTGTGAGGGAAAGAAACCAAGTGTGGTCCCAAGAGCCTCAGGGTATAACTAATCCCTTCCTATGAGCCTAGATCCTATCCAATGCATCTTGATATATTTTTAATAACAAATCAGTGTGTCATTGTCAATGCTTGAAAATAGGCCTAAAAGACCTACCTTTCAGGACAATAGTGTACGGATGGGTTGAGGAGTTAAAAACTTGAAAATATTTAAGGTCTTGCAAAAGGGTATCCAATTCCTAAGTTATTTTTTAGGGTTGCATGGAATGTTTTGACAAGAAACCAGAAAATCCCTCTGGATAGGGCTAATAGTGCTACTAGGCCTAATAGGCTCCAAAGCAATGTGAAGTTGGAACTCAACCACTTTGGTGTAGAAGGCCCATTCAACTGGGATTAAAAAGATGTCAAAAGGATGTCTTGAAAGTGGATATTTCCTTTGTAGCACTTGTATGGATTTTTGGGAATAATTGAGCTTGGGATCACCCAAGGAAGCATCGAGGTTAAAGAGTACTTTCAGTGGTGGAGGACTTTAAAGATTGACACAAAGCAACTAACTCTTATTGTGGAGCTAGAATAGGATTGGGGTGTGAAGACTCAAGGATTTGGGGGATTCTAGAAGGGAATTAGGATCCTAGGTGAACTAAGGCAAGTTAAGACCTTAGTTGAGACAGTGCAATCCAATCTTGGGACTCTTCTATCAAAGTGGTATCAGAGCCTCTTTTGATTAGGATTGTGGTTAATGTTATAACCAAAGGAATCCATTGGAGAGTCAACAATGGTGAATAATGCTGAATTAGCAAATAAGGTAGATGAAAAAGTGGAGGAGAATAGATAACTCTAAGATAGGTTAGCTCAATTGGAGCAAAAAGTGGATGAAGTTGATATAAAAGAAAATGAACTCAAGGACAGAATAGAAGGGAAAGGCAATGAGATTTCCATTGAAGATGAATTCCTTGAGGCTGACCATATCCTAAACAAATAACTATTCCTAAAAGCCCTAAAGGAAATGTGTGGAAAAGCATTGGAAGGAGTTCCCATTTTTCAATGGAAAAATGGAACCATAGGTAGTCCTTGATTACATAGAGGGACTAGAGAACCATTTTGAGTGTGATGGAATCATAGAGGCTCAAAAGGTGAAGGTTGCTAAAGAAAGACTGAGAGGGTCTACTCTCACTTGGTGGAAATTCATCCAAGATAAGAGAGAGAAGGAAGGGAAAAGGCTCATTGCTTCATGGAAATCTATGGTAGCAAGAGTAAGAGATGCTTACATCCCTAAGGATTACGAAATCCAATTGCACAAGAGAAGACAAGGTCTAAGATAGAAAGACCTAGATGTCAACTCATATGGTGAAAATTTTTAGAGACTTTGTATGAGGTCAAGACTAGAAAAGGATGAGAAAGTAAAAATATCAAGATATCTTAATGGACTTAAATGGACCATTCAATATGAGATGAGTATTTTAACTCCAGACACTGTTCATAAATGCCACCAAATTTCTATCAAGGTGGAAGACAAGTTGAAGAAGAAAAAAGACTCCAATACTTCAAGAGGAAGGGGTAGAGGAAGAGACACTAGAGGACAAAGAAGTGGTTATGGATGAAGAAACTATGAATCTAAAGGAAAAGAAGAGACTAAGCTAACTGAACAACATAAAGGAAACTTCAATAGAGGGAGTCCACATAGAGGAAGGAACTCTAATAATATAGGAAGAGGCAGTAGTCAAGGAAGAGGCAACTATTTTTCCAATATAAAGTGTTATCACTGTAATTAGTTAGGACATCCAGCATATAGGCTTCCAGAGAAGGGAAGTACCTCTTGAGGAGGTGACAAAAGAGTGAACTGTGTTAATGAAGAGACAAGTGGAAACAAGAACATTGAAGTGCCATTAGAATCAGAGGAGGGAGATAATCTCATGATGAGGAGAACTCTAATCAAAGAGCCAGTGAAGGAAAAACTCAGTCAAAGGAGATCATTGTTCAGAGTGAAGTGTAAAATGATGGGAAAAGTGTGTAAAGTCATCATAGACTCAGGGTCGACTGACAACATAGTGTCAGAGGAGGAAGTTAGTAAGTTAAAAATGAAAAGGATACCCCACACCAGTCCCTATAAGGTCACTCAGCTAAACAAAGGACAACATGTCCTAGTTAATGAGAAAGCTTGGGTAGAATTCTCCATTCGGAGATATAAGGATAAATTTTTATGTGATGTCTTACCTATGGATGCATGTAACTTGCTCCTAGGTAGACAATGGAAATTGTATAGGAAGGCTATGCATGATGGAGTGAAAAATTCATACTCCTTCAAGAAAGAAAATGTGACATACAAAATCTAGTCACTATTGGAGGATGCAGAATTGAAGTCTACTAGTCCTAATGTTCTCATGGTGAGTGAAAAGGAGTTCTTAGAGACCTTATAAGAAGGAGAAGGAGTTGGCTTTTCACTGGTGTTGAAGCAAAAGGACTTTGCAGACAAAATATAGAAGATGACAGAGCTGCCAAAAGAAGTCCAAGAGATGCTAGTGAAGTATGATGGAATAGTGAGTGATGGACAACCATGAAACCTACCCCCTAAGAGGTATGTAAGCCATCAAATAGAACTAATACCAAGAGCTACCCTACCCAATAAGGCATCTTATAAAATGACTCCCCAATAGAATGAAGAAATTGCTAGAAAAATCTAGCAGCTTTTAGAACAAGGCCTTATCAAAAAGAGAATTAGCCCTTGTGTTGTACCCACAGTCCTAGCACCTAAAAAGAGAGGAACTTGGAGGTTATGTACAGACTCCAGAGAAATCAATAGGATCACCATTAGGTATAGGTTCCCTATCCCTAGGATAGAAGACCTAATGGACTATTTAGGAGGAGCAAGGTACTTCACAAAGATATACCTAAAGAGTGGCTATCATCAAATCAGAGTAAATGAAGGGGATGAGTGGAAAATAGCCTTCAAGACTATAGAAGGAATGTATGAGTGGCTTGTCATTCCATTTGGGTTTTCAAATTCCCCATCATCATTCATGAGGCTGATGAATGAAGTACTTAAAGATTACAATGGAAATTTTTATAGTGGTCTACTTAGATGATATACTCATCTATAGTAAGACAAGGGAAGAATGCCTCAAACACTTGGAATTGGTTTTTAAGAAGTTGTAGGAGGATTTTTTGATGATCAACATGTTACCCCACTTTTGGTCTGCATACCTTTGTGACAAAGTGGATGTTTGATGTGTAGTAGTAGTCTTGAAAACTTCACGTAAGTCTTGAGTCTAAGTCTATCTATCCTCTTAGGATAGGAGACCTTTATCAGATTTCCCTAAAAATTGCCTTCTCTTCTGTGAGCCGAGAGGAATTAGCCTCTAAGATCATGTTTCTTTGGGTAGGTTAAGTTCCCAAATCCAATAAAGGTCATGTTTCGAAGGATTCTAACATTGATTTTATATGCACTTGAAGTTTTTTGCCTTAAAGCATTCCCTTTGGTAGCATGGCGGAAAATTGTTTCTGAGCTTCTCCTCGACGGAAAATCACCTGTAGAGTGCATTTTCCGCAACAGACAGAACTTAGAGTATCAGAGGTCAGTGGAAGTCAAAAAAGAGGGATTTGGGAATAAGAAATATTTAGGCACTCAGATTAAATCTATTTCAAGAAAAAGGAATGATTGAATGAGGAAGAATTCAAGATGTAAGCCTATTGGCAGAAAAGTGGAAAATGGCTTCTCCGCTACTCCAACAGGCAGCTTTCTACCTACGAAGTGTGTTTTCTGCCAAATAATTTTATGAAAGGACTTTAAAAAAGAATCAATCTCATGAGTGATCCAAGGCATAAATAAAGTGGATGAATTCAAGACATTCCATTTTAGCATCTCAATGAGCTAAATTTCTCCCTCATTGGATTTTTGAGCAGAGAGCACTCTTGAGGCATTTCTCTGCCGAAGGGGAAGCGAAAAAGTGATTTTCTGCTACCTCCAGAAAGTTACCGTTACGGTGACTAAAGTGAAAGGATGTTTCTTAATGGCCCATTAGAGTAAAAGTAATTAATTCAAATAAAGCCATTTTACTCTATAACAGACTTTTCCATTAATGTCTTAGTCTTTTCATTTGTGTGGCGCGGGAAGTCGGTTGTTAAATGGTAAGAATTCAAAATTTACAAAATCAGTGAGGCATTACAAGCAGGATCTACCATATATTTGATTGTCTGAATCTGAAGCTCTTGACTATAGTTATTCCTTGCTCTTGTGTTCTTAAGAGATATCCCTAATCCCTAGTCAAGATCAATTGAAGTATGGCTACGAGATTTATGGGATTCGATGGGATGAATGGCATCACATCTGATTGGCATAAGATTACAAACACTTCTTTGAAGTTCTTTGATATATAGAACTTCTAGAATAGATTGAAGGAAGACCAGATGCACCTTATTACTAAGAAGTTAAAGGAGAGTGGGTTGGTAAAAGCTGCTAGTTTTCCTGTTGTTGTTCAATCTCCTGAGCTTGTTCAAGAGTGCATAGCCTGATATAACCCAGATACCAAGAAAATCCTCCTACCCAACGACACAGTGCTACTATCCATTGATCGGGATTCTGTCCAAAACTCCCTGCATATTCCAGAGCAAGCTGAATATTCAAAGATGACATATAGTTAGGCCGTTACCAAATATATAGCAAAGAAGGCCGTATGGAAGAAATAAATAATGAAGGCATGGTTTCAAGAGCCGAGGAGCACCAAAGGCAAGTTGCACAAAACATTATACGACATGAATCTAAAACTAGAGATTGTAGACATCTTGGTGTTGCTCCATAGGATCTGAGGTCAAAATGACGCACTAAATTTCATTGAGCACCATTTCTTCTTGGTTCAGTACATTTGTTCTCAGTACTACTTTATTGATTGGGCCCTCATGGTAAGATAAAATCTCTCCAATGCCCTAAGTAGAGCTAAACTACAAAATGAGTTCTACATGTCTTTGGTCCTTATATATATATATATATATATATATATATATATATATATATTAGCCACAATCCAATTTTTTCTAGGGCTTCCTAGATTAGAAGAGTTCCTCGATGATGTTAAAATATATGAATTTTTCCCATGTCTTCAATTACACAATAGTTATGTTGAATATCTCAAAGCTAACGATGCATTTACAATGAGACTGTGCAGGGAGCTACAAGTTTGTCCAGAAAGGATTTTTTATTTTGAAGCCATGGCTTTTATCAGCCAATTTGGGTTCTTTTTCATTCAATTTGTAGATTTCTCATATATTCGTCTTGCAGGATTTGATGACTTCCCTTTGAAGCGGCACAAATACCCTGATGATATGATCGTGCTAGTGGAGGTGATGAGGCAGGAACTTCAAGTGAATCTGATCTACCCCGACACTAAGAAGAAGGGCTATGATTTCCTGATGACTATTGGAGCCTACTATTGTGCATCCCTATCTGAAGCAAAGAATGTTCTGAAAACATTCTCAAAAATGTTTTCATTGGAGATATATGATGTTCTGAGGCCACAATATGACCCTGTAAATTATGCCTAAGATTTCCTGCAAATGAGTCATGCAATTCATCATGTTGATGATATTGAAGACTATTGGGCTAATTGCAAAGATGACTTGGAGATCAGGGAGAGGTTCTACGCTAGATCAACTATTGAACAAGTCAAAAGGTTCAAATTTAACATTGTTGTGGAGGGACTGGAGGACGATGGCCAGCATATGCATGATAATACATATTTAGAGAAGATAAAGCCACTTCCTATAAGCTCTGATCCCATACTAGGGAAGGCCATTAACAACTTGGAAACCCTGATGGGTGGGATTTATAAGAGAACATAGCAGTGGGTCGAATGGACTGTAGGCAGAAGGAAGAGATCAGAAAGGAAGCCTCCTACTCAAAGAACCCTAGAAAAAGATACTTCAAGCATTGTAGTATCCTCTTTAATAATACTCCAGACTGTGGCCAAGGATTAATCTCAGCCATCTGGTGGAGGTGATGAGCCTCCTGAGAAAGAGATCCAACCGAAGAAGACATGTGGAGAAGGTCCACTTCCAGACATCGGGCCAACAAAATAAATAGTTTCTATAGACCTGGCCAAGTCAACAGAAGAGCCCACTAAAGGTCCGGGACCTGAGCAACCAGATAAATCTATTGTTATAGACACACAAGTTGGCACTTTGACCCAAGATACTCCATGGTGAGGGTCCCCTGTTGTAGTAGAGGTGGGTGAGGATACCTCCAATACCTCAGCCATAGAATTAGATGAGAGGGTTAAGAAGCAACAAGATGTTTCTCAAGTCATCAGATTAGTTTCCTCTTCTCCAACATTAGTGAATCTATTTTCTTCCAGGCCTAAAGCTACTCCTCCGATCATAAGGAAGTTGTTCATAGAAGATTTGGTTTTCACTTCCAAAGTTACCAATATGGAATCCTGGATAGAACATACTTTAGAGCAGAAAAGGAAGAGATCAGAGGAAGGATCTTCCAGCAAAGACACTCTCTCACGGGCCCTGCAACCTAGCACCACAGTGGGTAAAACAAAGAAATTGAAGACAATGTCTACACTGGGTCAGGATCTTGAAATAGGGAATTTCACTATGGAGGTTGTCAAGCCTACTAAGGAGGGTAGAATTGAGGATATGACTGCCTCTGATTTTCAGTTGCAGTCATTTGATATGGGGCTTTCTCAGTATGACACCAAGGTAGACTAGTGGAAGTCCACCAATTGGTAATGGAGGAAGAACTCAAGGAGCTCAAAACTGCTAAAGTTCAACTCAAGGTAGAACTGGCTAAGCTGACTAGCTTCATTAGATAGCTCATCACTCTGATAGAATGTTTTCCCAGTACCTAGACCACTTTTCATCCCACTGTTGTGGAGAACCAAGCCATCATAGCCAAGTTACAAGAAGACAGACACTTTGGGAAAATTGGCAAGCGATGGATTGAGAGGTTCAAGTCTGAAGGATAAGTGGTCATTGAGAAATTGGGTAATGCTCTCTTAAGGCTGTAAATAGAGAGAGATAATATTGGCAAGAATTTGTAGACTCTCATAGCAAAGAGGGTAAAATGTTAGGAATGCATAGTGATGCTGCATGTGGAAGTAAAGATGAAGACTAAGGAATCTCTAAAGGCCAAAATTTTATAGAAAGGAGACGAGCCTTTGATCGAATGGCTTTAGAGTCTAAGTTTAAAACTGAGATGATTATCCAAGCCAAGGCAAGGTTGCAACAGACGGATGTCAAGATCAAGGAGGAAGAGAGCAAAGATTTTAAACTCCTTTAGGCGCTTCACACAGAATCACAAACAAGTGGTCAGGGGAAAGAGATACTTGGAGTATCTCTTATGCAGAAATAATTCTCTGAATATGTGCATAAGTTAGCAGAGTAGTCTTCTTCTGACTTGGATAAAATACTAGAGCTCCAACAGCTAAGTGGGTGTATTTTCAAAGTTACGAAAGAGATAAAGGATCGGGTCGATACAATCAAGAGTCTATCCAAAGAACATTCCAGATAGCTCATCTGATATACCAATGTCCATGTTAATAGACATGAAGAGCTCATCCAAGTAATTACAGTTGTCACTGCCCACAGGGCTAAGTTAGACAAGGGGAAGAAAACTTAAGTTTGAATAGATTCCCTCTTTCACTAAATCTTGATAATATTGTAACGGATAAACTATCTAGTTGAGGAAGTTGAACCATTTTGGTTGCCTCTTTTTGTAATGGTCCAACTCTGGAACTCTATATGTATCTTTTCAAAAATCAATAAACAGGTCAGCTAAATTTTGGTGCAAAAGATAACATTTTGTTGAGTCAAATTTGTATGTCTGAATGTCATTTCTTTAACTGCTCCATTGCATTGCATTTACGTATCTATTGAATTCAAATATTTATTTGGATTTAGACTTACATTTTATGGTTAAACCGGAATTTTGTATTATGATTTGATATAGTTAATTAAGGGGAAATTTTGTGTTGTTTAAATTCTGGGAGATGCCCTTGTGAAATAGATTGATTCATTATCATTTTATCATTAAATCTTTAAGTCTTGCATTTGCATTTTAATTATCAGTTATTGCATTACCAATTTTAAGGAGTCATATGATTGATGAAGTCTTGAAATTGGCTAAAGTTAGAATCAGATTTATCATGCCTGAGCTATTTCGTGTCTAGGTTTAGCTTGGTTTGCCTCTTCTATTCTTGGGTAAAGAAAATACCCCTGTTAGAATAGGAAAGATCAATATTCATTGAAGATAAATTTACTTAAGGGAGCTATACCTTTAAATTCAGAGGGAAATTAGTTGTTAAGTTACAATTTCCCAACTGTTGTATTCAATTGTTCTTAAATATTTGGGTATTCTAGAGTTAAAGCATAAAAGAACAATCTGTTTACCAACACAATGTAGAAAAGTGTGAATTCATTGAGACAAACTTGGTGTACCTTGGTTTTGTGCTATCTCAGGGTAACTTAAAGATGGATCCTAGAAAATTGGATGCCATCATCAACTGGCCTACTCTAAGAACAAGCACTGAGATAAGAAGCTTTCATGGCCTTGCACAAAACTATAGAAATTTTATTAAGAAATTTAGTGCAATCTATGCTCCTATGTTGGACACTGTTAAAGGAGGCATGAAGATTAAGTTTGTTTGGAATGAGCAAGCTAACCATGGTTTTGAGCTACTAAAAAAGAAGATTGCAACACAACCAATTTTGGTTTTGTCAAGATTTGAAAAGCTATTTATAGTGTAGTGTGATGCCAGTAATGTGGCAATTGGAGTTGTCTTAAGCCAGGAGGGAAGACCAGTGGCTTTCTATTTGGAGAAGTTGAGTGAATCTAAGAAGAAGTATTATTCTTATGACCTAGAGATGTATGCTCTGGTCTTTTCACTGAGAAAATGGAGGCATTACTTGCTTCCAAAGGAGCTCATAGTCTATTCAAAAAATCAAGCCTTGCATTTCTTGAACTCATAAGACAAATTAAGCCATAAGCATATGAAGTGGGTTGAATACTTGCAAGAATACACATTCAACATAAAACACAAGAAGGGATTGCAGAACAAGGTTGCATATTCCTTGACTAGAAGAGCCATTACTTTCCAAGAGATCTAACTTCAGAGCATGGGAAAAGACAACTTCAAAGATCTATATGGTGATGATGAAGACTTTGCAGACATTTATAAGGTATGTCAAGAATATTAGAACCACTTTCGTAGTAAATATTCAGAATATACTTTGCAAAGTAATCTCCTATTTAAAGGAAGTCAACTATGTGTCCCTAAAGGGCCTATAAGGGAGATTTTGATTCAGGAAAAGCACAATGGTGCATTAAGTGGTCATTTTGGGGTCAGTAAGACACAAGAACTTTTTCAGATATTTTACTTTGTTCCAAAGATGAATTTTGATATCATAAAGTATGTTGAAAGTTATATTTTGTGTCAGAAGGCCAAAGGAACATCCACTAATGCTGGCCTATACCAACCACTTCCTATCCCAACTAGAACATGGGAATGCTTGAGCATGGACTTTTTGGTAGGATTTCCTAAGTCAAGACAAGGACTGGACAGTGTCTATGTGATAGTAGATAGATTTAGTAAAATGGCTCACTTTATGTCATTCAAAACAACCAATGATGTCAGTCAAATAGCTTCCCTTTTCTTTAAAGAGGTTGTCAGAATACATGGATTGTTCTTGAGCATTCTGTCAGATAGAGACACTAAGTTTATGAGTCACTTTTGGAAGACTCTGTGGTACAATTTGGGCACCAAATTATCCTTTGGATCTGCATACCATCGTCAGAATGATGGTCAAATAGAAGTAGTTAATAGGATCCTTGGAAATATCCTAAGATTCTTAACAAAGGAGTATGGTCAGACATTGGACCAACTCATAGGTCAAGTTGAATATGCTTACAATGACACTATGAATAGGACTAGTGGTAAGAGTCCTTTTGAAATTGTATATGGTCTACACCCTAGAGGCATTTATGAGGTCAAATAATTTAAGGATGGATTGAAAAGCAATGGATATGCTGAGGACTTTTCATATGCTATGCAAGAAGTTCATGACACAGTCAAAAAGAAACTAATTGACAACACTAAGAAGATCAAGAGTAAAGTTGATGAAGGCAAAAGGGATGTTAAATTCAAGGTTGGAGATCTAGTGATGGTACATCTCAACAAGGCTAGACTACAGAAAGGAATCCCATACAAGTTAAAGATGAGAAGAATTAGCCCCTACACTATACTGGCCAAGTATGGAGAAAATGCTTACAAGGTAGAGTTACCAAAGAATAGTGGCTTGTCACCTATCTTTAACATTGCAGACTTGGTTCTATACAAAGGACCAATCCCTGATCTAGATCAAAGTTTGACTGAGGTCATCCAAGAGGTAGAAGAACTCCATTTGCCATCTACACTAGTCAAGAAGGCAGACTGCATACTGGAATCTAATATTTACAAGAAAACTAGGAAGAAGGATTACAAAGAACACTTAGTGAAGTGGAAAGGACAACTGGATGCAGATGCAACATGGATAAAGGAGTAAAAGTTCAAAAATATGAGCATTGATCCTAACCTAATCAATCCAAGGGTTGATTGAAGTCTTTCACTTGGGGAGGATGGTGCAGGAGCACCTAGGCTATCCTCTAAACCCTAGATGTTTTGTCTTGTAACTGACATTTTCCAAGTCAATATGTGTGTTTATTTTGGACCTTTGAGGTCTTGCAAGTTGTTTTACTAGGTGGATAGATAGTTAGTGTCTAATCCAACCTAGTATAGTTAGGTTACTTTATTGCTTAGTTTGGTCTAAATGGGAAATATGGGTTAAATGTGTCCTAGACCTTAGCATAGTAAGAAAGATGATTTTCTAGGATTTTATGAGGTTGGATCATTGATCCATATGGGTTAGAGGCCCTAAAAGATAGTATGGAGGCATAAATGCAAAGATTCTCAAAGTTGCTCAAAAGTTGTCATGACAACATTTGCAACTTTATGCAGATGTTGCATGCAACTCGACAACTTTGGATTCCCCTCATTGTAGGAGTGGTAAATTAATGGACAAAGCCTAGAAACATTGAAGAAGCATCTTAAGGATGTATGTGACTCATTTCCTGAGGTAGAAGTGGCTGTAAGCAAGTTTTGGAATAGCAAGAAGCTCTGCAATTCTATGTTGTTAGCAATATCTAAGCATTTTGAGTTACAGAGCATTTGGATGGATTGAATTGATTGATGTAATGATAGATTTGTTTTGAGTGGATAGATACAAGGATTTTTCTTTCATTGTGCAAGTTTGGTAGAGTTAGTTTAGTAGCATTAATACATTGATTAGGATTTAGGGAGTCTATTGGTTCAGTTAAGCATGATTTGTGTTTCCATGGCTCCCCCATGAAATCTAACGGTGGAATCTCCTAAGGATAGATGAATTTTTTAGGGGAGCCTATTTACATTGTACATATGCAAGTAGAGGTCTTGAAGAGTTGAGCTACTATTTTTAGAGTTATGCCCTAGGCGAACAATGTCTGTCCGGTTAGGGGTATAACAGTGCAAGAATCAAGTTCCATTGCAAGGGAGAGTATGAGGGAAAGAAACCACATGTGTTTCTAGGAGCCTTATGGTTTAAATGATCCCTTCCTATTATCCTAGAACCTATCCAATCCATCTTGATATATTTTTAACAAGAAATCAGTGTGTCACTGTTAATGCTTAAAAATAGGCCTAAAAGACCTACCTTTGAGGACAGTAGTGTACAGATGGGTTGAGGAGCTAAAAACTTGAAAATATTTAAGGTCTTTGAAAAGGGTATCCAATTCCTAATTTATTTTTTAGGGTTGTATGGAATTTTTTGACAAGAAACTAGAAAAACCCTCTAGATAGGGCTAATAGGGCTACTAGGTCTAATAGGATCCAAAGCAATGTGAAGTTGGAACTCGACCACTTTGGTTTAGAAGACCCATTAAAATTGGATTAAAAAGATTTCAAAAGGATGTCTTGAAAGTGGATATGTCCTTTGTAGCACTTTTATGGATGTTTGGGAAGAATTGAGCTTGGGATCACCTAAGGAAGCATAGGGGTTAAAGAGTACTTTCAGTGGTGGAGGACTTTCAAGATTGGAACAAAGAAACTAAATCTTAGTGTGGAGTTGGAATAGTCTTGGGGTCTAAAGACTAAAGGCTTTGGGGTATTCTAGAAGGGAATTAGGATCCTAGGTGAACTAAGGAAATTTAAGACCTTGGTTGAGACAGTGCAATCCAATCTTGGGACTCTTCTATCAAAAAGATGACTTTACATCCATTTGATATACCTTGAATCCTTTATAAGAAGCATATGCAAGGCATATCCTTACACCTTCAATTCTTTCCATAGGTGAAAAAATTTCACCATAGTACATGCCTTACTCCTGTGCATATCCTTTGCACACCAAAATTTCCTTGTTCATTACCACTTCACTTGTCTCATTCATCGTGTTTATGAAAATCCACTTAGTACCAATAACATTCTTGTCCACCGGTCTAGACACTAATGTCCAGGTATTTTTCTTCTTAATATACTCCAATTATACTTCCACAACTTTCACCCAATCTTGATCTTTCAATGCATCTTTAGTTGTTTTAGGCTCAAAATTAGATAACAAAAAAATACCTTCTCTTGCATTCCTTCTTGTTAACACACCATCATTTATGTCACCAATAATTTGATCAAGGGAGTGATTCAACTTTACATATTTTGGAAACACTGGTTTAGTTCTAGGATTTTCTCCAACTGCTTGTATTGGTTCCTATTCAATTACTTGTCTCTCCATAGGTTCTTCTGTAGTGTCTTGCTCCACTAGTTTTACATATACAATCCCATGATAGTATTCTAGTTCCTTCTTTCTAGATTCATCATTATTATCATAAAATTCATCTATTCTTACACTAGCACTTTCCACTATCTTATTTGTTCTTTTGTTCAAACACTTGTAGAAATTATTCTTAGAGGAGTATCCTAAGAATATCCCCTCATCACTGCTTGGGTCAAACTTACCTGAATTTTCATCTCTTTTTATATAACATCTACTCTCAATTTTTTTTGAAATAACTCATGCATAGTGATCTACTATACCATAGTTTACAGGGAGTTTTGTTTGTACCTTTCTTCAAATGAACTCTATTAAAATTGTAAACAAAAGTGCTCACTTCTTCTCTCCAAAATTTCTATGCAACACCTTTTTGAATCATTAATTACCTAGCACAATCAATGATAGAGATGTTTTTCTTTCAGCAATACTATTCTATTGAGGTGTTCTAGGAGCTGACATTTGTCTTTTAATTCCTTTTTATTCACAATATGTAGTAAACATGTGTCAATTAAACTCTCCTCCTCTAGCAGATCTAAGATATTTCAGGATCTTATCGGTCTCCTTCTCCACTCTAGCTTTGTAAATCTTAAACATGTGAAAAGCTTCAGATTTGTCTCTTAACAATATAACCCACATCATTCTAGAACAATAGTCAACAAGAAACATGAAATATCTATCACCATAGTAACTTTGAGCTCTCACATGACACAATAGATTGGTATGAATCAGATCTAAAATACTTTTAGAAAAATGATTTTTACTGATGAAACTAGAACTAGTTAACTTCCCAAGATGACATTCTTTGCACATTACAATGTCTGGTTTCACTAGGTTAGGAAATCCTCTCACTATCTTCATCTTACTAACTTTGATCAGGTTATCAAAATCTACATGACAAAACGTCTTATTCCATAACCAAAAATCTTCAACCTTAGAAATCATACAACTCTTTATAGTAGAATTTAGATGGAATGAGTTACCTTTAGTTTGTTCACCAGTAGAAATCAGTTCTCCTTATTTCCCAATAATCCCGCATATACCTCCATTGAACTCCAATCTGAAACCTTTGGTATTCAATTGAGAAACAATTAACAAGTTGTATCTTAGATCATCAACCCAGTAAACATCATCACAAGTTTTTTTATCATTCAAAGTAATAGATTCTTTACCTTTTATCAAATCTTACCCAAATCATTCCCAAATCTTACCAAGCCTCCATCACATTCTTCCAACTTTATGATCTTTGTTTTATCACTGGTCATGTGATGAGTATACCCAGTGTCAAAAATCCAATTACCACTATGATTCATATTAGAAACCAAATCTTTCTCACCTTCTTCTAAGGGTTCTTCCTTTACTGCAACAAACACAATTTCTTCTTCATCTCTTCCATTAGATTCTTCATCAGTAACACCTTCCTTGGCTCGGTAGCATGATTTCTTGTTCTTATCCTTGAATCTTCATATATACCAAGAATATCGATTTGACAGGAAAGAAAACCACATAATCATTTAAATAACCCTATTCTAAGATTTAACAAACATAGAATAGACAAGGAAGTAAACACAAAGGAGATTTCAAAATTTCAGATGCATAGAATACGAGGATCTGAGTACTAAAATATCAAAGGATTCAAACCCACCCTCAATCCACCAATTGACAGAAGCCATGAAGAATAATCTAAAACCCTTAAAATCCTAAGCTTTCACATTTCTTTCAATCCAAACCAGAGCCAAAACCTGTGTAACCTATGTGTGCAAAAATGGCCAAAAGAATCTTGATAAAGAAAGCCTACTCAACCTAGGGTTTCCAAAGCTCATGCAACCCTAAAAGATAACTCAACTTAATCAGAACTCAACTTACAATTGAGTACAAAGATTTAATTAATTAATAATTACATGCACTTTTCCTACTAACAACTTAACTCAACTTTAATTTAAACTTATATTTTAATTTTATTAAAAGAATGTGCAACTTTAATTGCATATTAATATTTAATTAACAATTAATATTTTTAGGATTTTAATAACACACAAATTGATAATTAATTATCAATTGATTAATTATGCCTTTAAATTTTAATATTTAATTAAATCCTCTATTTCCAAAATTGAACTTTTTAATTAAGTCTTTTTAATCAACACATGCATTTAATTAATTTTCATTAATTAAATACCCTCATATTTAATATTTCCAAATTTAATAAGATTTAATTATTTAATTACGTAATTAATATAATAAATACTTAATCATTAATACCAAAGTCACATCAAACACATGACCAAACAACAAGATGAAGGAACAAACTAAACCCAAAATGCCACAAACAAGCACAAAGGAAGGGTTCACAAATGACGTCACCTTGACGAATTTGGAAGGTAGAAAATAAGATATGTCTCCTATTTCAGGACAGTAAATGGCTTAAGTTGGGATTTGGACCTGTCTGTTATCTCCCCTCTCTTACCATTGAGATATTGCAATAGGGCACACTCATCTTGGCAATTTAGGGAAGTTGATGCCCTGTACCTACAAACCTTTGGGTAAGTGCAAGAAGTTGAGTCCACTTCTAGAGGAAATTTTTGCACACGAAACCCACTTTTGGAAAAAGATGTTTTCTAGAGAATTTTTCCACCAAATTAAAACCCATTTTAGATATGATTATATATATTATAAATACATAGTTTATTTTTAAATTAGACTAATTTTAATAAATTTTAAGTAATTTCTAATAAAACAACTCAATAAGTGTGAAATAACAGGTTTCCTTATTTTTTATAACACTAATTTATTTTCATATTTAAAAAAAAAATTCTATGAAATCAAAGTACAGACAATTTTTTTCACTTCAAAAAAAATAAAAACTCAAAAATGATGAGTTTAGGTCAACTTATGCTTGTCATACACGAGAGGTTTTCAAAATAAAAATTACGCCCAATAAAAAAATAGTAGAAAAAAATATATTCAGTAAAAAATTACAAAAAAATATGCTCATCAATCTTGAGTGTCTTAAAATTGATATTCCAAAAGGATTAAAAAAATACTTTCATTTAGGTCAAATTATGGTTGCCATACACAGGCATGGAAGGTCCCAAAAGGGTAATTTTTAAATAATTATTTTTGGACACATCATACAGAAATGTAAGATAGACACGCCACACAGAATTATAAAAAAATACACCAACCATACACATGCAAGCATGGGGTTAGTAAAATCACCCTAACACATACATAATCACCATGAAAATAACCAAAATATTATGGCATCAATGTTGAAAAGTAAATTATGGGTGGGAACTACAAGAGTCCATTCCACCCATTCCTAAGTCAAGATCCCATGATTAACAAATTGTCACCCATTTGCAAAAGAATTGGTAAATGTGTATGAGTATTTGAAGAGTTTTAATTCTTGGTGAGAGGTTGTGGTTGAGATAAGGGTGGTTTGTAGGGTTCTATAGGAGCCATAGGGTCTATCTCAAGGCCATCAAAGAGACACTCTTGGGGTAGTGAGCCCTTTACAAAGAGAAAATTGTGGGTTGTGTTCTTTTGTTCCATAAGACTTGAATTATAACCTAGCCTCTCCCCATAAATGGGGAAGGAGAAAACCACATCCACCCATCCTAAAATTATGACCTAATCTAAAAAGAGCCAAGAAAAAAGAATCACAACACTTGGACCCCTTGCAATGCTTTAGGTTTTTTACACTACACTCATTAAAATTCCACACATGTCATCCAAGTAACAAGTTGAACAATCAGCCCACTGTTGTCAATCAGGATTGCACCCTTACCAAATATGAAATTGTCTATTTTGTTAAAACATGGAAACACTCAGATTGTTGGTTATCTGTGGTGAGAGTGAATCTTCAGATCATGGGTCAGCTTCCTCTTTGTGATAAAATAAACTAACTTTGAAAAAGGAAAGGGAATAAGAAAGATACTTGGAAATGTAAATACAACTTTAAAACGTGATACACCATAATTTTCCAATCCTCATAACTCTCACAACAATTTTAATCCACAATAAATCTTAAATAAAGAATAACCCTCACAATCCACGTGCAATATCAGACCCTCAAAAGGTTTTAAAATTTAATAAATATGAAAAGGGAAAAGATTTTCCACAATTGAAATCACTAAAATCACACAAAAACAACCATGAACCTGATACGCAAAGTAAGAAATAAGGTTTTGTATCTCTATTTTGAATCCAAGGGACAATCCTGCTAGAAATCCTAAAAATATATGTGCTCCATACAATAATGCTTGAATCTACATAATACAAAAAATCAAGCAAGAAGAAAGAATCACCTAAAAATAACAAAAGGCTTGAACCTTATAGAAAGGTCAAAGTCTAAAAGAAGCAGTGAACTAGACTAAAATGACACTTCTCTCCAACTGCTAAAAATAGAAATTAATCTCAGAGTCAATAAAAAGGCATGCATGAAAAGGTGTAAAACTAAAAATATATCCATGAAAGTAGGCCCAAACTCCCCCTCAAACATGCCTGCATTATGTAGAACTCCAAAACCGATACAATACTTCTCATATCTTTCATAAATAGCCTCTCAAATATGCAAGAAAGAGAAAGCCCACTTTGCCTATATCTATCTGAAAAATTAGAACTCCAACAACACTTATGTAACTGCCTCAAATCCCATGCAAAATCTTGATCTCCTCCATGCACCATTCTCCAATAAAACATATTTATCATTTTGCATTTAAATTTAGTATTTTTTCTATCATTTTTAAAGCACAATGAAACACATATTAATTACAATTTTGTGTAAAAAATAATAAAAAAATATTACTTATACTTATCCCTCATATATTTAGACTTAATATTTATTATATGATTTAATTAAAAATCATATAATACATATTAACTATTTTTTTCTAAAAAATATAAGGAAAAATAATAATAATAATAATAATAATATATTATGTTAAAACAAAACTAACATAAAATTATTATTATTATTATATTAAAGCATAAGGAGCTTATATAAAAAAAATCCATAGTTATTTAATTTTAGAAATAATTAACAAAATTAAACTAAGGCAAAAATCCTTCACTTTACTCTATGGTGGTCTTAGGGCACTCCAAACGCTAAATGCAAAGCACTTCTCACATTTTGCATTATGTTGAAACCTCTCTCTCTCTGTTGCCACAATGATTTTAAGCTAGGGTTTAAGAGCATTACTATGGGAAATCTTTGAATCTTCTGAGACATCTTGTAAACCGTGGCTACCACTGGTGAGTTCATCATCTTTTATCCATGTTTATGGCACCATGACACATTTTCTCTGTGTGTTTGGTAAACTTTTTTTTTTCATGCACTTCGAGGGTTTTTTGTGCTTCATTTTCTAAGGTTTTACCCACTTTGCAACCCATGACCATCCAACGCTCCTTTGATAGTGAACTTGAGGGTTTTTATGTATGGTTTGTAGTGCACTACATACTATAGATTACCAATCATGGACCTATAAATTATCTCATCCACCTCTTTAGATTCATCTTCCTTTGATAATTTGCAACCAGTTACCATAGGGGTACCAACCTGTTTTGAGTCTTCTAACCAAAAAGTATTCAATATTTACCTTACATAATTGGATTGACTTATGTAGTTACCATTCTTCATCTATTGAACCTAAAATCCAATGAAGAATTTGATCTCATTGATCATAGACATCTCAAATTCTTTCTTCATCTCATCGGAAAATGATGTAGCCCAAAACCCTTAAGAGAAAATACTCAAAAAATACACAACAGAAATATTATAGAATTCAAATTCTTCATTAACTTCTCCAACTTACTCTGCCTCTACAATGAAATAAAACTCCTACTTAATTCAATTCTAAAATTACCATATTAGGCAGATTTTCAGGAAAAATAGATTTTTCCATTTTTGGTAATTTTCAAAACTCATTCTATGAATCCCGATTTTTCCCAAGAAAAGCTCCCAACTAAGGAAAGTCGAATTGCCAACTAACCCACGAAACCAGAAACATGATTTCAGATTTATTACAAAAAAACAAAACTCAAAAAACTGGAAAGAAATAGAAAAAGCCAATTTTGGAGGTCAAGATGAAATTTCAGGCTTCCGAAAAAGGTCAAAACAGCTACCAATAGAGCTGGCTGAGTTGGAACTGCCATTATCTCTACTTCACGAATTTGCCTGTAAAATTTCATCCAAAACCCACATCCGAGTCAAAAGTTATGACCCTCTGAAGCTCCTGCATCAGAAAATAATCTGCTCATCTCTTCATTGCCACCAAAAATGATATCATCTACAAATATCTCAACAATCAACAATCTTTCATCTTTCTCAATCTTCAAATACATATTATTGTTATCACTAGTCCTGATGAATCCAATCTGAATCAGATATGAATGCAATCTCTCATACCATGCTCTAGGTAGTGCTTCTTTCAATCCATATAAAGCTTTATGTAGTTTGTAAACCATGTTCTTACCTTCTGAATTAACAAATCCTTCAAGTTGTTCAATGTGTACTTCTTCCAATATACCACTAATAAAAGTTGACTTAACATCGATTTGATATACCTTGAAGCCTTTATGAGAAACATATGTAAGAAATATCCTTACACCTTAAAGTCTGGCCATATGTGCAAATTTTTTCCATTTTTATGGGGCCATGGCACATTTTCTCTACGTATTTGGTAAACTTTTTGTTTTCTTACACTTCAATGGTTTTGTGTGCTTCATTTTTTAAGGTTCTACCCACTTTGCAACCCATGACCATCCAATGTTCCTTTGATAGTGAACTTGAGGGTTTGTATTACTGAAAATGGTTTCATGATTCATCCTCCCTTGTGGTCGTGGCTCTTCATTTGGAAAATGTCTGTGTGTTTCCAGCACACATAAAAATTTGTGATTGCCTCGACATACATGCACCAATTATTGTGGTTGCCTCGACATGCATGCACCAATTAATAGTAAATGAAAAATGAAAAAATAAAATTATATTCTAGTATTGTTATATATTTTAAGTTTAAAATATCTGCCTGCAATAATTTAAAATTTCGCCTTTGAAGTATAATTTCCCTTACCAAAATGTGATATTAAATAGATCTTTATGTACCAACTAATAAAATATCTTTTATATAATAAAATATAATTACTTATAAATTATTTCTTTTAATCCTAGTTTTAAATTATATATCATATATTTAAAACATTTTAATAGGTATTTATTTAGTTATTAGTTTCTAATAGGAAGATCTATAAGTAATTATACTCCATATTCATTTTAAAATATTAACTTATAATTTTAAATTTATTATAAAAAAATTGTCTTTATTTTTAAAAAAGATTATACAATATTTTGTTAAGTTAATTCATTTTTTAATTATTTAACTCTAGTCATATTAATAAATATAATTGATTAAATAAATTTTAATAAATCATTAAAAATATTATTCTTATTTTAGATTACTACTTTATACATATGTTAAACAAGAATATCATATTATTTTAAATATTAATAAAAATTAAATAATATTTCTATTTTTTCATTATTTTTAAAAATATTAGATATTTGAAATTTTAAAGGTGAACATACCCCACATACACAAACACACACATAAAATAATCTATTCAAGTTATTTAAGAATTTAACATATTTACTTTCAAATTTGTAACATTTTTTCTAGTATTGAATATATTTTAAATTAATGCTAATATAGTTTGAAATATATTAACTATATTGATTAGGTGCATATTTGAATAATATTTCAATTACATTAAATATAT
>MU228071.1:1021099-1033248 GCA_018584345.1 Thuja plicata
TATATATAGTTTTTAAATTTAATAAATTTATTATTTTTAAAAATTGTTCTTTTTATTAATATTTATTTGAATTGTTTATATAATAGCAGTATAGATATATTAAAAATTAGTGACTAAAATATTCAAATTCAAAATAGTTTAATGATAAAAATATTTAAATTTAAATGTGTAATTTAGACATATATATAACTTGTTATGTTTGAAGTTATATATGTTTGAGAATATGTTATCAGTATTTGTTGTTAGGCTAGATACTATTGCATGGAGTTTTTATTAACGAGTGATTAAAAAACTTATTTCAACCAATTGCAATTAACTATTTTTATTTTTCAATTTCTATTTAGATTTTTCTAAAGTATATGTGATAAATTTGTAAGTAAAAAAATCATGAAAATTATTTTTCTTCAAACTGATTGGCTAATTGGTTTGGGGTCTTATTGCACGGATTTTAAGGAAACACTATAATAAAAATTATAATAAAAATTACATATAATATAATTTGACAAATAAAATAGTAAATAATTTTACATATAAATATAAATTAAAATCACACTTCAAGGATAATTATATATAAATTATATTATTCGACATAAATATAGACAAAGAAAGATAGAGCATTAGAAAGAGAAATATAAGAAATGTAAAGGAGAAAAAAATAGGTTAGTTATTTCACACCAACATCTAAGGTGGCATGTTCCTTCAAGATTTATGTGAAGGTAGTATATTCTTACTCTCTTTTTAAACTATAAAAAAGTTAGAAAAGATTTACATTCCATATTCCCCTTAGTGCAATTGTTAGTATTATATAATATATTGAAAAACTGACAAGTCTCTTATTACTATCTTTAAATTAACAATCTCATATATCATTTTAATATTTTCTTTGTTATTTAATTTTCTTATAAATTAAAATAAAGAATGTTTAAATCGATTTAAACTAATCTTATATAATATGCTTCAAAATAACTTATAATTTCACAAAATAAATTATTACACCTTTATTTTTTATCACTAATACTTCAAATATTTTAAAAAATATTAAAAACATTACAAAATACTATGATAAAAAAATTCATACCCTTCAAATCATTAGACACTACATTCGTCTAGTATAGAGCTCTCACTATCTAAACATTTTCTTCCTCATACATATTTATCTCCAATTTTGTTTCTTTCAATGTTTTCCATTTAATTGTCTTTATTTGTCCACAAATTTGTAATGATATGTTTGTTTCATTGATGCAACTTTTTAAATATGTCTGGTAGTGAGCCACAAATTCATTTTTATAATAACTTTTCAGTAGCTTTATTATCTTTTTTTCAAGACAACTCTTAATAAGATAATATCAAGTATTTTGTGGGCCATTAAATGAGTGTGAGTGTTTAGAAACTTTCTTTTGAGGAATGTCACGAACATGTAAAATTAACTCTCTAAGTAAAATTAAACACATTAGTGTGCATAATTGGAAGAATTTTAAAAGTAATCCAATATTTTATATTTTATATGTTTGAGGCATGAGTTTTTTCCCTTTTCCTTATAAATACATATAAATTAATATCATTAAATTATTTTCTTTATTTTACAAATGATGTAAGATTATCTAGTGGTGTAAGTGTAATCTTGTATCAATCAAAAAGATATTTATTTAATTTTTATATAATGTATAGAATAATATTTTTCATATATAAATTTAATGTATTTAGGGTTTATATATTTAGCGAGTCCCTTAAGTTAGCATTTTATAGGGGAGTTGGATAAATCTATCTTTTAAAGCTGAAAGCATTATAATTCTAGAACAACTATAAAATTACATATAATTAGAACGAAGGAGGTGTTGCGAGCTGAGAGGGAGTAGAGGAGTGCTGCAGAGATAATAATGAGAAGCAAAAAAAATGCAAGGGAGAGCCCACCAAACACTCCTGCACAACACTCCCAATGAAGGTGTGGAAGAAACACCCAAAAGGTTGCGCTGGGAATGAAGACCAAGGCAGCGCTGACCAAGAGGGAGAAGCAGCGCTGAAAGGAGTGGTTAAGGAAAAATGCTAGAATCTGAGTAATGGATGGGTTGCACTAAGAAGGACAGATGAAACAAAAATGGGAGGCAGCAGGTAAAGTTGGAGGAGCATACAAAACAAATGCTACGCAAGGTTGAGAGAGATTGTTAAAAAAAACAAGATATAAAAGTTGCGCAAAAAAGGAGAAGCTGCTCAAAGAAAAGATATGAAGACGAGGGTGGGGGCAGCGCTAGAGGCAAGAGAAGGAAAGGAAAACTATAGTGTTGGAGAAAGAGATGAAGGGCCAGCGAGGGAAGAGGCAGCTAGGTTGCACAAAGAAGAACTGAGGGGTTGGGTACACAGAGAAATGAAATGACAACTGACATGCCACAAATGAAAGGAGAGAATGACGCTAAGAATGAGAGACAAAGAATGAGGGGGAGAAGGAATGAGGCCCTTGCGCACTAAGCTAGAGAAGAGAGATACCTTGCCATGAGGAGAGAGGCATGATAAAAAAAAAAAAAAAGGCTACGCCAAGAGGTTGTTGATCATGCAAAACTAAATATAATAAATGCTACCAAAGAGAGAAAGATAAGAAGTTGCAAGAGGGGGAGGAAAAAGAGAAGAACATAAATATAGATTAGATAAATTTACTTTAGATAAAAAAAATTTTAAAAACTAATTTAAATATAGTTTAGGCACATATTTCAAGTTATATAAATTAGCTGGAAAGAAAAAGAGAAGATATGCTGGAATAAAAGAGAAACACAGATAAAAACAGCGAACAAAAGTATCAATCCTGCAATAGAGGTTAGAGAGATGTTGAGAACAGAGATCTTATAAACAGAGATAACTACAAAAATATATTAAAATTAGCACAAGAAATATATATTAAAATCTACAGATAATAAACAGAAGAAAAATGTAAGAGAGGTCTGTAAAATAGATATATGTAACCCTGCAAGAAATAATGTTAAAACCCTACAGATAGACAGATTAAAATAATCACTTGTGGTTGCCCAGCAGAGGGAGAAACAAAAACTAGATAAACAAACAAAAGAAACTAGGTTTGGCAGTAAACCGACCAAACCCAAAAAAAAATTCAAAAAAGCTGCAATCAAAAGTTAGATCATGAAAACCTACAAACACTCAAACAAGGATTAGTAGCACTCATACCATGTTAGAAATATTAAGAAAAAAAATAGAGATAAGGAAACAAGAAAGAATCCAAGAGAGAATTGCAAGAAGAATTTTACCATAAACCAAGTTAAAGAATGGCAATTCAAGAACTTTCACCAAAAGCACCAAGAAGCTCAAGATCAACACCGAGACAATGTTTTTGAAAGGGGAAAACTAAGAAAAACCCCTTGTGCATAAATATGAATGAGGCAACAAGCCAAGAGAGAGAGTGAGAGCTTGAGAAATAGCTCATTACAATATTGCAAGAATGAGAATGAGAGAAGAGAGAAGAAATACAACTTGTGAGAACCAACTTAGAACCCTGTGAGAACCATAAGAAGTATGTGAGCACCATCTCTTAAGTAGAGATGAGTGGAGGAGTTTGCATCTAACTCCCATACTCTAAGAGTGCAACATTCACATTAGGTGTGTGTCATGTGTAGGAATCCTCTTAAGGAGGAATATCTAATTTCCTTATAAAAGGAATTACAAATATGAGACAAGACCTTGGTTTATAAAATACCAAGGAAAGATTATAATTCTAACACATTCAGTTGTACCAACTACAACATTTTTTTCTACATTGGCTCGGTCACTTCTATCTCCTCATCTTGGATGAACTTGTAGGCTGGTAACAAATTGTTTAATGGAAACCTAGCTTGTGTTCCATAAACTAGTTCAAAAGGAGATACACCTATATCTCTTTTCATTGTTACCCTATCAGCCCACAAAGCCAACTTAAGCTTTGAACTCCAAGACTTCTTATTCTTTTCTAGTGTTCTTTTGATAATCCTTATGATGCTCTTATTGTTGGATTCTACTTGCCCATTTTCATGTGGATGATATGGTAAAGAATATGAAATGAAAATACCATACTGATCACAAAATTCTATGAATTCTTCATACCTAAAGCACATAGGTATCTTGTTGGACACACCAAACCTAGTCAAGGTATTATCTATTGAAAAATCAATGACCACCTTGTTGGTTTCCCTCTTGGTTGGTATAGCCTCAACCCATTTTGTAAAATAGTCTGTGGCAACAAGGATCCAACTATGACCCCCACTAGACTTCTCTAAAAATTTACCAATAAAATTGATACCCCACAGGGCAAAAGGGACATCAACTGAGATTGGATTCAAAGGAAATGCCCCTGAATATACTAGCTTCTTTGAAAATATTTGACAAGCCTCACACTTCTGAATAAACTTATTAGTATCCTTGAACAAACAAGGCCAATAATAACCATCTCTAAGTATCTTGTGCGCAATTATCTTTACTGAATAGTGGCCTCCACAAACACCACTATGTATCTCTTTTAACACCTTCTGAGACTGAGCCCGATCAAGACAAACAAAATAATAATTCCATCTCTATTTTTCCAATATAAGTCTCCTTGAATCAATACATTCTTATGACTCTTAAGTCTGGGAGCCCTTCTTTCATTGTCTATCATGTCCTCGGGACATTTATTAGTCTTCAAAAAATAAACAATATCAACATACCATAATTGCATCTCAATGCTAGTTGGCATTTCACTTGCTTGCACATTTTTCACTTGGATAAGCTCCATGTTTGAATTTTTCATGAGCTTTTTCAGTCCCAAACCTCTAACTAATTTGGTGATTTGGATCTCTAGATTGAATTCTTGTATTTTTTTTATCCATCTACACCTCTTTCCAGTGACCTCACTTTGAGAAAAAATATCCTTGACAGCAGCGTAAGGCACATAGGCAACCACCTTAGCAAATACTAAATAAGGCCTAAAATCCTTGACTTCTTTAACTAAGGCATAATCTTTCTTCTCCATGATTTCATAATTCAACTTAGCTCCTTGCAAGGATTTTCTAAAAAATACAATTGGATGCTCAAATACATCCTTGTCCTTTTGTAATAGCACTGCAACAATGGTATGGAATGAAGCGAATGAGAAAATGGAAAAATGCAACTCATAATTAGGAGATTTTAATATTGGTGCTTCTTGAATAGCCAATTTAACTCTCTCAAAATATTGTTGAGCTTCTGGATTCCAAGCATATTTAACATCTTTATTTAGCAGCTTGGCAATAGGTTTTATGATCTCTGCAAAATTGACAAGGAGCCTTCTTACAAAATTTATTTTTCCCAAAAAAGATTGGATCCCTTTGATGTTCTTTGGAGGAGCTAAAATATTAATAGAATCAATTCTCTCCGGATCTATTCTCACTCCCTCTTTAGACACTATATGTCCTAGCAACTTTCCCTCTGAAACAAAAAAATGGCACTTCTTTGGATTAATAGAAACCCCAAACTCCAAAGCCTTACCAAATATCTTTTCTAGATTCCTACAATGATGCTCAGCCCTTTTTTATTATGTAGTAAGATCATCTTGATAGACAACCATAATGAATTCCTTAAAAGAAACATCCATTTCTCTCTAAAAAGTGGCCCCTGCATTCATGAGACCAAAAGGCATTCTAACATAAACATAAGTTCCCTAAGGGGTAGTAAAAGATGTTTTAAATTTCTCTGAATCCTTGACTAAAACCTTATTGTAACCAGAAAATCCATCCATCATGGATAGAAGGTCACACCCTGTTTCCCTTTGCAAAATTTCCTCCATATTAGGAAAGGAATAATTATCTTTAAGTGATGCCACATTAAGGTTTGTGAAGTCAACACAAATCCTGATATCTCCATTCTTTTCCTTACTGGCACAAGATTTGACACCCATGATGAATGTCTAATTGGTTTTATTATTTGGGCTTCCTTGAGTTTCATCAATTCTTTCTGCATTTTGATGCTATTAAAGGATTGATATGTCTTTTCTTTTGTCTAAAATGTTTCACATCAAGATTAAGATGAATCTCATGCTAAAACAAATCCTCTTTATAGGCTTTAAGATCCTCATAAGACCAAGCAAAAACATGCTTTTATTTTTTTAATAAACTGATCAAATTTGCTCTGATGTGAGGGGCTAAATTCTTCCCTATATGGGTGTCTGCACCAAGTTGTGGACCAAAAAAGTGGACACATAGTTTTAAAAAATTCAGATTTCATATAACCCGATCGGGTTATTGAAATTTTTAAATTGTACTAGGCTTGGTAACCAAGCCTAGACAATAATATTAAAAAACCTTACCTTTCTCAGAACCCGATCGGGTTCTGAGATGTTTCTAGTAACCTGATTGGGTTATTAGACATGTTATATTTTCTAATAACCTGATTAGGTTCTAAGATGTTTCTAATAACCCGTCCGGGTTATTAGAAACATATACTATTTTTCAAATCCCACGGCTTAGGCCATTCTGAATGCCTAAACTACAGAGCAACAAACTGGAGGAGAGAAAAAACACCAAGAACCCAATTGAGTTCTAAAGAAAACAAGGTTCTTCAATAATTTGCACATTTTGAAGCAATGGTTCCCTGTAAGAAAGGTATGTATTATTGTTTTGGTTGTTTTGTTGTGTTTTTTTTGCATTTTTTTATCAAATTAGGTTATGATATTGTTTGTTTGTTTTTTTCTTATTAATTTTATATCAGATTCATCAAACAATCCAAAAAGAGAAAAAAGAAATGAAATACCAGCCCCCATAAACCCTCCTCATCCACCACCATTGCCAACTGTAAACCCTCCTCAAAATTCTCCTCATCCACCACCATCGCCACCCGTAAACCCTCCTCAAAATTGTGCTCCTCCACAACCACCGCCACTTGTAAACCCTCCACATGTGTCATTAGATCATGTAAATGCAACACAAGAGGACCTCATGCAACGCCTTAACCATAATAGTCAACAAATTAATATATTAGTTAATAGGTTGAAGGATTTCGATCTTCAACATCACTCTACCCTCACCACTATATTAGAAAAAATGTCCAATAGTGCCAATGAGGTGTCTCAAGAGGTGAAAAAGTGGGGTTCATGGAGGGATAGCTGCCATACATATTATGTTGATGGTTTATCATATGAGGATGTGAGAATAAAAGGCATAGAAAAACATGACATATGTGTCATTTTTATCGATCCTAATACTAACAATTCCCTAAAAGTTAATACAAAACGGTTTCCTATACATTGGTGTGCTCATAGGGGGATGAAATCAACTTTTTGGGATAGGTGGTACATGGTATTTGACCAACCACCTTGTAATAATAATGAGGTGCCTTTATATTTTTTGAGGAAGCTATATTGTGAGTTTATCCTTGGTGAGAAGCCAAATTACTTTGACTTTCATGAGTTCCAGGGTAGAGGGAGAGGTTCTGCACAGGATAGACCTAGGTTACATAGGATTAACTGACCACAAGAGAGGAGGCGTACTGAGAGAAAAACCCTCATTCATTTTGTGGTCCCAGTAGTGGTGAAGGAGACTATGGATATATAGACTCTTCATGTAGCTGCATCATTGATTGATGGAATTATCTAGCATGGCACTCAGTTAGTTGGAGAGGATGGATCAGTGCATGTACCACCTCCATCTTCATTAGATGTGCCATTAGGATCATCCCATCCCGCACAAGCTCCATCATCATCAGATGCACCATTAGGATCATCTCATCCTGTGCGAGCTCCATTATCATCATATACACTTGTAGGGTCAACCTAGCCCATTGAGCATATATGCATCAGTTGTAATGGTATATGTGATGGAGTAGATATTCAGGTGAGTGCAGATATTTTGACATCCCATTCATGTGTACATTGTGGGAGATATCAAGCATCCACTACTGAGGATGTGGCCCTCACAAATGATCTGTTGTCAATGGTGTATGGTACAGAGCTGACACAGGTTTGTTTAAATTTGTGTTTTGACATGTTATTTTAATTAATTACCTAAATCTATTAAAAGTAAATAAATTTTAAAGTATAGAAGAATCTAAATTTATACATGAATAATATGCATTATAGGGTGCTGTAACCACCCTAATTTGGTCTGCTCTGACCATAGACCTTATTTTCCCTAAGTGTGATCATACCCCCAATTATGTCAATACAATTCTTCAAATTACTGGCATAATTCATTCAAACCAAATTTAATCTCCTAATTGATTTAATCACTAAATTACATTAATTGCCTTAGCCAATCAAATAAAATCAATTTAATTCTATCAAAAACATGGCTACTGTAATTAATTAAAAGGAATTAAATAAAATCCTAATTACACTTCATCACTTGAAAAATCCAATCCCCTAGCTTAATTAATCTAATTAATTGGCTATAGTCCTAATTAATTATCAAAAGAAAACAAAAGCTTAAATAATTAATTTCCCTATTATTGAATAAATATATTAAATATATAATTCATTTCATTAATATTCCCTTTAACCCCTAACCTAACCTATCTCAACCACCTTAACTCCTGGGTTCAAACTAATCCCAACCTCTTCACCCATGCTAAGCCTAATTATAATCTTAATCCCATCGTAACCCTCTTCCTAATGATGTCACATTCCTAAACTCTTGATTAGGAATTCAACTCATTCCAAAAAGTCCACAATCTCAAGCTCCCCTTCCCTCAAAGTCCACTTTCTCAAGCTTGGACTTACACCCTCACCATGCCTCTTTAATGCTCTCATAAATGCATCATTAAATGTATATACCCTCACCATACCTCATTAATACTATCCTCATTAATTCTTCTTACACCTTCATTAATGGCTTCCTATCTCCTCTCACTCCTAATTTCTTCTATAAATAGAATGAGTTTTAAGCTCAATAGACCCCTAATTTTAGATTGTTGAAAGCATTGTTATGTTGGTTATATTATTAGAAATTTATATTGAATTGTAGCTTTCATGTTATGTATTGTTATAATTTTCATTTTGAGAGCTTAAAATGCATATTTATTAACCATATATATTAGTTTCATTTGAATCTTTCATCCTAGGATTGTATATGTCACTGACAAATGTATAATCTAAGGGAAATTATAGCATTTTTCATACTCCTCCTAGATAGGAAGCAATAGGTCAATTTTAGTGTTTGACATGCTTGCTAAACGTTGTTTTTTCACTAATGCAATGACTTATTCAAGTGTTGTGTTGCAGATGAAGGAACCACAAAATAACACACACATTTCTGGCTCCCACTGTGGGGCTGAATCTCGCATTTTACCTCACTTTGCACTCATTTTCTACTAATTTTTCTTGCCAGGTTTTGGGTATAGACTCATTTTTGGTTTCCAAGGCTCACATCTAGGGTCTTTCATTGCATCACTGAATCTTGGCTCGCACCCTGGATATCAGGTTTCACATCCTAAAAGTTTGGCATCGTTTCTGGTGAAGGCTCGCATCCGGTAACTAGGATCGTATTTAGGGTTTCTAGGATCGCATCTTGTTTTTGGGTTTGCCAATTGAAGTATCTAACCACTAATCTTTGGATGTTTCATGTTTCTCTCTTTTAAGCAACTTAATCCTTGTTTGCAAATTGTTGTCTACACTTTTTCTCAAAAAGGGCAGAAAGGGAATTATTAACTTGTGGTTTGCAGGTTTTTAAGGGTTTAATCTGATTTACTTGTTCAAAGTTTTTCACAAACTTAAAGAC
The DNA here is from genome assembly GCA_018584345.1 of Thuja plicata. Classification (NCBI taxonomy): domain Eukaryota; kingdom Viridiplantae; phylum Streptophyta; class Pinopsida; order Cupressales; family Cupressaceae; genus Thuja; species Thuja plicata. The sequence continues at coordinate 1,030,798 of MU228071.1, forward strand.
AATTTCCTACCATTTACTAAATCAATCAGAGGATTATGGTCTTTTCCTTTATGAAAATTCAGAAACTCAAAAATTGATTTAGAACTTGAGAGGAATTTGGAGTAAATGAACAAACAAACTCATTGTTTAATTCATTTTGGGCAAAGTAATTGAACAAAACAAAACATTTAATCTTGTGTGATAATTGAACAAGTGTCAGTGTATAATTCCTTTGGATTGAAATTGAACAACACAAAGCACTAAAAGTTGTGGGATAATTGAACATTCATTGTCTAAATTTTGGAGATAGTAATTGAACAAGCAAAATCACCTAATTTTGGGAAAATTGAACAATCAAACTTTTCTTTCAAGTACTATGCTTTCATAATTAAGGAATATCTAAATCAAGCACAAGCTTGCTTGAGGGAATGACCATTGATTGGAGTATTTTTGGAGAAAATAGCATGGACTATGAGAGTATTCTCTTCTTCTTTCGAAGAATCAGAAATATCAAAATCCTAAGCTTGCCAATCCTTTATGTAATTATTAAACATTAGAGGGCCTGCTGGTTGAGGGAAAAATCTCTCAGGAATGACCCAAGTGAGGATAGGTTTTACGCCAACCCTTCTAACTCACTATAAATAATTTCTTCCTTGTACGCCAAAGCCTTGAAAGATGGAATTGGTCTCAAAACTTTGACATCATTCCTTGAACATTCTTAGGTATGTGTAGAGCGGAGCCTCTTGAATCTTGCTTGCGAGACTACACATATTTGAGTACTCATAGGACTATACACCTCAGGTTTCCCTTGTGAAATTATATGGGAGATGGTTTCGAATGGATTGCCCCATCATAAACAACAAAATCTATAGTCAAACTACCTATTTTATCTCCGAAAGGGTGATAATCCTTGTGCAAGGAAAAAAGTAATTGCCCCAAGATACTCGTCATATCATTCCCTCACTTGCATTTGGAGTTGGCTAATATGGCATCATGACTGGAGCCATTGCATGCTTGGTGATGGCCATATTTTCATTATCATTTGAGTGTGTACCTAAGTCTACGAACAAGGATTTTCATGATACTTGATGTGTTTGAAAGTTCAATAACAAGATAAGTTATTCAAACAAGAAACAAAATTCAATCCTTTGGCTACAACTATATTTTTTACCTACTGGAAAGACTCAAAAACAAACTATTATCAAACAAATTTGCATGAACTTCAAGACAAATTAGACACCAAATTGGTAGAACAACAAACAGTCATTTTTGGTCTATCCTAGCTCGCATCTAGTTGTGCAAGCTTGCATATGGTGTTGGAAAGTTGACTTTCTGAGGAAGCATGACTTATTTTGTGTTGTCAATCATGGCAACAAAGTCATAGTTAAGTTATGTCATGAAAGACAAAATGACTAAGTGTGAAAATAGGGCAGACAGACACATACAGAGATCAGTACATCAGTGCATGTGTTAGAGATCACACCAGAGCATGCATGCTTAGGTATATACTCTATGGTGTATATACATGCTAGATCCAGATGCGTAGAGTACAGAACATTAGTACGGAAAAGTTACAGGCAAATTAGTAGACCTGCAGTCCAGGAAATAGAGCATGGAAGCCGACTACAGTTTTGGTTAGCATGAATTAGTTTGAGATGATAAGGCCATGTGCCTTTAGTTATAATTTTGTATTAATGTAATTAATGTTGTAGTAAACATGCTTAGGTTGACTTGTTTGGAAGCCTTGTGTATTTTGGTTTAAAGGCCAACTAGTGTTATATTTTGGGTCGCGCCTATTCAATTATAAACATATAAGTATGTAATGTAATGTTATGTAACAAGTGTCGATTATTATGCAAGAGGAAGTTGCAGAGGGACAGTATAATGAATTCAGTACATGATATAGCTCTTTAAAGGAGTAAGAGCATTCGTGCATACATAGAACTGATTAGACAACAGTGTCATTACAACAGTTCATTTTTTGATATAGTGCCTATCAAAATTCAGAGGGTTGTAGCCTTCATCTTATTGGGAAGTAAGCCATATGCCTTTAACAGGGTTTTGTAAAAGACTCCTAACAGGGTCAGACCTTTAACCAGGTCATTTTACTTAATTTGTAAAGATTGCTTCTAACAGGGCAAAGGAACTTTAATAGGTTCATTATACCTAGTACAATATTTGTGGGTACTAATCCCCACTGGATTTTTCCTCTGATCAAGGTTCTCCATAATCATATCATGTGTTATGTGTTCTTTTTTTATGTTTCTTTGATGCACATTTGATATATGTTTAATTGGTTGAAATATAATTAATAGACAAACACTGATTCACCGCCCCCCTCTCAATGTTTCTAACAATTGGTATCAGAGCTCTGGTCCTCTGAAAGAAAGTTTAACCACTTGAGGAGATCATGGACTCAGCTGAAGAAAAACATTTGAAAAAGAATCTTGAAGTAGCTCTTGAAGATCTTGA
>MU228071.1:1038023-1063484 GCA_018584345.1 Thuja plicata
CAATCATGGCAACAAAGTCATACTTAAGTTCTGTCATGAAAGACAAAATGACTAAGTGTGAAAATAGGGCAGACAGACACATACAGAGATCAGTACATCAGTGCACGTGTTAGAGATCACACCAGAGCATGTGTGCTTAGGTATATACTCTATGGTGTATATACATGATAGATATAGACGTGCAAAGTATGGAACATCAGTACAAAAAAGTTACAGGCAGATTAGTAGACCTGTAGTCCAGGAAACAGAGCATGGAAGCTGACTGCTTTTTTGGTCAGCATGAATTAGTTTGAGATGATAAGGTCATGCGCCTTTAGTTATAAGTTTGTATTAATGTAATTAATGTTGTAGTAAACACACTTAGTCTGACTTGTTCGGAAGCGTTGTGTATTTTGGTTTAAAGGCTGACTAGTGTTATATTTTGGGTTGTGCCTATTCAATTATAAACATATAAGTATGTAATGTAATGTTATGTTACAAGTGTCAATTATTATGCAAGAGGAAGTTACAGAGGGACAGTATAATGAATTCAGTACATGATATAGCTCTTTAAAGGAGTAAGAGCATTCACGCATACATGAAACTGATCAGACAATAGTGTCATTACAGCAGTTCATTTTTTGATATAGTGCATATCAACATTCAGAGGGTTGTAGCCTTCATCTTATTGGGAAGTGAGCCATATACCTTTAACAGGGTTTTGTAAAAGACTCCTAACAGGGTCAGACCTTTAACCAAGTCATTGTACTTAATTTGTAAACACTACTTCTAATAGGGAAAAGGAACTTTAACAGGTTCATTATACCTAGTACAATATTTGTGGCTACTAATCCCCACCGAAGTTTTCCTCTGATCAAGGTTCTCCGTAATCATATCATGTGTTATGTGTTCTTGTGTTATGTTTCTTTGATGCACATTTGATATATGTTTAATTGGCTGAAATATAATTTATAGACAAACACTGATTCACCCCCCCCCCTCTTGTTTCTAACATATGGTCAATCCTGCATCACTTTTAGGGAGAAAGGTCACATATAGTATACTTAGGCTCGCATCTAGTTTTGCAAAAGCTTGCATATAGAGTGTCGCATCTGGGACAGTGGGAACTTGCATAGTTGCCTCTCAAAGAAAATCAATTTATTTGGATACCCTTTTGGCTCATTAGTCTAACCTTGTTTCTTTTTCTGGTCTCCCTGTTGTTGTTTCAAAAACTTTTTAAGGTCTACCTTACATGTCATTTCAAACTCTTACAATCTATCTCAAAACGTGTGGTCTATTCACTCTTAAAAACAACTTGATTCCCAGCTCACTATTAGAGCATTCTAACCCTTTGATGCTGGAGTCTTTTACTTCCATCAAAGACAAATGATCCTTACAACATGGACACACTTACTTGAATGATTTGAGACCTCACTTGGCACTATTGGGAAACCTTGAATATAGTTGAGATACAACTTCACGGTTAACACAAGACACAAGTATTTTGCTAACGAATCAGAAGTACCTCCTAAATTGCTACATTTTCAAAAAGGAGAGACATCTCGCAATCCTCTATTTGACACCGACTCACCCGCACCAGAAATGGATGCTTCTAGGAATGAATGGGTTAATTCCTTTGAAGCATACAACCATGATAAAGACCAACGAGATCGAGATGATGCTAGTAGTGGAGAAGAAGAATCACACATTGACAACCCTTTGTTTGATTCAGAAAGTGATGGAGACATTCCCAAAGAAGAGTACAATAGACTCAAACAAAGTAGGGAATTCCAAAGAACATTGGAAAAGGTAATTGATGAATACAAAGAGAAATATTTTAACCATCTAGCATCCACTGGAGTAAAATTACCTAAAGATTATGATGTTGAACAACTAAAGGAAAAATAGGTATCAACCCCTATCTCTATTCTCACCAAACAAATGACCTTAATGCAAGCAGAACTTGCAAATCTCAAATGAGAGAAGGCTAGACCCAAGACCAAATACTCTTTGGACTCCATCTGTCTGATTCCTTTTGACAAGAGTATCAACATGGTTCCATTTCCTCCCAACATGGCAAGGCCAAAATATGACAAGTATACGGGAGAGACTGATCCACATGACCATGTGAGAGAGTTTTGTGCTCTAAGCATAGAGTGCATACATGAACCTACATACCTAATGAGACTATTTCCAGGAATCCTAGCCAGAAATGCTATGGAGTGGTTCTCCAAACTCACACCTAAGGTAAAATATTTTGAGGAGTTAATTCAACAATTTATCCAACATTACTCGTAAAATATACAACACGATGTAACCATGATGGACCTATGTAACACAAAGAAAAGAACCGGTGAATCATTTACACACTTTCTACAAAGGTACAAGATATTGAAGAGCTATTCCTGAGTTAGAAAAGATGGAAATCTTTGTTAATAAATTGATACCTAAATTTAACTATGCATTGGAAATGCAAGATTCACCTAGCTTTGATAGGATGATCAAAAATGTCATCTGTATTGAAGAGTTCATGGTTAAAAAGGGAGAAATCGCTCTCCAAAGTGATAATAAACCTACCAACTCCAACAAAAAGCCTAAATGGTGGAAAAAAAACAAGAATGTTGTTAACGATGGAATGGTAGATGCGTCTAATGCTAATCCTAAACCAGCAGTGTTCAGTCTGACGAATAGCATGCAAGAAAGTAAAGATGTCAAGCTAACAACCACAATACCTAAAGAAAACAATGATAACAACAAGAGTCGACCATGGACATCTAAACCTTAGAGAACATTCACTCCTTTGGGAGAACCTCTTGAGACTATTTTAAAGATACTCTTGGATAAAAAAGTTCTTACAATCCTGAATTCAAAACCATGGGAACATGAAGTCAAACCAAAATGGTGGGATGACAATAATTATTGTGTCTTTCACAAAAACAAGGGACACAAGACTAATAATTGTATTGAACTCAAACATGCTATACAAGACCTTATTGAAGGAGGCAAGATCAAGGTCGAAGGACACACCACCAATGAAGGCCATACAAAATTTAACAAACCATTCCCTAATTATGAGAAAGGGGAAGAATCTAAAGGAAAAGGAAATGAAGTAAATTATGCCTACTCCAATAATGATAATGTGATCAACATGATAGACATTAAAAATGAATCAATTAATGTGGTCACTATCAAAGGTGTTAAGGATACATCTTTTCAATCAAATGCAGTGACATGAAGTCAAGCACAAGTCACAATCAAAGGACCTAATTCCTCATCAAAACCATAAACAACTTCCAAGGTACCTATTTTCAGTATTCCTAAACTAGCGGCAACAAGACAAACCATTGCCATTCCCGTAGTGAACTATAACCTGGTGGATAAATTTCAATGAACCTCCACTCAAATTTCCATTTTTGAGTTACTTAATATCTCCTCAGTGCATAGGGAAATTCTTGAACAAGCCCTACATTTTGCAAATGTGCCAAAGGACATTGATGTAGACAGATTCCAAGCAATGGCTAATCATATCTCAACACCACATTACCTCTCTTTTTTAGAAGAAGATGATAAATAATTGACACATCCACATAATCAACCTCTTCATATTAAAGTCCTAATTCGAAAATCTCGTGTTAGATGTGTATTGATAGATGGAGGCACAGGGTTGAACATTTGTACTCTCAATCTAATCAGGAAGTTGGGTCTCTCAGAACAAACCATTGATTCATGAAGTAAGATCACTATCAAATCTTATGATGAAGAAGAAAGATCCTCTAAGGGTCTCATTGTTCTACTAATCAGAATAGGACCAGTTGAAAGAAATGTGATATGTCAAGTTCTAGATCTACCCTTGGCTTAAAACATACTATTAGAGCGACCTTGGATCCATGAAATACAAGATGTACCATTTACTTACCACCAGTGTATCAAATTCCCACATAATGGGGTGGAAGTGACAATTCCTACAGATGCTAGTTATATTTACAACAATGTTAAAGAAGATAGTATGGTCCCTCATAACAAGGAAGTTCCAAAAGAGACTATACCTGAAACTACCAAAGACATGGTTATGAAAAGCTTTGGAAAGACCTTAAAACTTGAAGAAACTAGTATGGGAGAATACAAGCTGGACATGACCCCATCATTGATAGAACTTCCAGTGTCACCAAGATCCTATGGGAAACCTTCACCATCTTTCACACCCACTACATCTAAAAACCCAGAAATTCACAAGGCAAATGGTATGGTTAAAGCATCTACCTCTCAAGGAGATGACAAAGAAGAACAAGTAGTCTTGGCTTGGCTATACTAGGGAAAACCAAAGGAGAATGAGGTAAAACATGTGGAAATATACCCAAAAAAGTATGGTAAAGGATATGATCTTCTCAAAAAAATGGGATATAAAGGAGAAGGACCTTTAGGAGATAAAGGAAGGGGACTTGTTGAACCTATACACATGGAATTCAGGAATTCCAAAGATAAAAAAAGACTAGGTTTCAATAATAAATCTGACAACCCTACTTCAAGATATGGTCCAATCTTTGATGAAAGAAGTGATAAAGAAGAAGAAACTGAACTAGAACAATGGACCTATGAGAGATTGTTACATATTGGTACAGAATATCCTAAATATCAATGGGGTAGGGCACCTCCCTATTTCTTGTTTTGATGTCAAATTGGGTTGTTGTAGGTGTTTATGTGTGTGTTAGAATAATATCCAAGGGGTTGGATACAATATTTAGGTTACTTCATGTTTGTAGGGCCTTAGTGCCCATTGAGTGTTTTAGGACACTTTGGCTTCAACTTGTGAAATGTTGCTATTTTGGGGTAATATGAGCTAGAGGTATGTTTTAAGACCCTACTTATCCTATTTTGGATCTTAGAGGTCAACATAAATCATCGAGTTGACTACCAAGGTCAAATTGCTCAAAATGATAAAATGTTGCTAGCAACTTTGAAAGTTGCTCGAGCAACTTTTGCAAGATTTGACAAAATTTAGTTAAAACTGATGTAACTACCCCATGCTCAGTATATGAGTATGGTTTTGATTCTTTGAAGATGTTAATGATATTTGGGAGTGAAACACTTAATTCTGACACCTTTGTACGGATGTATGTATTCCTTTTTGTGTAATCTGCACTGTGTTATTGCTTCTATACGGCTATGTACGGATTGGCAAAGGTGATCGGCCTCCATTATAGTGTAGTGTTCTCTTTCAGCTTTCTTATGCATTAAGTAGTTTTTTTTCAAGTTTAGTAGAAGTTAAGTTAGACATTTTGAAGGTGACTAGTTTGATAGAGGAAGAAATAGTGCTACCTAGTTAGAAATGGCTCTAACCTAAAATTCCTCTGGTGGATTTGTTTGAAACCATGGGGATATTAGGGTTAGTGTCTATAGATAGGTTTGTAGTTGTTTTTTTGGTTGTTTCATTTGATTTCATAGGCCAAAATTGAAGCCCTATGGCTTACTGGTGAAACCAGGTGAGCCAGGACAAGGAGAAGAAAGACTTTGTACGAGCACCCAAGACCTTTTGGGAAAGACTTAGTGGAATTTTTAGATGCACTAGAAAGTCTCCTAAAAGGATTCAATGGTGGTTGGAGGTGAATTAGTGATTAGAGACAATATTTACAATTGTTCATGTTCACTGGTCTGGAGGCCTAATTAATCGGCTATAATCTAGGGCCTGCAAGAAAATAGGGTTTTGGGTGCCATCAGAGGTCAGGGTTTTGGATTCTGATAGGGTTGAATGATGTCTTGAATATTTTGGAAGCATTAGGCCAAAATTGGTGAAAACAGACATACTAGGAACTTGGTAATTAGGCCTCTTAGAGAATTGATGACCAATTGGATTGGTAAAAGGTATTGGAGTATTGGGATGAGTGCAGAATGACCTAGGATGGGTCAAGAAGGGTGTTAAGAGTCTTGGAGAATGTATGGGAAGATCCTAGGCTGAGAGTTGACAGACTAGTGGAGATTAGTGGAAGAAACTAGGCTTTTTGGTAACTAGTTAAGCTTGGTAACTTTGGAGTCTTCTTGAAACCAACTATACCTTAGAGGATAAGTTGGTAGAGGGGTCTTGGAGATCCTATTTGGAAGAAGATCCAATAAGAAAAACCATGGGATGGTGGGATTAGATACAAAAAAAACACCTTAAAGTGAAGAAGAGCACTAGTTGTTAAACCCTTTGCATCAGAGTGGTATCAAAGCCGAAATATCTTGAATATTGTGTATGTCTGAAGGAGAGGATAGTCAAGAGGTTGACAACATGCCTCCTAAGGAAATGATTAGGGATTCCATAGTGGAATTGGTTCAAGGCCTCTTGGAGAAGGCTAATGTGTCTGAGACAAAGAGCAAGAAGAAGATCAAAGAATGGGGAGATGAAAGTGATGAAGAAGAAAGTCAAATAGAAGAGTCATAAAGGGAAAGAGCCGGAGATAGACAAAGAACAAAAGGTATTCTTAGGTTCCTTTCAATCTTTAAACAAGGATAGCATGGAACACATACCCTATTACTATGGTAGCCTGAATAGAGAAGAGTTATTAGATTGGCTTGAAGCCATTGACAACCAATTTTATTACAAAGAAATATCAGAGGAGAAGAGGGTAAGCTATGCTAAGGCTAGACTCAAGGGATCTGCATTGGTGTGGTGGAACATGATGCAAGATGAAAGAGTGAATAGTGGAAAGAAAAATATTATTTCTTGGGAGAGGATGAAAATCAGATTGAGGGCACAATTCTTGCCTACTGATTATGAAATTCAAATGTACCAAAAGTTGCAGAACTTAAGATAGAAGGAGATGATAGTGAGTGCATACATAGAGGAGTTCCATAAACTAAGCCTAAGGGCTAGGAGACAAGAAGATGAAATAGAGAAGGTGGAAAGGTATCTAAATGGACTAAGGCAAGGGATACAAGATGAGATTATCATGATGACTCCTGACAGTATGCACAAGTGTTTCTAGTTGGCTTTGAGAGTAGAGGATAAGGTTAGAAGAAGGAATGACTTCCATCAAAGAGGAAGAGGTAGAAGCAATAACAATTTTTTTTCAGAGAGGTAGGGGTAACTTTGGTAGAGGATAGATCCCTAATAGACAATAATACAATCATTTCATGGATAGTAGTGGAGGAAACCAGTATAGAGGATCTTTCCAAAGGGGGGGATATAGAGGTAGAGGACCACCAAGAGGTAGGTTCCAACCCCAAGGGAGATCTAATCCAGTTTTCACTGGTAGGTGTTATAATTGCAACCAAGTGGGTCACAAAATGGGTAGGTGTCCAAACAAGGCTTCCTCATCTTCAATGGGGGATAGAAGGAATTAGTTAGTTCAAGAGGAGGATACCCAAAGTGTTGCTTCACCAATATCCAAGGCAGGGCCAGTATTGGATGGGGAGAACTTGATGTTAAGAAGAACCCTCTTGAAAGTGCCTAACACCATAGAGCCACCCCAAAGAAAGAACTTATTCAAGAAAACTTGTAGGTCTCATGAGAAGATTTGCAAGGTTATATTGGACTCTGGATCCACTGAGAATATAATGTCCACTGAGATGGTGGAGAAATTCAAGTTGAGAAGGATACCTCATACCACACCTTATAAGGTTTCATGGTTGAATAAGGGTCAACAAATAGTGGTAGATGAGAAAAATATGGTTGAGTTTGAGATTGGGGATTATAAGGACAAGGACCTATGTGACATACTACCTATGGATGCATGCCATCTTCTCTTAGGATGTCCATGGCAGTATGATGTCAAAGCAATACATGATGGAGAGAACAATTATGTCATCACCAAGCTAGGAAAGAAATTTCAAATGGATCCATTGAAAGAACCCAATGAAGAGAAGCATGTGGGGACAAGTGTGATGTTATTGAGTGGGAAAGAGTTTCTAAAGGCCATGAAGAAAGAGAAAGGATTTTTTTGTGCAGTAGTGATCAAACCAAAGGAGGAAACTAAGGAGAAAGTCTATTTGCCATAAGAGATACAATATTTGTTGGAAAAGTACCATGACATAGTAGATAAGGGTTTTCCAAGTGCCTTACCACCTATCAGGGATGTGAGTCATTAGATTGGCCTCATTCCTAGAGAAAATTTTCCAAACAAAGAAGCATATAAGATGACACCAAGCCAAAATGCAGAGATAACAAAATAGATCCAAGATTTATTGGATAAGGGGTTAATACAGAAGATTTTGAGCCCATGTGTTGTGCCAATAGTACTTACACCTAAGAAGGATGTAAAATGGAGGATGTGTATGGAATCTAGGGCTATAAACAAGATCACAATCAGATATAGGTTCCCAATGCCCTGGATAGAAGACTTGATGGACAATCTTGGAGGATCTTGTTACTTTTCTAAGGTGGACTTAGAGTCAGGGTATCATCATATAAGAATGAGGCTAGGTGATGAGTGGAAGAAATATTTTAAGACCAATGAGGGTCTGTATGAGTGGCTAGTAATGCCCTTTGGCCTAAGTAATGCACCTAGCACATTCATGAGGCTCATGAATGAAGTGCTAGCAGAGTTCATTGGTAAGTTTGTAATAGTTTACCTTGATGATATTTTTATCTTTAGAAGGTCCAAGGGGGAGCACATGAAGCATTTGGAGATGGTCTTAAGAAAGATACATCAAGAGAAGTTGATGATAAATCAAGAAAAGTGTGAGTTTCTCAAAACTAAACTAGTTTACCTTGGTTTTGTGGTTGCTAATGGATGTATGAAAATGGACCCTGATAAAGTTAAGTCCATTTTGGAATGGAATACACCTAGGTCCATAGGGGATGTTAGGAGTTTCCATGGGTTGGCCTCCTACTATAGGAAATTTGTAAGAAATTTCAGTCACGTATGTGCCCCTATACTTAACACCATAAAAGATGGAATCAAGTGTAAGTTTGAATGGACAGTGGTAGAAAACCAAGGGTTTGAAATGTTAAAGAAGAGAATTATAGAACTACCTACTCTTAGGTTCCCTAATTTCAATCAACTCTTTGTGGTAGAGTGTGATGCTAGCAAGTTGGCTATTGGAGCAGTGTTGAGCCAAGAGGGACACACTGTGGCTTTCTTTTCAAAAAATTTGAATGAAGCTAAACATAAGTATTCCACATATGACTTTGAACTCTATGCTATGGTACAATCCCTTAAGAAGTGGAGGCATTACCTACTACCTAGGGATTTTGTGGTCTATACTGATAACCATGCCTTAAGTTTCTTAAATGGTCAAGAAAAACTAAATCAGAGGCATATGAAGTGGGTAGAATCATTGCATGCTTATACATTTCTTATTAAGCATAATAAGGGGGTTAGAAACAAGGTTGAAGATGCACTTAGTAGGAGAGTAATCACAATCCAAGAGATACAACTACAAAGTGTAAGATCAGATGATTTGAAAGACCTCTACAAGGAAGACAAAGATTTCAAAGAAGCTTATGAAGCTTGTGAGAAGTTTTAGCAAGGGTTCAAGGTGGATTTTAGTGAGTTTGTGTTGCATGAAGGCCTATTGTTCAAAGGTCATATTATGTGTATACCTCAGTGCTCAATGAGGGAAAACATTGTGAAGGAGAAACACCAAGGAAGCTTGGGAGGTGACTTTGAAGTGGATAAAACATTCGAGAAAGTACATAGGCATTAATATTGGCCTAAGATGCAATTAGATGTGAGGAGATTTGTAGAACAATGTCAGATTTGTCAGAGGGCAAAAGGAAAAAGTAGAAATAGTGAGTTGTACCAACCACTATCTATACCCCAAAGGCCTTGGGAGTGCCTTAGTATTGATTTTGTTTTGGGGTTACCAAAGACACCTAGGGGACATGAAAGTATCTTTGTGGTGGTGTACCATTTCAGCAAGATTGAACACTTCATTCCATGCAAGTAGACCAATGATGCATCTCAAATTGTAGGGCTATTCTTTAGGGATATTGTATGAATCCATGGTTTGCCTTTGAATATTGTCAGTGACAGGGATACAAAGTTTGTGGGTCACTTCTGGAGAACTCTTTGGAAGATTCTTGGAACTAATTTTTCTATCTCCTCAGCCTACCATCCACAATATGATTGGAAAATATAAGTAGTGAATAGGTCACTTGGGAATTTGCTGAGGTGTTTGACCAAAAAACATGGCCAATATTGGGATCATATCATAGAAGATGAAGGAGTTGCATGATCAAGTCAATAAGACTTTACACAAACAAGTGGAGAAGTACAAAACCATAATTGATAAGACCAGGAGGGACTTGCAATTCAAGGTTGGGGATCTAGTGCTTGCATACCTCAGAAAGTAGAGGCTACCCAAAGGTCAACCAACTAAGCTACTCATGAAAAAGATTGGACCACTGAAGATTTTGCATAAATATGGAAAGAATGCCTATGAAGTGGAATTGCCTCCTGATTTAGGGATTTCACCTATTTTCAATGTTTTTGACTTATATCCCTACAGGGGATCACCTCTAGACACAGGCTAGTCTACACTTGTAGTTTTGGAGGAAGATGATTGGGTGAAAGATTTGCCTACCCCAAAGCCATTGCAATTGGAAAGTGTCTTGGACTCCAAGGTGATAAAGAAGACAAGGAAGGGTAACTACAAGGAGTACCTCATCAAGTGGCATTGGTTTCCTAAAGCTGAGGCCACTTGGATGATAGAGCTAGATATTCTGAAACACGGGGTCACCATTGAAGACCTCCTAACTCAAGGGACTTGAGTTATTTTTTCCAGGGGAGTATGGTGCAGGGAACCTCCCTATTTCTTGTTTTGATGTTGATTTGGGTTGTTGTAGGTGTTTAGGTATGTGTTAGAATAATATCCAAGGGGTTGGATACAATGTTTAGGTTACTTCATGTTTGTAGGGCCTTAGTGCCTATTGAGTGTTTTAGGACACTTTGGCTTCAATTTGTGAAATGTTTCTATTTTGGGATAATATGAGCTAGACGTATGTTTTAAGACCCTACTCATCCTATTTGGGGTCTTAGAGGTCAACATACATCATCGAGTTGACTACCAAGGTCAAATTGCTCAAAATGACAAAATGTTGCTAGCAACTTTTGCAAGATTTGACAAAATTTAGTTAAAACTGATGTAACTACCCCATTCTTGGTATATGAGCATGGTTTTGATGCTTTGAAGAGGTTAATGAGATTTTGGATTGAAACACTTAATTCTAACACCTTTGTATGGATGTTTGTATTCCTTTTTATGTAATCTACACTATGTTCTTGCTTCTGTACAGCTGTGTATGGATTAGCAGAGGTGATCGACCTTCATGATATTTGAATGTTCTCTGTCAGCTCTATTATGCATTAATTAGTTTGTTTAGAATCTTAGTAGAAGTTAAGTTAGACATTTTTGAAGGTCACTAGTCTAATAGAGGCAGAAACAGTGCTACCTAGTTAGAAATGGCTCTAACCTAAAATTCCTCTTGTGGATTTTTCTAAAACCATGGGGATATTAGGGTTAGGGTCTATAGATAGGTTTGTAGTTTTTTTTTTGGTTGTTTCATTTGATTTCATAGGCCAAAAGTGAATCCCTATGGCTTACTGGTGAAACCAAGTGAGCCAGGACAGGGAGAAGAAAGACTTTGTATGAGCACCCAAGATCTTTTGGGAAAGACTTAGTGGCATTTTTAGATGCACTAGATAGTCTCCCAAAAGGATTCAATGGTAGTTGGAGGTGAATCGGTGATTGGAGACAAGATTTACAATTGTTCATGTTCACTGGTCTAGAGGCCTAATTAATAGGATATAATCTAGGCCCTACAAGAAAGTAGGGTTTTGGGTGCCATCAAAGGTTAGGGTTTTGGATTCTGATAGGGTTGAATGATGTCTTTAATATTTTGGAAGCATTAGGCCAAAATCGGTGAAAACAAACCTACTAGGAACTAGGCAATTAGGCCTCCTAGAGAATTGATGACCAATTGGATTGGTAAAAGGTATTGGAGTATTGAGATGAGTGCAAAATGACCTAGGATGGGTAAAGAAGGGTGTTAAGAGTCTTGGAGAATGTATGGGAAGATCCTAGGTGGGGAGTTGATAGACTAGGTGGAGATTAGTGGAAGAAACTAGGATTTTTGGTAACTAGTTGAACTAGTTAAGCTCAGTAACTTTGGAGTCTTATTGAAACCAACTATACCTTGAAGGATAAGTTGGTAGAGGGGTCTTGGAGATCCTATTTGGAAGAATATCCACCAAGAACAACCATCGGATGGTTGGATTAGATGCAAAACAAACACCTTAAAGTGAAGAAGAGCACTAGTTGGCAAACCCTCTATATCAATCAAGGAGAAAGGTATGTACCTAGCTTTGAGACACCATAAGACACTCATATTCCTTTATTAACACAAGCTACTATTCAATAGGTAGAGAAAGCAATAGAGGACACTCCATAAGTACCATTTATAGAAACAACTATTGAAGACACACCCTGACAACAGGATTCACATCCTAACTAGGGGCAGCCAGTCACAGTTTCACACGTCCTAGATTTTCCACACTTTGATCTACAAGTGGCTAATAGGGTAAACCAGGTAACTGTTGCTGAGTTTCTAAATAGATTAGATGATGAAGTCCCAAAATCACATGATTATGAATGGGATGTCCAATCTGATGCTACCATGGACATTAAAGTGGATGTGATTCATAAATTGACACCAATATTTCAAAGAGGAGAGAGTTCTAACACTTCCCTTGATACTACTATTTTTCCATAGTCAGATGAGATACCATTGCCTAGGACTATTGATGGTGAAACTAGTCTTTTACTAGGTCTAGAGGATATTATGAGAATACAAGTAATGAGTTCTATTTTGGTAAGAGAATATGAACAATACTCAACTAATAAATCGCCAGAGTTAGGTCCACATATTACTAATAGTGACCCTTTTAATGACGATTTAACTCTTGATGATCTAAACACTATAGAAGTAAACCTAATAGAACATGTCTTGTTGGTTAATAGTTTCGATGCTGACACAATGTTGTCCATACCAAACTCTGATTCATTATCCTTAATAAACCTTGACTTAACTGATTGGACAAATTCATAACCTAATCCTATCATGCACTTCCCTAATGAATACACTTTGGCTTGCTACCTAAATGCTTGTGAACCTTATCCTTCATCCACCAATGAAAGGAGTGTGAACATGTCATAGGAGGATATCAAGTTTCTCAGTCACAAATTGAAAAATAAAAAGAAGCAAAGAACTGACGGTGAAAACCACGTTGTGGCAGTGTCAAATTCTAAAATAGAAAAAAAAAAGATGTGTCTGATGGTAAAAATGTCCTAGAGGCACCAAAGGATGAGATTATTGATATCCTCCCTAAGCACTTTCAAGAAAGATCTTCAGTTTTGATAGAACCAACACAACCAGCTAACTTGGGCACAACTGAAGTTCCTCAAATTGTTCACCTGGCACAATCTTTTTCAGACAAGGAGAATATACAATTCACTAAGTTCCTGGAAGAGAAAAAGATCAAATTTTCATGGTCTTACATAGATATGCGTGGACTAGATCCTGAATTAATAATGCACCATTTATCTATACCTCCTAGGATCAAACCCACAAAACAGAAACTAAGAAAGATGCATCCTCATGTTGCATTACTAGTAAAAGAAGAGCTAGAAAAATTATTGAAAGTAGGATTCATAAGAGTCATCACTTATGTAGGATGGATTTCTAATGTGGTACCAATATCTAAATCGAATAAATCTATTAGGATCTATAAATACTTTAGATACTTGAACAAAGCATGTCTTGAAGATGATTTTCCACTACCAAACATTGATATGATCATAGATCTAACAGCGGGATGCTATCAAATGCACTTATTAATGGATGGTTTCTCAGGATATAACCAGATTAAAATTGCTCCTAAGGATCAAGAGAAAACTGTATTCACATGTGCATGGGGAACTTTTTGCTAGAACGTTATGTCGTTTGGGTTAAAGAATGCAGGTGCTACATACCAAAGAGCTATGACTACCATATTCCCTGACATGATGCATAAAAACATGGAGTATTATGTGTATGATACCTTAGCTAAATCAAAAGAGAGGACTAGTCATATTGATGAATTATGGAAGATATTAGATCGCATGGAGCAATTTCAACTCAGGCTCAATCCAAAGAAATGTGCCTTTGGGGTTCAATCAGGAAAGTTGCTAGGGTTTATTGTATCACCAAAAGGAATTAAAGTAGACCCTGGAAAATTTAAAGCTATACTAGACATGACTCCTCCACACAACATTAGTCAAATGAGGAAATTACAAGGAAGACTCCATTCCATCAGGAGATTTATGTCACAACTTGCTGACAAAGCACAACCCTTTACTAAACTGCTACATAAGGGTGTCACCTTCAAATGGGATGAACATTGTGAAACCAAATTCAAAGAGTTAAAGGAGTACTTGGCTACTCCTCATATTCTCATGGAACCCATTCATGGAAATTCATTACTCCTATATATTTTAGCTATAGCTACATCCCTGGGAGTATTTCTGGCGAAAGAGGATGAAACCAAACAGGAAAGATCAATCTACTATATCAGCAAGACACTAGTATCTTATGAACTCAATTACAGCATAATTGAAAAAGCTTTCTTAGAAGTTGTCTTTGCATCATAGAAATTGAGACATTATATGCCATCACATATAGTATGGCTCATTGCAAAGATAGATCCTTTGAAATACCTCTTAAGCAAGACAACATTAACGGGATGAATAAAAAAGTGGCTCCTGATTCTGAGCGAATTTGACATTGAGTATGTGGATAAAAGGGCTATTAAAGGACTATTCCTCACTGATCAATTAGCTGACTCACCACTCCAAGATGATGAACCTTTGAGAATTGGGTTCCTTAATGAAACAATTATGCATCTAACTGAGTATTCATGGAAGATGTACTTTGATGGTTCTTTCATGCAACAAGGCTCTAGAGCAGGGGTTCTGTTCATAACTCCTCAAGGCTACAAGATACCCAAGTCCTACAAATTGATGTTTCCATGCACAAATAACATTTTTGAATATGAAGCATTGGTAAATGGTCTTAAACTTTCTATGGAGTGGAAGATTGTAGAGTTACATGTGTATGGTGACTCCCAGCTCATTATCAATCAAATAAATGGAGATTATCAGACCAAAGATGAGAAGTTGACCCCCTAAAAACAACTGGTTGATGACCTAAAGAAATACTTTATCTTTGTCACATTCAAACAAATACCAAGAGTAGAGAATAAATCTATAGATGCTATGGCTATGTTGGCATCCATGGTACAATTGGAGGAACATCAATTCCGCTATGACTTCTTGGTGGAAGAATTATCCTACCCAGCCTTTGATACACCTGAATACCAAGTAATTTGTGCTTTGAATGCCCAAGACCCATCTTGGTATGCTAAAATCATTGCTTACCTAAATAACCAAACTATACCCAATGACCTATCCAGAAATGAAAAATGAGCCTTGATTAGGACAACATTGTGTTATGTCCTCATTACTAATAACTTATATAGATGAGGTATTGATGGTACACTTCTTATGTGTTTAGAACATGAAGAGTTGGATCATGCATTAAAAGAAGTCCATGAAGGTGTATGTGGATCACACTCAAATGGCTTTTCACTAGCTAAGAAATTGCTCAAAGTAGGCTATTACTAGACCACAATGGAAAAGGATGCTATTCAATTTTCAAAGACATGTCATAAATTCCAAACATATGGGAATCTCATCCATGCTCCTGCTAGAGAGCTCATACCATTCATAACACATTGGCCATTTCAGAAATGCTCCTTTGATTTGGTTGGACAAATAATTCCTAATTCTTCAAGTGGACACAAATACATCATTATGGCCAATGAGTATTTCACAAAGTAGGTTGAAGTCATGTTGCTAATCAAAGCCACTGGAAAATAGGTGGCTTTGTTCATCTTGAACTACATTATCTGTAGATATGGGATACCCTCTTCAATTGTAACAGACAATGGGGGCCAATTTAAAAACCAAGACATCAAAGACCTTTGCACATAGTTTCACATTACTCAACATTGATCCTCAATCTATTATCCTCAAGGTAATGTAAATCTTGAGGCATCTAACAAGAATATTCTCAAGATTATACATAGAAATATGAGTAATTCTAGTAGGGACTGGCATTTACAATTAAATCTAGAACTTTGGGCCTATAGAACAAGCATCAGAACACCAACTGGAGCCACACCATTTGCCCTAGTCTATGGTGCTGAGGCAGTGTTACCTATTAAGGTTGAAATCCCATCTTTGTGCGTACCTTTACAAGGTCTTGTTACTGACAAACAACACCGCATTGATAGGTTAAATTCTTTAGACTTACTTGATGAGCATAGGCAACATGTGTTCGATCATCTGAAAGTGTACCAAACATGTATGTTAAAAGGGTACAATAAAAAGGTCAAACCATGACACTTTCAGGTGGGGGATCTCATTCTGAAAGAGAATCCTAAGAAGCAGTCTAACATAGAACATAAAGGAAATTTTGAACCAAATTGGCTGGGACCCTATGTCATTACTGCAACTTTTGGGACTAGAGCTTATTAGCTAGCTAAACTTGAGGGAGATGTTCTTTCTGATCCCATTAATACTCTACATTTAAAGCAGTTCTACACTTAATGTCTGGCTAGTAGAGCCTATGCAGTGAAAATCTCATAAAATACCCAAAAAATCTAAAAATTGATCCTAAAGAAATCCAAAAATAGTGGAAAAAGTCCTGAAAAAGGTATCCCTAGTGAAAACCTGGAAAATAGGTGCCTTGATACTACAAAAACATAAAATAGAAAAAATAGAAAAAAAAATTTGAAAAAGAGAGAAAAGTGCCTTGATGAAAACCTGGAAAGCATGCATCTTGGTAGCAAAAATAAAAATCTTTGCAGAGTGGTGAAAACCTAGCAAACGGGCGTCATTCAAACTCTGTGCTCTATCTATCAATACCCTCACAACACTAAACCTTCAAACTTGCACATGTGCTATTTGGTGACTCTAATTCCTTACAAATTTCCTATCCTTTCTTATGATTTGTTTGCATTTATGTCTAAGGAATCATCATTTTGCACTGGGGGCATCTTTCCTAGCATGGTCAGTTCACGTCTGCTAGGTTTTCCTAAGCGTCTTTTCTAGGATGGTTCACCTCTCTAAGCGTAATAGACATCAAACTAGTGTTTCTCAGATCTAGGAATTTAAAACAAAGTAGTATTTCTCAACACTTTACACAATGTTTCTAAACACTACATGGATTACAATTGCTGGCACAGTTCATCTCACATATACTCAGACATGTAAAATGTAGCTTACATTTCAAAATTTTGATTGATGAATCTCTACTGCTCTTGAAAAATGAATCAATAGTGTTTCTCAATACTACTTAAACACATAGACTGATCTTGTTTTGATTATGACTCTTTTATGTTCCGATGATGTTTTAACTAGGGGCATATAAGCAATTATAAGTTTTCTTTGATTGATTATCAATTGGTGATTGTTATATCTTCCAAGCTACTCAATGACATCTATTAAAAGATGAAGAGTCACAAGGATAGGGGGCATAACCTTTTCTTGGTTTTCTTCATATGGTGATTGTTTCCATGATCCTATAAATTTCACCTAACTTGGATATTTATGGTAAGAGATACCAACATGAGTGGATGGCCGCATATATCTTGATCTTGGTTATGTGTAATCTATGGTCAGGTTGAAACAATTTCCTTGTCTATTTTCTAAATTAGATTCTCACTACAATGTACACTACATGATGTACCCCAGGATGTGAATTTTCAAGGTCATTACGAGTCGCATATCTTACATTACACTTGAATAGAACCTGAACCTAAACATTAAAAGGAGATAACAAAATTGTTGTCCTAGCTTCTATGCCTTGATGCCTGAGTTTATTTCTGACATTGTATCCAATACACATAGTATTCATACTTTCATGATACCAGTGGGTATTAGTGATAGTTTTACTATTAGGTGATGTCCATTACAAAAAGCACCCAATGATGATAAAATTCTATAATATATACAAATTAGTGACAGTCCTAAGGGTTTGCATATAGATGCATTTAGAGATTGCATGATTCATTTTAAACAAAACAGCATAAAAAGGACTTGAGTTTAAAATAAATTCTTGCTTCACTCAAAAACCAAGTTAATTAAATCCATCAAATATTACTGATATCAATGTCATTACATATCCATGACATACATTTTGCATTCATACATGAGAAAGAGAAAAAGACAAAAACAAAGTATTCAAGCATTGCATTTAATTTTACATCATAAGTTCATCGTACATGTGTTTGCATGAAGAAAATTCTCAAAAACATTCATCTGCATATTCACTTAGTATCAGTTAAAACACATTCATATCAGTAATAAATCCAATGAGCATAAATGACATCATCATACATCTGATCTAACTCATCAAGAGACCAAGATAAACATAATCACATGTGCATCAAAATATAAACATCTACCAAACCATGAGAATCTAGGAACATATAAAGATCAGGTACAACTATCTTAGATATATCAGATATGGAACAAATAAAAAATGTGGAACTGTCTACAAAAAGAGTATTAGAGTATTAGTATGAATCAGATATACATGTATAAATATCAATAGTACAAAAGAATGATCTTAGAAGGATCAAGATATACAATGTGATCTCAAGATATAACACAAATATAGTATCAAGTCTGACTACCACCCTCTCCCTGGTCTAGAGGAGGCAAAGGTGGTACAAATGGAACTGGTGGAGGCATCACCCCCTTAGACTGTTGTGAAATCCATGAAAATGAAGGTGCTCTCTGACCCTCTGGCACTTCAGCATGATAAAGAGCATAATAGTACACGACCCTCTGTCCTTGGTGTACTTTTGTATGAGCCTGTGTATCTCACTCAGATCTCAGGTGCTCAACCTATGTATCTCTCTCATATCTCAAGCACTCAATCTGTGTATCTCTCTCAGATCTTAGGAACTCTACCTGTGTGTCTTTGTCTACTCTGACCTTCTCAAGATGTCTCTCTTGATCAGCCAAAAGAGACTCCAATGTGGTGATCCATGCTCTGAGCTTCTCTCACTCATGCTCACACTGTGTCAAGGAATCACCATCTCACCCTGGCCCTCTACCTGTATCCTATCCCAAAGTTCTATCATGTGGCCTATCGTGTGGCCTATCCTCCTACTGTTGTCTCTGTCTCTGCTAATCTTTTGTCAACAGTGGACTTGGATCTCTCTAGGGAGGAATGAATCTCAACCGTTTCCGCCTACCACTCCTACTGCCACTAGCACCACCACCACCACCACCCATAGCTCCTCCACCCCTATCATCTCTACCATCCTCTATCTGGGGGAGGGCATCTACCATCTCTGCCTTCGTCTCTCCCTCCAGCTCATCTTAGAGCTCCTCCCCTGCCTCTCGCAAGTTGGTCATCTGCATGATCATAGTCTAAAGGGTCCACTATACGAGGAACTGCCCCAACCGGATCTATAAACCATGGAAATGAATGTTGTAACATCTCTAAAAGATATCCATACAAGCATCCGGCATCAGCCACATCAAGGTGCAGCTCCCAAGCTACTGGAACCATCTCTTGAATATCTCGCAGAGCTACCTCATATATCAAACAAGAACCCCATAGTGGCTCCTCATCTCAAATCCATGCATACATTGATAAGTCTTGACACCTGCCCTACATACAGCCATACTGTCTCAATACCCGGGTAACCAAGAAGCACTCTAAATTTGACATCTATCTGAGATCCACTCCTCAAAATCAAGGTATGGCTACCACACAACTACAATCATGTCATTGAATAATCAGTACCAATAGTCTACCTTGCCCAGATGGGGCTACTGCATCCAACTAGAGTACATATATACATACGGCTATTGATCCAACCACTGCCTATCCACTATCGGTCATGTAACTGGGATATACTCCCAGGCCCAGATCTGTAGAACAAGGATCCCAACTGTCATAATACGGGAATGCTGATACACAATCTTATGAATCTCTCTATAAATATGAGCTAGCAGATAGCTACCCCATGCAAATCTATGATGAGAAACCATCATCTGCTCTAGCATATCCACCCAATCAACCATAAATTTGTGTTGTCCTCGGTTAGGCATGAGGATGCCTCTAATTAGACCATCCAAGTAAACAGGGAGATGCTCATAGTGATCACACATATAATCCCATGTGAGGGATCGATGCACAATAGTATCATCTCTAAAAAATTGTCGCATTGAAGCAATAGGTGTCCGGGAGGTTGAATCAAACTGCACCTCTCACCCCATCACATGCACTCATAGAATCTTCAACACGTCCTCTGGTGTGACAGTCATCTTGCCTATAGGGAGATGGAAGGTGTTGTGCTTTGAATGCCATCTCTCAGCCAGAGTATTTAACAACCCTAATTTACCCTGATATTAGGTAAATCCCTCAATGGAAGTAGTCCTAAGCGAGAGACATGCTCTACCTCATCACCCATCAAAGCTCCAACTAGTGCAAGGACCTAACTAGGGTACGGTCCTTGGAATGAGATGACCTCAAAAGGAATCTGATAAAAATATAAGAAATTGTAGAAAAGTTGCATTCAGTACTCTATCTAAGGAAAAATAATAGAAAAACCTATCAGCTAAGTGTTTTTAGTTGTCAAACAGAGACAATTAGTCAACCTTTACTGAAAACTGAATTACAAAAAAAAAATGACTCTGTTCCTACAGGGTGTGATCCCTTTTACTCGATGCAATCCCTGATTTCTGGGATGCAATGGGGCATCTGGGAAGCAATCCTATTTTAATAGGATGTGATGCGGGATGCAGCATGCGATCCTATTTTTACAAGATGCGAAACATTCAAACATTTATTCTACCCTACTGCATGCAACACAACAACTAACTACAGGGTTAGATCCTGAATAAATAGGATGTGACACAAGATTTCTGGTCAAAACAGGGTGCAACATGGGATTAATCGGGTGTGACATTAACCATGAGGTACAATGTTAAATTGAAATGGTTATAACTATTGCTAAAATGCATCAAACTGGAAATTGAAAATTTGATAGAGTAGGTTTTTGAGTACTTACTAGATCTGAGTAGTCTGTTGGTTGCTGATGTCTATGGCTGAGCTCGAAATGATGCTTCTCCATGGGGACCACCATCTTCTCTATAGAGCTCTCTGAATTGCTAAAGTGAAAAGTGAAAATGAATGAGTAAAAAGTACATTTGGGCCTATATATTTGTCTTTTTGAGCTATTTAGGAGCTCCAAAACTCCTCCCAAATCATTAAAACTCATTTTGTTCTCTTCTTTGATCAATCGGGAACATAATCAAATGCACCGACATTGTTCTACATAATGCAGTAAATTTTTTACGACAACTCCTAAAAATGCAGACTTGCTCCATATGTTCTAAAATGATTCACAATCTATACGCAATCTATTTTTCGGGTTGTATATCATCAAATTGCACATTATTCATTAAGAATATTGGTCATACATCATTTAATTAGACTGAAAACACACATTTTCACATGATTACCTTGGTACCATTGTGTTTTCTCTAAACACACCTTCATTTCTTCACTTCTTCTAATCCATTATTTCTTGACCTAACCGATCCATGCAAGAGATACATCATTTCAATAGAGGGATTTTATCCTTTCCTTCAATTTTGTTCCCAAAGGGGCATGACCACACTATCATCAATCAAATTCTTGCTTGAAACAACATTAAAATGACTTCATTATTAAAAAACTAAAGGCATGAAAATTCCTTGACTAAGTCGGGATTGTTGGATTGAAGGTTTTGGTTCTCAGAAGCTAGATATCCTATGTCTACTTTTTCTTATATTCTTATTAAAAGCTCCTTGCGGCTTTGTACTGGCCTTTGTTTGATCATGTTTGAAGTCGGTATTATCAATTTTTGGATGAAAGCCAAGTTTAGAATTGGTATCTTTAAGATCTTTTCTTATTGACCTTTCTTCAATCAATTTCAAAGTCAATTCTATCAATTTAGTTCAATCAAGTGTGAGACTAATCTCATCAGGCATTTAGTTTGATCATGAGCAAAATTCTCAAACTTTCTGAAGTCAACATCAAAAAACAATTTTGAATCAATGCGCTGCTCGCCCATCTATTCAAAGAGGGGCAAATGTAACCACACTAATTTGGTCTTCTCTGACCATAGACCCTATTTTCCCAAAGTGTGATCATACCCCCAATTATGTTAAAACAATTCTTCAAATTACTCACATAATTTATTAAAATCAAATTTAATCTCCAACGTGATTTAATCACTAAATTACATTAATAGCCTTAGCCAATCAAATCAAATCAATTCAATTCTATCAAAAACATGGCTAAGGTAATTAATTAAAATGAATTAAATAAAATCCTAATTACACCTCATCACTTGCAAAAGCCAATCCCCTAGCCTAATTACACCTCATCACTTGCAAAAGCCAATCCCCTAGCTTAATTAATTGGCTATAGTCCTAATTAATTATCAAAAGAAAACAAAAGCTTAAATAATTAATTTCCCTATTATTGAATGAATATATTAAATATATAATTCATTTCATTAATATTCCCTTTAACCCCTAACCTAAACTATCTCAACCACCTTAACTCCTGGGTTTGAACTAACCCCAACCTCTTCACCCATGCTAAGCCTAATTCTAATCTTAATCCCATCCTAACCCACTTCCTAATGATGTCACATTCCTAAACTCTTGATTAGAAATTCAGCTCATTCCAAAAAGTCTACAATCTCAAGCTCCCCTTCCTCAAAGTCCACTTTCTCAAGCTTGTAATTACACCCTCACCATGCCTCTTTAATGCTCTCATAAATGCATCATTAAATGCATCATTAAATGCATATACCCTCACCATGCCTCATTAATACTATCCTCATTAATGCTTCTTACACCTTCATTAATGGCTTCCTCTCTCCTCTCACTCCTAATTTCTTCTATAAATAGAATGAGTTTTAAGCTCAATAGGCCCCTGATTTTTTATTGTTGAAAGCATTGTTATGCTATTCATATTATTATAAATTTACATTGCATTGTAGCTTTCATGTTATGTATTGTTAGAATTTCCATTTTTAGAGCTTAAAATGCATAACTATTGACCATATATTATAGTTTCATTTGAATCTTTCATTTGAGGATTGTATATGTCACTGGCAAATGTATAATTTGAGGCCAATTGTAGAATTTTTCATACTCCTCCTAGATAGGAAGAAATAGGTTGATTTTAGTGTTTGACATGCTTGTTAAACCTTGTTTTTCACTAATACAATGACTTATTGAAGTGTTGTGTTGCAACTGCAGGAACCACAAAATAACATACACAAGTGCAACTAGTCATACAAGCACACCAAGGAGTGTTTTTCTAGTAGACGTAGATGGGTAGCTCAAACACATGAGCTAATTTTTTATAAATATTCATAAAATAGAATAGTACGTTGTTTTCAAAATATCATATCTTAATAATTTGTATGGTGGTAACTTAGTGTATGTTTGTTTGCTATTGCTTTATGGTCAAAGAATTTTTTGTAATGTAATTCAACTCAAGGAATTCACTTCCTTTTCAATTCATCATGACTCAAATTGTTTTAAACTCACACCCTCCATCCTTAGACTCAATTCAGCCAATGTTGAACTCATACATAGACACATACCTCAACCAATCACTTATTGGCTTCTGAGTCAACCTTGAACATCATTCAGAACATCCAATCATCATTCTTTTACTCTTATTTATTGTTCAAAATCATTAATACAATATCTGATTGTTCACTAATTGTGAATATCCTACACCTCCTTGGCCTTCTGAAGAATCCCAACATATAACTTCTAAGACACCCCAAGAACCCCTCAACTTATCACAAGGTCCTTATCATATCGCTCAAAGCACATTCAATTGCTAGTTCAGTAAAATTTACTCTTTGGAGTTTCACTATCATACGAGGATAGTCCCCATATACTAGTCTATATCTTCACCATAGACAACAACCCATCTACACCCTAGGTTCATAAGCACCCCAAATATTTTCATCACTACCCATAACACCTACTCTGATGCAAGTGCTAGCAAATGGAATTTTTTCCTTCTGAAACCAATTGGAGCACTTAGGTATTCAAAAAACAACATCAAATCCACAATTAGGGACCTTGGTGCTCAGTTCTCTAAAAGTTATACACTACTGTGTATATTTAGATTTGGTGCATACATTGAGATATACACCTAGAGATCGATCATATGGTCATCTCCCTGCATCAACACAAAAAAAAAATTGCAGAATGTTTGAAATCATATTACAAAGAAGCTTTCCACCATATATTATCCAATTATCATGGTGGAAATGCTTCAAACTTGGAAAACAATATGAAACTCTTAGAAATGAACAAAAACCAGAGTTGCAGAGACAAAAATCATGATAACTAGATTTATAGGTAAGATCTCTTCACCAAACCGGTTGCATTCGAAGGCTAAGACATAGGGGAATCTAGCCAAGTTGGTTTTATGTAGAGTTGAATCCCATGACCATAGTACATATCCCATGACCATAGTGTACCAAGTGGCTTATAAGTGCCCAAAATTGGAACTAGGTCTCACAATTGGATCTCAATGATAGACTAATTCTAAAGCCTTGAACTACAAGATGTCTTGGGTCCCTTTGGGCCAAGAGGGCACTGAGAAAATCAAGGGTTTGCAATCTTCATGAGACTGCATGTGCTAGGAGGTCCTCCTGCACCATACTCTCAACCTAAAAGCACTCTAAATCCCTCCATGCTAAGGGTAAACACACTAAAACATACTCACTGTGAGGCTACAATAGTCCTATTACCTATTGAAAAATTGGTCCTAACCTCTGACCCCCACAAATACTATCCAGACCATTCTTCTCTAACTGTGACTACAAATTTGTTAAAGAATAGTCTTGTGTGTGAAAGAAGAGAAAATTTTTATATTGTATTAATGGTTCATAAAATTTGTTTATAAACTTGTGATATAATAGAGTTGTGGAGAATAATAATTTGTGTAATTAGAGTGAATCATAATATTCATTGTAAACTATTTCTTATTTATTTATTTGGTGTTTTATAGGGCTTGTTAGGGGCTCAGATTTCCGAGATTGAGGTTGTCACCCTTTATACCATTGACTTTGGCTTACAGAGCTATGTGGTATCATATTTTGCACACCTCTTGTTTATAATTTTAATTGAACCCATGTGGTATCATATTATTTCTCTTATGTTAATTTTGTTTTTGTTAGCCTACCCCACCAATCTTGAGGTCATTAGGAAAGAGGAAGAAATCATCGGGGACATTGAAACAAAAAAAGGTAATTAAGTCCAATTTAAGTATATTTGTTGAAATGTATTATGAACATTTCAATGTATTCTATATTGATGAATGCACTTGACTTGTTTATTGTATACATGTAGAAT
>MU228071.1:1074477-1091081 GCA_018584345.1 Thuja plicata
GTAGAATCTCGAGGTAAGTGACGTATCATGGTTTCCATGATAAGGCAAATCTAATTGCTTTACAATAATTTTTAATTTATTTAGCATTATCTGAATTCTAGCTCTATCTCAGAGCATTCAATTGTGCAGTTTTAATATATTTATGATTCCTAATGTTAATTTTTTTTTTTTTTTTTTTAAAAATAAATAAATTTTTTTTTTTAAATTAACTATTGGTCAAAATTTCGACCAACGCTAGAATATATTTCCACCAACGATTGGTCAAAATTTCGACCAATACACTAACAAAACGACGAGAATGCCATGCTTTCGACCAATACAATGGTCAAAATTTCGACCATTGGTTCGGTGGAAAGTATGGCATTCTCCTCAATTTTTTTAGTGCATTGGTCGAAATTTTGACCAATTGTTGGTGGAAGTGTTGGTCGAAATTTTGACCAATGCACTAAAAAATGATAGCGATTTTAAGCTTGGGATATCGTCGAACTTTCAACCTTTTTTTGGTCGAAATTTCGACGAATTATAAATACGTCAAAAATTCGACAAAAAAAGATCGACGAAAGTTTTGGTCGTAAATTTGACCAATTACTGTCAAAATTTTGACCAAGTTTCGTCAAAATTTGAGGTCAAATTTACTAGTGATATAACACCATAATTTTGATTTTAGATTATGCCTATTACTTTGGTTCGACAAAATATTTTCAAGGTAGTTTCTTTGAGAGAGAGAGAGAGAGAGATTTTTACTTCTTCATAACCTGATCGGGTTATGGAGGCGTTGAAAACCTACTTTTTTCTTTTCATAACCCGATCGGGTTATTTGAAATTTATTAACCCAATCAGGTTATGGCTTGGGAAGAGATTTGGACAATGACCCAAAGGCTTGGAGGCTCATTTTCCCTCTATTTTGGTACTTTTAGATGTTTTTTCATCTTGTAAGTTGAATTCTCAACTTTATCTTCATCAGGTTTGTAATTTGTCCACTGGGTAGTTTTATAATTTTCACCATAATCTCATACGTCTTCTTAGCTTTCTAACCATATAAATGTTTCTTTTTTTGGACAACATTAGCATAGTAAAATTTAATTTTCTTTACCAGTGTTTTGATTGTCCTCACAGAAATACGTCAACCAATTTTTTAATAACTTTTGATATAATTAATAAAATTACAAATAAATTAGATATTATTGTTCTACACTTAATTCTATACACTTAAAAAAAAAATTTCATTTCGATTATTTTGATGCAAGTTGTGCCCAACACATGAATAGGTACCAAATTTTCAAGATGCGATCACTTCAAAAAATCATAGAAAAAAAATACTCATCGGAAAATTACAAAAAAATACACTTCTAGATCTCACTCTTACCTATCATCCTACCAAAAGGATTTAAAAAATACTTAATATAGCTATATCTTTTGTACCATGCACAGAAATAACTATGTTATGTTTTTCTAAAAAAATTAAGAACATATTTTCGTGCACGCAAGGTTTGACCCTGTTAATCTTATCAATTTTTAAAAACAAATAGTGTTTTAGAAACGAGATTCAGAGTACTACAATTTTTATATTTTACACATCTTCTTATTTTGAGTGCATGACCCTCAAATGCCTGTTCCAAGTTACGGTTTACTCAATTTTAGAAAAAATGTGTCCACTTATACCCCCCTTTTTGGTCCACAACTTGGTGCACATACCCATATATACCATTTTAGGGACAACCTCTGAACCTAAATTTACCCCTTCAACATTGTCCATCTTAACATCAAACATTTTAAGAAAATGACCATCATTGTCACTACAAATGCCCTCAAGTTGAACCAAACCCTTATGTATGACATTTGTTGGAAACTAAACAACTTCAGTCCCAAAAATAGCTTTCTTGTTATCTATGGTTTCAACTAAAGCATTGAAATCAATTTTTTGGCCCTTATAATCATCTAAATATTGAATAAACCAAAGAATATCCTTGTCATCATCAAAACCTACCAACTTTATACATTATCAGAAATTGCAAGCCTGATCATGGATTCAATAGTAGAGATCCCAACCAAAGTTATATCATTATTCTTTATGACTACATTTGCTAAGAATTCAACCATAATTTTCTTAGATCTCTCTATCCATTCTATTTGGAAAGCATAAAAAAACTCAATTTTATCCCATACTGCATGCTTGTATAACTTCAATCTATCATTTTTAGTATCATATAAGGATTTAATTTGGGAGACAGCTAATTCAAAGTCACCAAATACTCTTAACAATTTTATGCCATGTTTTATGGCAATCTCTAAGCCCAATAACAATGCCTCATATTTTGCAGTGTTATTTGCGCTCTAAAAATCTAAGAGGGAGGAATATTTAAATGTAGTACATGATAGATTTATAAAAAAAATACCAGCTCCTGATCCTTCCTTGGAGCATGCTCCATCAAAATACATCTTCTATATCTAATTTTGGTGTGATTGTGACTCCTTCACAATTGGGTCTTGATTTTCAACTTTGGATCCATCTTTCTCAATCCTAAAACTTTCCATATCAATAGCAGTAAAACAATTGAGACCCTTAGGATCCCTCTTTTCAATTATCACTAGCGATTTTGGCTCCCTATATAATTTAACATCACTCCCATTTATAGGGATAGTAGCATATGACAGGTCCAATTGCAAATGTCCTCAAACTGCCATTTCCCACTATCTAGACAGTAGCATACCATAATATGGTGGTGTATCAACCACAACCACATCCATCTTGAAAGTAGCCTCAGGAAAAAAAACAATCTTCACTTCAATGCATTTTAAGGTTCCTACCACAGGTACCTCTCTATTGTCCATACAAAAAACATCTTCCAAAAGATGTGTCAACTTTTAAGCCCAATTCCTTCATAACACCATAAGGAATCACATTTGTGGCTGCACCAGAATCTATCAAACAATTTCTTATCAATTGGTTATTCAATAGAAATGTCACATAAAAAATATTAACTTGAGAGGACTCCTGAGTAATAATGCTCCCTGCATAGATTTTAGGAATCTCCTGCTCCTCATCACCTCCTTTTTTCTTGATAGTCTTTGTGGTAGGAACAATATTATCAATTATATCTTTGAGAAAAGAGAAAGCATCCTCTCTATGCTCCTTCATCTTCAGCATCTCAAGTAAAGGTATTGACACCTTCATCTAAGATAGTGTATGTTTCATGTCAAAAGCAAGAAAACTTAAAACATCCCCACTAGAAGCCTTACCCTTGATGTCCTTGGATTTTTCTATTCCTTAATCAACAATGGGAGTATCCTTGTTTTTCACCTGAATATTATCCTTTTTTTGGATTGGGGGTTCAGTAGAACTTTCCTTTCTAAACAATGAACCAGGCTTTCCCTGATTCCTATCTATTTTTCTATTTCTCAAATTATAAACACTCCTAGCTTGAGAAATTGCAGCAACAGTGAGAGATCTCATGTCTTCATCACTAGGTCTTCTTAATTGTGTATGTTCATCCTTTGCATTAACAACATTTATAGTATGATGCATGACATCATATAGTTCATCACTTTCTTTTTCAGCATGTGTCATGAACATATTGAATTTAGGTACTTCCTCCTCTTGATCACTTTCCTCATCTTCATTCTCAGTAGTCCCCACCAAAGCTTTTGCAACTACACATTCAAGAGGATAATGTGGCATATTGCAGGGTATACACGAAGGGGTATTTTCTACATTGTGTATATTATTTCTCTTCAAAGGATTCAGATTACCACTTTTTTTTACATTACTTGGTCCCTCTGATAGAGGTTTACCATCCTTCCAATTTTTTTTATAGGGCATGTCTTGCAATCTATAAGGCTTCTCAGACCTCTAATTTTGATATCTATTACTCTGAAAGCCTCTCTCATTTTTATCCACCTTAGTAGTTAGGTCCTTGATTGCAGTGACTATTTTATCAAATTTATCATTTTTATTTTCTTCCTTGAGAAACCTAGTAGATTGACCCTTAGGGTCTTTCCATAACCTGCCATTATCTCTTTTCCCAAGCTTACCCGATGCCCTTCTTTTACTTTCAATGTTTACTGCCATCTTGAAATCATCCCTTAATGTGCAAGGATTCTTATCCCTCACAAGATAGGAAATATTACTATCCAATTCATTGCAATATGTGGTAAGACATACATTTTCATCTAACCTTGGCACTTGGAATAGTTTATCCATGGCCTTATGGAATCTGCGATTGAATTTAGATACACTTTCATTTTGAAACTTTTTGATGTTATTGAACTCATTCAACATATAGCCAGAATTCACCCGATCACCATATTGTCCCTTAAAGCATTGTCTAAATTCATCCCATGAACTAATGTTTCCATTAGCAAGGCTACGGTACCAATCTCTGGCATCTTCAATTAAGGATTGTACAAATAAATTCATCACAATATCCTCATGCATTATTTCAGTCATTCATCTTGTCAGAGAAAGCCTTTAAGTGCTCCTCACCAGTTATCACATTGTTTCCACTAAATTTAGGGATTTTATCCCTTATTTCATTTGGAATGACATTTGGTTGGCCAAGAATACCATCAAAATATAATTATTTATATGTCTCCAAATGCATGGGTCTTCTCTAAAAATCAGCTCCCTGATTTTTGGCCACTTGTACCAAGACCCTGAACCTGATTCGCAATACCCTGAAGTGAACTAGATTGAATGGTATTAGTATTAGTATTTGTTTCTTGCACCTTAGGACCTAATCCAATACTAACTTGAGTATTAGTAGTAGTATTAAGTACCTTTAGATTTGTAGTAGACTAAATGAAAGAAATTCTCTTCTTCATTTCTGCAGCAACAACATCTAATTCAACCCTCTCCAATGGTTTGGAAATATCATCCTTTATTTTTCTAGTTCTTTCTAGCTCTATGTTTAGTACAGACATACCTTGAGATTCCTTTACCTCATCTATGGGCTCATTAATATTTACACCTGTAACCTTCTATTCACCTTTATCTAATTTAGGTTTACTTGCACTATTTGAAGGAGGATCTTGTATAGGAGCTTGAGATTTTCCCAATCAATAATTTGTGTGATCACGGGCTCTTTCTCCATCTAACTTCCTTTTGAATATCTCTCCCTCTCTTAACACTCCTTCCTCTTGGCATCCACATCACCAAAGATATCCTTATTTAGACCCTTATAGCTCTGATCCAAACTTTGATCCATCAACTTAAGTTGAGCCAACTATCTTTGTAACTTTTCATTCTCAATCACAGCTGCCATGATTTCATTCTCCTTTTCCTTTTCCATTCTTTTCCTTACAAGCATGTGGTGCTAAATCTCTTTTCTCAAGGCATCATTATTACCAAAAATTAAATCAGGATTAGGTAAAGTAATATAAAAATGTTGAGAGTCCTCAAAATTTATAAGATCTACTTCCCTTTGATTTACTGCTTCTTCATAAGGATCATCTTGTAGAAATGGTTTTTTTCTTGTATTTTGGGAAGAGGCCTCTATGTTTGAAACATCCCTAGGTCTGAAATATCTATTGTTCTTCTTTCATTTTCTCTTCTATATTGAATGTGAGTTACAACCTTTTGTTGAGATATGTCTTATTTGATAGGAGTATCAAACATGTTGTCAAAGAATCCCATACCATCTGATTAAGTATCAGGAGGAGTTTTGCTTCTCTCTGGGAAAGTATCCAAAGGATGACTAACCCTTGAAACCTTAGGATTCCAAGAACTTCCACTTGTGGATTCAGTTCTCTTAGACCAATTTATTTTTCCAGGCTTAGGGAGCCCACCCTCCAATTCAAATTCTGAATGATCTTTCATGTATGATCTAGTGTTTCTCATAATTTCTTATATCTTGACCAACAAGATCATAAAAAAAAACTGTAATTTTTATCTGAAACACTAGTCAACAAAATTCGGAGTCACCACCCAATAAAACTTGGGATTTTAAAATAACGAGAATCCACCTCTAAAATTTTGCAAATATTTAAATAAAAATTAAGAAAAGAACTTATCTCTTAGTCCCTAGTGGATGGGTTAATTTCCACTTTGATTTGATAAGCCTTCAAAAGTCTTTTTTTCTAAGTCTCCCCAGTGGAGTCGCCAATTCTATTAGTTCTTTTTCTTGCTGACCTTTGTATACCTACAGCTCAGGTATGTTCCTCTATAAACCCATGCACTGATTCAACAAGGAGAAGAAGTAACATTCAACAAGGTCCTTAAACCTTCTACACTTTGACATCCACAGACTCAGGTGGGCACTACCTATCTAATGCCCTCAAACTGTAATAACCTCATAAGCATGCAGGAATGGTGGATGTAGTATAAAACAAGTAAATGGTAATAATTTTTATAAAATTGGATGAGAACCACAAATCCAACATATCAGGCTAGTGCCCTATCCAGTGGGTATGGAGTAACTTTAAATGAAAACACTCTTAACAACAACATACGTCAAATGTAAATCTTTCAAATTATCATTGAACTTGACTATGCCTTACATACTCAATTCACACTTCCTAGAAGCTGATATAATTATCTGTTTCACTTTAATTCTTTACTCACTGAAGTTGTTTTAAGGATATTTAATTCTCTCTGAAAGAAACCCTAAAGAAATTAGAACCTCTGCCTTACAGAGTGATGGATTGAAAGTCCTTAACAAGAAACCTAAATGAGCACAAGAAACCAAAATGAAGACGTTACAATTCAATATGAATTCACAAAATGCAAGGAAATACAGACAAATATAATTGATAAAACATTTAAGCATGAAAAATTAGGGTCAAAATACCATTGATAGTCTTAGTTTAACATGTAGAGCTTACAAGCCTTATTGTGGCATAAAATTCCCATCTTTACAACAGTACCAAAACACCCTAGATATAAAAGAATTATTCCACGAGTTTGGACTGCCTTAGGGAAAAATAAAACCCTAAAACACAACCACCACAACTCAGAAAACAAGCCAACATTAATGCAAAATAAGACAGGGAAGTAGAAAAGGTTTAAAATATTGTAGAATTTGATCAAAAACCCTAAGTCACCACCAGGAAACATTAATGAAGCTCCAAAATATCAGCAATTTGGTCAATTAGGCACCCTACGGTCTCAATAAATCAATCCAAAAGATTAGATTGCACACATTAATGTCTCTACAACCCAGAAAGCAGTGCCATGGTCAAAAAATCCTGAGAAACATTTAAAATTCAAATATCTGATTGCAACGGCTATAGGTGGCACAAAACAAAGTATCGATGACCGAGATTCAAACCTTTATCAACTTTAAAAGTGAGTCGTCAATATTTCTTTAATTACCCAGGCTGGCAATCTGATATGCACATTGTACGCTGGCACTATGCCTTGAAGACTAGATTTTGCGCAAGAGAAGGTTGCTAGGTATATCTATGGTTTGAGACCTACTATACAAGAAGAGTTACTATTCAGATAAAAACAATAGGATATTCTTATCAAATGACATTAAAGATTGAAAAGAATATGAACAAGAGGTTTGAGGGAAGACTGAATAATAGAAAGTGAGGTGGTAAGACTGGTGAAACAACTGTTGGGAGTAATATGGTAGAGAATCCTAAATAGACTGATGAAGGATCTGGCAGTGGTCAAACCACTAGGAACTACAATGGTGGACAAAGAGAAAGATGGAGAAATGAGTTCATGGGAACTTTTTTTTAGTGTGGTGAGAAGGCTCATAGGGTTTTTCAATGTCCTAAAAGGAGAGTTGCACTAACTACCAAATAAGACATGGTGAGTGCTGCAAAAGAAGGTTAAGTTCTTATTACCAAGAGATTAGCTACATGTATTGATGAACCTGTGCAGAGAAGAAATTTGTTCAAAACCAGATGCAAGTGCAAGGACAGGGTATGTAATGTCTTAATTGATGGTGGCAGTTCTGAGAATTTTATTTTAGAAGAGATGGTTAGTAAGTTGAGTTTGGAAAGGATGAAACATCCTAATCCATATCAGATTAGTTGGATACAAAATGTGTCTAAGGTTTGGATTGGGGAGAAATTCCTTGTTGATTTTAAGATTAGATATTATTATGATGAGATATTGTGTAATGTGGTACCTATAGATGCTTTTCATCTAGTGCTCGATAGACCTTGGAAATATGATAGACATGTTATATTTGATAGTCGTGCAAATACTTATGTGGTAAGGCAAGGTGGATCCAAGCATAAACTCATACCTTTGCAGGAAGCAGGGGCTAAGGGATGTGGAGTTATCATATTGTGTCTAAGTGACAGTGACAAACATGAGGAGTAGATATTTTATGAACCTATTCCTATGGGTGAAAGAAATAAGAGTTTGAAGGGAAAAGAGAATGACATCTCTGAGGAACTTGCAAAGATTAAGAGGTAGATGACAAATCTAATGAAGGTAGTGCAACAAATGATGACACTAGTGATAGAGAGAGATGCAGGGGATACTGATTTGATTAGTAATTCTAGTGAGGATGTAGTTCACCAAATTGCTAATGGTATCAATAGTGCAAAGGATGGTCAGAGTCAGTTGTTGTTAGTTGCAGACAGGAGAGATGAGAAAATCACAGGGCATATGAACTTACCCAATGAGATAGTGGAAAGGGTGAAGACAAAATGGAATGAAGGACAAGAGGAGATATGGTTTAAGAACACATATGGAATACCTATTCTCACTCCCTTAATATGCTCATGATTTCCTTTATGGGAACATATTCTTTTACCCAGGCTGTCTAATGCAGGAGCGTCCTAGGATTCTTGTCAATTTTGTATCACACAAAAATATATTTTGTTTGGAGAGTACTTGGTGTACTTTGACCTTAGTTGGTGAATGTTTACTCGGTTGAAGTAGTTGTGTTTCTCAACTACTGTGTTGGCCGAGGGGCTCGGTCGCTGAAGAACTCGGCAACTCTGGTGCTCGGTAGAACCTACTCGGCGATGCCTATGGAGATTGGTCATTGTGTTTGATCAATGATGCCTGGCTTTATCACCATGTGTTGGTTGCTGGTGTTGGATAATGATGGAATTGGCCACTACTAATGTTATTAGCATTCATGTTTTGTCGCTGATGTCAACATATGTTTCTATGTTGAAAGTAGAGACTAATTATGATGACTGACAGAAGTTTACAAATACTATATGGATGAATCTGAACGCTTGAAGATAGGGAAATGTAGAAGGATGTATGATGATCATATTTCTAAGGTATCTTGGATTAATATTGCATATCAAATGAGTTACAGATGTTTTTGTGAAGACAGGTTTCTGGAAAGTGACAGTGATGATTAACAGAGTGAGTCTAGGTGTTTTGAGTATATCTTACATGTGTTGATGATTTAGGTTATGTGAGCTTAAGGGAGGAAAGAAGACATGTTCGAAAATGTTTTTTTTCGGTCTCAAGTAATATGGTTATTGATGACGTTAGTTGTGGCGTGTATTCTGGAGACCTATTTTGGGGCGTACTTCAGAGATCTAGCGTGTTTTATGGATTGTAAGCGTGGATTACAAATCTTGGATTATATCTAATGTATTGTAATTGATGTATACTTTTTATAGATACCATGTGTGTCTTAGCAAGGGGTTAAATATTTACTTGTATATTAGGAAAGCTTAATTGGCCGATCTAATTAATTATTGTAAAAGGGTATATATGAGAGATCTTTTCTTTTGAAAAGATGTATGTATGTATGTGTATGAAGAGATAAAGAAGTGTGTAAGTTGTGTGCTTCATTATCTGTTGGATGTAGAGAAGAGGATATGTTCATTGTACTTCATTGGAAATGACCAAGCAAAGACAATTTCTACCAGAAAGTTCACTAGGTTTCATATTTCCTATATACACTTGTTCGGATTGTAAATCCTTGAGGGTGGCTTTAACCTTCTTTAGGAAGTGTGCCTGGGTAGTGAGCCCATTATTACTCTTGACACCTGATAGGGTCTGTCTTTTAACAGGGATACTATAATCTCAGTACATCATTTGTGGGTGCTAGTTCCCATCGGAGTTTTACCTTTAACAGGGTTTCCTCAACAAAAAAGGATTGTGTTATTGTGTTGGCATTTACTGTGTTATCATTTGATTTGAATTTTTTGTTTATAAAGTTTAATGTTTAATAATCTTCCTTACAACTAATTCACCCCCCCTCTCAGTTGTGTTGGTGAACTATTATTCCTAAAAATTGGTATCAGAGCTATTGGTCCTTAGAGAGAAAGCTTAATGGCTTGAGGTGATCCTGAAGATGACTTACTATGGGAAGGATAGTTTGAATCTTGATCCTGAAAACTTTGACAGTTGGAAGAACAAGATGAGAACACATTATCTATGCTTCAAAATCGACTACTGGATGATTAATAAAAGAAAGGAACATATGAAAGCTCAGTATGAGTTAGATAAAGCTACTAAAGATGAAAATAAGTTATTTTCATGTAACATGGTCGCAAGGGAAGCATTGATCAACGCACTTTATAAAGGTGAATTCACAAAGGTAAAAGACTTAGATTCTGCACATGAAATTTGGACAAGATTGGAAGCACTGTATGAAGGTGATAAGTTTATAAAACATACAATGTTACATAATTGGAAGGCAAAGATGGAAAAATTGAAAATGAGAGATGATGATAACATTAGAGAATATTCATAGATAATTACTAAAGTTTTTATTGGCATCAGGAACTCTGGAGGTACTTATAGTGAGGAAGAAGTGATTGCAAAAATTCTCAGATCCCTGACACTTGTATACAGAACCAAAGTACAAGCTATAGAAGAGATTATACCTTTGACACCTAACTTCAATAGGGAGATGTTGATTGGGAAATTGACTATTTTTGAGGCTGCAGAACTAGGATATTCTCTACCTAAAGTTGAGTCAACATTCAATGCGCTCTGCATAGAAGAAAAAATACCTTATCAGGAATTGCAAGTACCAGCAATAGTGACTTGAGAGAAGAACTTGGAGAATATGTTGATGAAAGGAAATAGATACAATAAGAAGAAAGAAAGCTAGATGAAGTTGTGGCCCTGATTTCTAGAAGAGAAAAGAGAGGTAAGAGTAAATTTGAAGGAAAATTACCTTTGAAATGTTTTTCATGCAACAAGATAGGTCATTTTTCATCTCATTTTCCTACAAGGGTTCCAAAGCACAAACCTAAGTTTTATAAATCTAAGTATCCAAAAGACAAAAAAATGTTATTATGCTAGTGAAGGTGTTTCTGATGATGAAGTTGTTGACTATGATGAGAGTGGATTTATTTCTATTAAGGATGATGAACCTTTACATGAAGAGAAAGGCTTAGTATCTTGTATTGAAAAGAAATTTGACTGAGTGATTGATAGTGGTTGTCCACATCATATGACTGGAGATAAAAATAAGTTTGTTAGTTTGAAAAGATATGATGGTGGTGTTGTAAGATTTGATGAAAATACTCCTAAACTTATCATTGGATTTGGATCTATTTCTCTGGATGGAAAAACTAATACTGATAATGTATTGCTTGTTGATAGACTTAAGCATAATTTGTTGAGTTTTGGACAACTAGTGGACAAGGGTTATCAATTGAAATTCATTGATGGGAAATGTTCTATCATAAGTAAGGTAGGAGACTTGATCGCATCTAGTACTAAACCTAGAGGTAATGTATTTGAATTGAATACATGTTAGGCTTCTTGTTTTATGTGTATAAATCTACCTAAGATTGTGAAACCATCTAACACTATGTGTAGAGAGTGTGCTATGGGGAAGCATACTAGAAGAAGTTTTAGAAGAAAATCCTACTCTGCGAAAGGGAAGTTGGATCTAGTACATACAAATCTATGTGGTCCTACAAGAACAAGATCTTACTATGGTGAGAGGTATTTTATATTTTTTGTTGATGAATTTTCTAGGATGATGTGGGTTACATACTTAAGAGAGAAATCTGAGCCATTTGATAAATTCAAGATATTCAAAGAAAAATTTGAGAATGAATCAGGCTTGTCGATAAAATGTTTGAGATCAGATAGAGGTGGTGAGTTTACTTCAAACTTGTTTAATTCCTATTGCAAAGAGCATGGAATATATAGAAAAACATCTGCTCCTAGAACACCACAATAGAATGGGATAGCAGAGAAAAGAAACAGAACAATATTAGATACTGCCAGAACTATGATGTTTGAAGGAAATGTACTGCTACGTACACCTTGAACAAAATTCAGATCAGAGAAATGGTGTTTACTATAATTTGGGAGTCGCCCTCCAAATGTAATCATTCTAATTGCATCTTCTTCGCCATATCAACTGCAAGTAGAGAAACATGAACCTCCACCTCATTATTGGTTTCATCGTCAAATTTTTTGGATTCAGTGGCAAGAATGTTCCCAGAGCAGTCTCTTGCAACACAACTTGCACCTAATGGGCCAGGATTCCCCTTAGAAGCCCCATAAAAGTTAATTTTAATCCAACCTTCTTATGGAGCCTCCCATACCACCTCATCTCTTTTTTGTTTCAATGGATCAGCATGTGCAAGCCCATTAACGAGCCTACTTATAGCTAATATTATAAAGTATAAATTTGATGTCTTTAATATACAATACAATAAAAAAATATAATAATTAGGGGACATGGTCTACTAGTTTCCCATGCACCCAATAACTGTCGTATTGTTATGCACCTAACCCTCAAATTAACTTCTTTGCAATAGCCAATACATTAAATTTAATAGTCCAGTCAAGTATTCAACATGCATTAATAAATATTCATTTATGCATGTGTAGTAAATACCATGTTAGTACAATTGTGATATAAGGGAGAGGGCCCAAGAGTCCCCAACCTTTACTTTGCCCACTCTTAGCTCCTAAATGGTACCTCAAATATTCATGATTTTTTTGAATTTTTACATATGCAACTTAAGGGCTTAAAGCTATAGTTTCAAATGTTGAGTGGTTATGATGAATGCAGGAAAAAATCATTATATTTATTTGATGGAGTTGTGTATATATGCACACAATTATGAATATTAATTGGAGGAGTTGTATAGGTATACATACACAACTCCTCCAATTATTATTCATAATTGTGTGCCTACATATACACACACATCTCCTCTAATTAATTTTTATAATTGTGTGCATATATATACACACATACACATGCAATTATGAATATTAAATGGAGTTGTCTGTGAGTGTTTTTGTGTTTGTGTGTGTGTGTAGACACACACACACACACACATGCGTGTGCGCACGCGCACACTTATATATACAACTCCAATTGATATCCATGTGTATGTGTGTGCACGCGCGTGCGTGCAAAACCATGCTTCCAAATTACCTTGCCAATTTATGTAGAACAAATTACCAAAGGCCCCATGTTGCAATTCGACCCAAAAAGTGATTGTCTACTTTTACTATATGTTGTTGAATAATACTCAAGGCTTTGGGCTATATAGGAGCAACTTTTAATTTATTATGGGCCCAAACAATAGATTCAATAAGTTCTTGCCAATATCCTCAATCACTAAGTAGGAACATTAAACCATGTAAGAATTGTGTATATATGTAGGTGCGCACAAACATAGGCACACAATTTCAATTAATATTCATTATTGTGTGCATTCTATACACATGCACACAATTATTAAGAATATTAATTGGAGGAGTTGTGCAACTTTTTAGGTGTCCAAAACATACGATCACTAGGTGTTGTGTGTGATACGTATAGTTGACACTTCCAAATAACCACTTTTAGATCTTTGTGCACACAACTTGTCTCCGAGTTATCATAACATACCCAAAAGTTGCGCACAACATCTTGTCTCCGTATTATCATAACATACCCAAAAGTTACACACAACAACTTTTCCCCGAGTTATTATAACATACTTAAAAGTTGAAACAATAACTTTTTAAGATTTTAAGTCAAATGTGAAGAAACCTACCAAAAAAAATCTTTTTAAAAATACAATATACTGTTAATAAACTTAAGATATGTGAAGATAGACGGCAGGTGGACCCCCTCCATGTATAACTTTTATAGTTGAGGAAAAATAGAAATCTACAGTGAATAAATGAAAACTAGCTCATTAATAATCTTTTCATTCAATATAAGTAGACTAATAAAACAGAGAGAGAAATACCCATTTCTATAATTGGATATTCTGAAAGAGAATATAGGCATCATAATAAAAGTCGTAGACAGTGCCTGCCATGACAGGAGGTCATAAATGAATATGTCCAAATTTGATGAAGTGACGTTGGCTGTATAGGAAACCCAAAAAAGGGTCTGCAATTCACTGTGGCAAAGCGCCCCACAATCTCGAATGACGTTAAACACTGTACACACATTTTCTTCTCTGCTATTTCTTAACCTAACTCCAAACTTCAATGAATACATGTTTCTTAATCCCATTGTCTCCCTTAATTCAGTGACATTGAAATCGATTATACATTGTGCGAAAAGAGGATTTGTTTTTTTTCCGAAACTTGATTACCAAAATTGCATCGTCAGAATAGTAATAAATCTAATAATTTGCTGCGTGTCTTCACATGGCAGTGGAAGCGTTTGTCTGTTATCATTGATGGGTGTGATAAATATGATGGAGGATTTGTCTCCATCGCCACTTTTGGGTACGTATTTCGGCTCTTCAATGTTTAGAATGTTTGTAATCATGTGAAATTAGAGTCTTGGTTAAGAGAAGATTGACATTTGGACTTGTTTTTTGTGAATAGACTTAGTGTGCACGTCCACCAAATCTTGTTTTCTCATTGTTATTAGTGAGATTTGTGATGATATTCTCGACACTCTAAACGTGTAATCATGTGCATTTTGTCCTCAAAAAGTGATATGTGTGTGGGTGGGTGTGGTGTGGCCCATGATACAACCATGGCTAAGTGCCCCACCTCTTAACCTACTTCACTCACTACACTTTTGTCAATATTCCCAATTTGGGCCACATCCCATGTGAAAACATTTTCACAGTCTACATAAATTCTAGGACAATGAGGACTTGTCTTTCATTTTCAATGTAAAGAGTCGACACGTCATGATTATTGTTTCGATCATTTAAAATAAAGACGACTTTCAAAGTGAAAACTCTATATGAAGTAGATACACCATGATTACTATTTCGATCATTCGAAATAGGGATGATTTTCAACGTGGCGGGACAATATGAAGTCGACACATCAACGTGAAAAGTCTATATGAAGTAGATACCTCATTATTACTATTTTGATCATCTATAATAGCGACGGCTTTCAACATGAAAAGTCGATATGAAGTCGATACGTCATAATTACTTTTTCGATCATTTAAAATAGAGACGACTTTCAATGTGAAAAATCGTTATTGTTGTCATATTTTGTTGGTTTTTGAGTTCTGCATGTATTTTGAACTCTTTCTTAGTCATCACATTATATATTTTCTAGCGAAGTTGTACAACTCATAAGGGATTAAATAAAATGTAGTGATATTGTAGAAGAGAAAAGTGTCTCACATAAATTCAAGCATTGTAAAGATTTGTCTTTCATCTTCAATGGAAAGAGTTGACATGTCATGGTTACTATGTCAATCAATTATGGTAGGGATGACTCCAATGTAAAAAGACACTATGATGACCATACTCCATTGGTTTTTCAGCTCTTTATGTATTTCAAACACTTGATTAGTCGTTATGTTGTATATTGTTTGGTGAAGTTGCATGATTCATAAGGGATTTAATCAAAAGGTAGAGTGTTATTATAGAAGAGAAAAGTATCATCAATAATTCAAGCACTCTAAAGATTTGTCTTTCATCGTCAATGTAAAGAGTCGACATGTCATGATTATTGTTTTGATTATTTATGGTAGGGACAATTTTTAATGTGAAAAATTCATATGGAGTTCTTTTTGTATTTTGAACACTTGCTAAGTCATCACATTATATATTTTCTAGAAAAGTTGTATGATTTGTAAGGGATTTAATCAAAAGATAGAGAGTTGTTTTATACGAGAAAAAGTTGTCACATAAATTTAAGCACT
Source organism: Thuja plicata (assembly GCA_018584345.1). NCBI lineage: Eukaryota > Viridiplantae > Streptophyta > Pinopsida > Cupressales > Cupressaceae > Thuja > Thuja plicata. The sequence continues at coordinate 1,090,458 of MU228071.1, forward strand.
ATAAATATGTTTTTTTGTCAATTTATTTAGGATTGAAAAATAGATTTTTATTAGATGTTGTACTTGCAAATGCCCCAATAGACATTCATTCAAATGTCACATAGATTTAAGCACTGTAAATATGTGTTTTTCGTCTTCAATTTAACGAGTCAACGCATCGTGACTACTTTGTCAATCATTTATGATAGAGATGACTTTCAACATGGCAAGTTGGTATGGTGACCATACTTTATTGGTTTTTGAGTTCTTTATGTATCTTGGGTACTTGCTTAGTCATCACATTGTATATTTTCTAGAAAAGTTGTATGATTTGTAAGGGATTTATTTGAAAGATAGAGTATTGTTGTAGAGGAGAAAAGTCTCATCACATAAATTCAAACCATGTAAGAATTTGTCTTTCATCTTTAATGTAAAGTTTCAACATGTCATGATTACTATGTCAATCATTTATGGTAGGGATGAATTTCAACATGACAAGTCGATATGATAACCATACTATTGTTGGAAATATGGATGGAGTAACTGAGAGGGGAGGGGTGAATCAGTTACCACAAAAATAAATCCACAAGTCCCTTAGATGTCTTCAATATACATTACTGTTACTCGGTAAATTAACCTTTCATT
>MU228071.1:1102885-1162501 GCA_018584345.1 Thuja plicata
GAACACTTACTTGAAAAAGGTACATCAACCCCCCCCCCCCATGACACTTTATAATATAGTGCGAGTACAATCAAGCATAAAATGTGCAGGATCCCAAGCATGCAATGATGACACTTTATCTCAGTGTGTTTGCAAAAAGGAAATGCTACAGAATGATGTCTACAATGCTCAGGAATGACTGAAATCTGTAATAAAATATGTAACAGATAAAAAGGATTCATCCCATGTAAGAAAAATGATCCTAGGAACTGAAACATCCAAGATATTCACTAGATTGCAAAAGAAAAAAAACCTGAATAAAATGTACCTAGAGAAGATTCTAACAATGAGACCCATACAAGAAGAAAGAGAACAAAACCATCTTTTCGACGACATACAAAAGTCAAAAAACAAAGTTTGGAGGAGAAAGATATGGTGACTAGAGTGAAAAAAGGAACCTTAACTTTGACTAACAAAAAACCATGCAAGACGGAAAAATTAGAAATCCAGACCTAGAAAATCAAGTCAGGCTCGGAACCAACTTTCCAATGATATCTCGTTTGGTGAAACTGCCTCTGTTTGCTCAAGATATGAGAAAACAACTGAAGATGGCTCTAAATTAAGAAAAAATCCAAGAAACCTTTGCTAAATCTAGTGGAGCTCCTCTAAATCTAGCAGAATTGCCAAAATTTTGGCCAAATTTGGCGGAGGTACCAAGAAAAAAAATTCAAAATAATAATAATAATAATATTTTTTTCTTTTCTGCTAGTACGGTGGCATGAATTCAAAGATGGAATGGAAACCAAGGTGGCGTGAAAACCAAGAAATTTTTGCCTCAAAAAGCATGCCAAGGCCATGCATGCAAAAAAGAGGGCCCAAATTTCAACTGTGTCCAAATTGGATGAGCCTTATATGAAAATAGGGGTTTTTGGGCCTTCTGAATGCAACTGTGAGGTTAGTTTGTGCCCAAAGTGCTTCAAAAAATAGCTCCCCCCAGATCCATACAAAAAACTCTGAAAACTTGAAACCCTCAACGCTCCAAAAAATCTTCAAAAATATGAAGAACGAGCTACAACAGCAAGGCTCTAATACCATGTTAGAATTTGAAGAATTCAATCACCAAGATCTTCTATATGAAAAATACTTGTCACAAAAGAAAGAATGGAGACAACTCATAATGATCTAAAAGATGAAATATTCATTTAGAGAGAGAATAGAGGGAATTGCAAAAGAATTAATAATTACAAAGACATCAATCCTTATAAAGGAGATCGAACATTAGTAGGTGGAGAAACCTAGGTTGCATGATAATAATTAATAATAGAATTAATTTTTATATGCCTAAAGTTTAGCTTAAGAGAACTAGAAATAAAAGTGACTTAATAATTTAATCAATAATGATTTAATTAATAAGTGAAAATGTGACTTAATAATTAAATCAATAACGATTTAATTAATAAGTGAAAATACCTTTTTAACTCTAACAGTTAAAACTGCCCTAGTGCATATGGATGCAATATGTGAAAACACATATAATGCATGCAAAAGTTGTTTGATAATGTATGTTAGAAGAACATGTTACATTGTAGACAATGATTGTGGATGATCCCACAAAACCATGTTTCACTTTTTAGCCTAAGTGGGACACTCAAATGACTATTTGTTAATATTTTTAAATTTATATTAATATTATGAAACAAACTGTTAATAATTTAGAAATAATGTAAACCAATGAGCTGTGACATTTTTTTTTATGTAGATTCAAGTTGTACTTGTTTATTGTTTAAAAAATATTTCTTTTAATTGTATTTGTCAATCAATTATTTCCTTTTCCTTTTCATTGAATGACATTTCTATATAACATAATTTTCAATACAAATAATTCTTTCCATAATTTATTGGAATTAAGTTATCAACTCTAATATCTTGTGTGTGTGTGTGTGTATTTCTGGGTAATATTTTATTTATTACATAAATTTTTGAACTTTTGTATTTGTAAGAAGTCTAATTTGAATCTAAATAAATGGAAACATGTAGAAATAATGTTTATGTTAGAATAATATGCATGTGTTGTCATTGATGGCAACATATTTCTCTATTTGGTATAGTTTTACTGTGATGTTTAGTGAGTTGTTTGGTTCGATATTGACAGTGTGTTGAGATCAGAATCTACGGATTTGTGTGTTGTGTAGAGGGATGTATTTACTTGATTCAATTCAACTTTCAGAGGTTCGCATGATGATTTTAGTAAGTTGTGGGTTTCTGTATCAAGGCTGATATTTTAGATGTTTAGAGGTAAAAATATGACAGTATTTGGATCGGTAGTACTCCGCATTACATTATTTTCGTAAGTGGATATGTGTAGTGTGTTTGGGACATTGATGTGTGTCGTTGGCTCAATTGGTTCATGATTTTGAGATTTGTAAGATATTTTTATTAATTGATAGAGGTTATTGTTGGTGTTCTTGAGGTTCAAATGATGATTTTGATGATTATAGTGATTTGAGTTGATGTGGATATTTTTGTAGCATTTCATGATGCTTGTGGATGTTTCTATATTGTGACCCTATTGTATTTCTGGTTCACATTGATCGAGGTAATCGCATTTGGTGATTTTCTATTGGTGAGTTCATGTTCTTCATGTTCTTATCTGACTTCATGTTGTAGACTGTTGCAGATGTTTGAGGTGTGATTATTGGATGCTTATCATGTTTGAGGACGGTGTTATTAATTTGTGTTATGTCTTATCCGACATTCATTTGTGTTCATTTAAAATTATATCTTGTATGGTCATATTTTTAATATTTAGATGGTGAGAGTTTAGCTGGTCTTGTTGATTTCCCCAAGGTTGATGATTTTTATAAATATAATTGTATTCATGTGTGTGAGAGTGTATGAATGAGAAGAAGAGATTATATCTTTTGAAGGTAGAGATCTGGTATGGAAAATAAAGTTATACTTCAATGGAACTAATCTAGGCATGTTAAAGATGCTAATGTACAATTCATGATCTGTGGATTGTTGTTCATATATTTGTAAGGCAGTGAGCCTTCCCAGGGAAGGAAACCTTTTTGTATTTTGAGCAGTGAGCCCTAGGCAGTATGCTCAAATGTATGTGCATTCCTATTGTAATACTCCTAATAGGGTATAGTTATTTTAACATAGTACATCATCTTGTGGGTTCGTCCCCACCATCGTTTTTACCTTGATTAGGTTTCCATGATAAAAATCTGGTTGTTATCTATTTTTGATGTGTTGTGGATTTATGTTTCATTGTTTAATTATCATATCTGAAGTTTAGGTTAAAGTTTTCTTTAACTTATGGAGTTTTGGAGACAACTGATTCACCCCCTCCCCCCTCTCATTTCTCTACTGCCATATTTCCATAAATTGGTACTAGAGCCTAGTTCCTTTGTGGGAATCTTAATTGCTTGAGGTGATCTGGTATGGAAGCATTTAAGAAGGATAGACTAATAGTTGATGAGAGTAACTACTCTCTTTTGAAAGGTTGCATGAAAACTCATTTGAGATGCATTAGTGAATACTATTGGGATATTACCAAGACATGGTATATTGCTACTGCAAATCTTACTATTGCTAGTTCCGATGGGAAGAAGAAACTTGAATACAACATCAGAGCTAAGGAAGCATTGTTGAGTACCTTGACTAATATAGATATGACAAATATTACCAAACTGAAGACTTCTCATAAGATCTGGAAGAAGTTGGAAATATTTTATGAAGGTGATGCTTATATGAAGCTTGTAAATTTGTAGATCATAAAAGGAAAGTATAAGATATTGAGGATGAGTGAAGATGAGAACATCACTTCCTACATGCAGAAGGTGAATGAATTTTTTTGTAGTATCAGATGCACTGGTGGTTAGTTGGATGAATCAAAGCTTGTTGTTAAAGTTCTTATATCTTTCCCTCCATCCTACAAGCATAAGGTTTCTACTATTGAGGAGATCACAACAATGCCACATGTGACAAGAGACATGTTGATTGGTAAGCTTTCAACCTTTGAGATGAGTGAATTTGGTGATGCTCTTCCTAAAGTTGAATCTACGCTCAAAGATACTATTTCTAAGGACAAGAAGAAGAGAGTGAACTAGAAGAGATTGAATCCCTTATTTCCAAGATATTGCCTAAAGGTGTCAGTAAGTATGAAGGAAATTTGCATCTTAAATTTTTTTCTTGCAATAAGATTGGTCATTTTGCTTCAAGGTGTCCTAAAAGGGTTCACAAGCATAAACCTATAAAATTCCAACCTATATATGAGAAGAAATGTTACTATGTTATTGATGAAGGTGTGACAGATGATAAATATGAAAAAGGTGGTTCAAGTGACAGTGAATGGGTAAATTTCTATCAAAGAAGAATATGATCCTGAATATACTATCTACATGAATTAAGAAAGAGCTTTGACCGCACAAGTTGAAGAGAAAGATGAATGGGTAATTGACAGTTGATGTTCATATCATAATACAGGTGATAAGAGAAGGTTTGGGAGTTTTGAGAGGTATGGTGGTGGTGTTGTAAGATTTAGTGATGACACTCCTTATCTGATCTATGGTAGAGGATTCATTACTCTTGATGGTAAGAGCAATACTGATGATGTCTTATATGTTGAAGGTCTTAAGAGTTATTTTTTGAGTGTTGGATAGTTAGTTGACAAGGGTTATTATCTACAATTCAACAATGGTAATTGTATAAATTTGGGAAGTTCCAGTGTTGAGATTGCTTCAAGGACAAAAACTAAAGGTAATGTATTTCATTTTAATAGTGTTGATAGAAGATGTTTGATTGCTCAGATTGATGAAAGCTAGTTGTGGCATAAGAGGATCTGTTATGTTAATTTTGATAATATTGTAAAGATAAGTTCTTCTCAAGCTGTGAGAGATCTTCCTAAGTTGATAAAAACTGCTAACGATATGTATAAGGAATGTGAGATGGGTAAACAAACTAGATCTAATTTCAAGAGAAAGACTTATTCATCTAAAGGATTGTTAGATCTTGTGCATACTGATATATGTGGTCCATACATAACTAGAAGTTTTCAAGGTGACAAATATTTTATGTTGTTGATTGATGATTATTCAAGGATGATGTGGATACTTTATTGATGGAGAAATATGAGGCCCTAGACAAATTCAATATTTTTAAGACTATGGTTGAGACAAAGATAGGATTGAAGCTGAAGTGCCTAAGCTCTGACAGAGGTGGTGAATTCACTTCCGATGAGTTTGTTTCATTTTGTGAAGACCATGGAATAAAGAGATAGATTTCTACTCCATCAACCCAATTATATGAAAATAGTGTGGTGGAAAGGAAGATCATAACCATTCTAGACAAATCAAGGACAATTATGATTGAAGGAAATATTCTACATGCTTATTGGAGAGAAGTTGTGAGTACTACAGTTTGCACATTAAACTGTGTGCAAATAAATGGTAATACTGGTAAGACTCCTTATGAATTATGGTATGGTAATGTTCCTACTATGAGATATTTTAAAATTTTTGGAAGTAAATGATATATCAAAAGAGATGAATATTTATTAAAGTTTAATGCTAGAAGTGATGAAGAAATATTTCTTGTCTATTCAACAAAAATCAAGGCATACAAATGTTACAATAACAAATTGAGATAGAAAGTTGATAGTGCAGATGTTAAGGTGGATGAATGAAATAAAAGATAGTCTAGATCTTTCAGATATGAATTAGATGATCTAGAGGACAATACAAATCAAGGGATGAAGCCTCAAACTCATAATCAAGTTCAGACTATTCCAGTGGATCAAGAAGAAGAAGAAAATACTGAAGAAGACACACAAGAGTCCAAAATTCATGAAAATCCTAAAAATCCAAGGTATGTTAGATTGAATTATTCAAAAAATAAGACAATAGGTGATAGAAACAAATGTGTTCAAAGTAGAAGCAAAGTTTTTGAAGACAGAGTTGAGTAAAATTTAATTTAAAAAATTAAACCTATGGGTGTTAGTGAAGCATGTCAAGATGAACATTGGGTGAAAGCAATGAAAGAAGAGTTAAATCAGATTGAGAAAAAAAAAACATGGGTTCTTATTCCCAGACCTAAGGATAAGAATGTAATTGTAACTAAATGGTTTTTCTGAAACAAATTGGATGAAGATGGTGAGGTGATCAAAAATAAGGCATGACCTTTTTTGTAAAGGATATTCACAAATGAAAGGTATAGATTTTGAGGAGACTTTTTCTCGTGTGGCTAGAATTGAAGCTGTGAGATTAATTCTTTCTTATGATACTTACAAATATTTCAAGGTATATCAGAGGGATGTCAAGTCTTCATTTTTGAATGGTGAATTGGAAGAAGTGTACATAGAGCAACCATATGGATTTTCATTGATTGATCAAAGTGATATAATTTTTTGGTTGAAGAAATCTTTGTATGGATTGAAGAAAGCCCCTAGAGATTGGTATGTGAGATTGGATAAGTATCTATTGAGGCTTGGATTTAATAAAGGTATTGTTGATAGTAATTTGTATTTTAAAATTCATCATAATAATCTTTTAATTATTGAAATTTTTGTTGATGATAGTATCTTTGGAGGGAATGACAAGTTGAGAAAAGAGTTTGCTAATGAAATGAAAAATGAATTTGAGATGTCTATGATTGGAGAGATGAGATTATTTCTAGGATTACAAATCACACAGTCACATACTAGAATCTTTATATCTCAGTCCAAGTATGTGAAAGAGTTATTGAATAAATTTGATATGGAAGATTCCAAGCTAGGTTGTACTCTTATGGTGACCGAATGTAAGTTGAAAAAGGATAATGATTCATCGAAGGAAAATAAAAGTAGATATAGATCTATGATAGGTGTATTACTATATTTGACTAAGATCAGATGAGATATCATGAGTGTTGTATGTATTATTGTAGATTTCAAGAAGATCCTAAGTAATCTCATGTTTTTGTTGTTAAAGAATATTCAGATATTTGAAAGTGATGGTTGATTATGCCCTATGGTATACTAAAGATGAAAAATTTGCCTTGAGTTCTTTTAATGATTCTGATTGGGAAGGTAATGTGGATGATAGAAAGAGTACTAGTGGTGGTGTATTTTTCTTGGGTAAGAGATTGATTTCATGGTTGAGAAAAAAACAAAATTGTATTTCACAAACTACTATAGAGGAAGAATATGTTATTTCTTCAATCAATTGTAATCAAGTGGTATGGATGAAGAAGATGTTGAAAGATATCAGAGTAGAGTATGTTTAGTCCATTGTTATCTAGTTTGACAGTTTAAGTGCTATTAATATTTCTAAGAATCGAGTGTTACATTTGAAAACAAATTATATATCTATCAAGTTTCAATTTTTGAGGGAGAAGGTGTTGGTTAATAGATTGGATTTTTAAGAAAATAGAGCCTAACCCTCAAAAGCCTCTCTATCTAGCAACAATTGAACAAACTAATGATTGGTTTGATCTCTGAATTGAAAGATACAACTCCCTTTATTGAATATATAATGAATATATATATATATATATAGGGTGTAAGAAAGAAGATGAGTCCACTTCTCATGGAACTTTTATACTTATTCAATCTCGTGAAACATAGTTTTACAAAATGGCGTCACGTTACGCTTCGGGGTCCCAAGCCAAAATTCAAATAGGGACACTGTAAGGCACGGGACCCTGAACAAAATTTTTAAAACATGGGGCCCCGCTTAGAAACGGGGCCCCATTACAAACGTCACCCCATTTCAAAATGGGGTGATGTTTGTAACGGGGCCCCATTTCTAAAAACTATTATTTTTATAAAAAAATGGGGTGGACTCTATTAGAGCTTTTTCTTATAGAATCTAAATGAAGCATCAATGCTTGACTCTATGACTCCCAACTCTCGATTCTATCAAGTAAAAGACTAACTAATGAGGATTAAATCCTCCTTCACTTCGAGCTCCATAGACTCAGGTGGGTGTACCTCTTGAGACTCACTGCTTCACAGTGAATCCTATAGTGGATTCAGTGTCTTGAACACTGATATTCAATATTCATACAAAACAAACTATAAAATAAAGATTTGGTTTAGTTTTTAAGATTGACAAGAAACCTTAACCTAGACCAGTGCCAAATCCTAGAGTACATAGTCAATAAGAATGTATTTCAACCATGCCATACTTACAAAAGTAACTGAAACCCAAACAAAATTCCTTACACCTTGCTCTTTGAAACTCAAATCTTAAATCATCAGATTCATATATAAGTTCAAAACCTCGTGAAATATGCTTAAAGGAATTACACTCCCATTAGAAGTAACATGAAGCATATATCAAAACTTTCCTAACAAGTCTATTAATTTAAAATGCCTTACAAACTAAATTCATAAGAATTCAAACATACATCTTGTTAGGGATTTTTCTTGCAAGAACTTAAAACAGTGTGAATGCTTCCTCTGTATATTTCCAATTTACTTTATGCAAGAAAAAACCTAATTTCTGAGGACTAGTTCCTCCTTCAACTTTGAGACCCACAGGCTCAGGCAGATGTAACTTTGAATGATTACTGACTTGCAGTATCCATTATAGAGGATTTGGTCTTTTAATAGATTGCTAATTGCATTTTACTGTATCAACAAATAGAAAACTATGCAAATGACTATAATTAATCTGATACAAAGCTTAATAAGACAAACCATTACCTTAACAATAGAAAATAGTAATGTGATAAGGATTCTCATCCTTCTTCCTTCTATAGTTTTCTGAACTTAGGATGGTTAACCTATTGATTCTCTCTTGAAGGAATCATCAAACTGAATTGTATATTCTGATACACTTAAACTTATATGTATTTATGATTGAAATGTAAATGTTTGATTGTTTTTTGAATATTGGATGATGATTAATTGATTTTCCAAACCCTAACCAGTGCCTAATCCTTGGGCAAAGAGTCTATATCAAATGTGAATCCACAACAACTAATTAATGTAAATACATGCAATTTGAGTAGAATGCCTTATAGAATACCTTTCACTCCAACACCCCTGCTATCAAATCCTAATACTAATGCTTAGCTCTCTGTGATCACCTGCAAGACTTATTCTTTCCTTAAAAGAACTCACAAGCAACTGCACAATTACCTTGTAATTGGTATATCTAAACTGCCTTACAATTTAAACATACAAGAGATAGAACATAAATATAAAGAGAAAAACACATGATATAGAACAGAAACTGCAATGTATTTTATTAATTTGATCAATGCTTCAAATACATTCAAAGGACAATATGCATAAAAACTCAGACAAATTGATTAGTCTGGCTTGCAATTCTCATCTTTTCATCATATTCCAATAATTCTTTTACAAAATGATACCAATGCTATATATATAGTCTAAACCATCTTGGAATCCTTAAAAACTAAGGATGAAACAAGCTTTGGATGGTTTAAGAGCTAACCCTAACAACCTACAAGAGGAAAAAAGTCAAGAAGAGACCAAGCAGTGGAAGGACAAAATAGGAATACATCCAAATAAAATATTTCAAATCTTCTGTTAGCTGGCACCTTTGTCTAAATATGTTCCGGATAGTCTCCAATAGTTGTAGTGAGATTAAGTGACCACCATTACAAGCTAACATACACTTATATTTTAGATGACTAACCTCCCTGTGCTCAAAGATCAGGTGCCAGGTGTCCTTCTATCCTTCATCCATGATGTCAAGGTCAGCAGTGACAGGATTCTTTTTCTTAGGCTTTGTCAGAACATCACATGTTGTGACATCCTCCTCTATAGGATAATTAAAACTTTGAATTCTTTCAAGTTGTACCTTCTGCCTCTCCCATCTAGCATCTACTATTCTTTTGATATCTGTTACAAATTTATTGAAATAAGATTGAGCCTTAAATGCCTCATCTAATATCTTATTGTATCTTTCCATATCTAATTCGCCATTGTCAGAAATATATACCTCTTTATTAGGTAGTAAAGTGTCAAACTCAGTTCTCCATACTTCTAATAGCTTGATCTGATTATCATTTCCCTCTATTGGAGGGATAAACATATTATATTCAGGCCCAAACATATTAATTCTAGCCTCTATTTTATTTACCTTTCCCTTGAAGAAAGATAAGCTAACACTTATTTGATCTATCTCTTCTCCCACTTGGCACATAATTTATGGGAGATCTGTCATTAATGGCTGTAGGGATATTAGTCTTTCAAATAAATTGGTCCTAACTGACCAGGCTATAAAATAAGGTTTTAAAATTGAAACATAATTATTCACTTATGTTTGCAATCCAGGCAATTTGCAATAGGCACCATACACTACATCAACTTTATCCTTTAATATATTTACCCTATGTTATAAAATTTGCATTAGCGATCCCAAAATAACTTCATTATGATCCTTAATTGCCTGCTCTATTTTTGATGCAGCATACCATGTATCCTCGGTCTAGATTTCAGCATTTGTACCCTGCTTAGGTGAAGCAGGAACAACTTCAGGCATCTCTTGCAAATTCTTGGTCAAATCTGCAATTATTTTTTCCATGACATTGATCTTAATTAGACCTAGTTCTCTATCCTTGGAAATAATGCTTGTTTCATCAAACAATTTTTGGTATCTCTTGGAAATCTGAACTACCTTTGCTTCATCCAGGTGAGAAAAGTGGGTTAGGGCCTGGGAAATCTCTAGGTCTCCTATGTTGTGGACAAACCATATTATCTTATCTCCCTCCATATTTTCTTGGACATTGATCAATGAGGGCTTTTGATTTTTATGAGCCAGAGACCACATTGCCAGGGTTTGAGATTTGGAATCATAACCACACCATTTGATAATCTCCATTATTTGTGTCTTTATTGAGATCTTGATATCTGATTGCCTTCTAATTTCATCTATAATGAAGGATGAAGCCAAGTCCCATCCTTCTACTAAAAGAATACCACTTGATTTCACTAATTGTCTCACCTCATGAGGAGTCATGTTCTTAGACTCTGGGTCATATTCTTGGAGGGCATGTAAATCTTCACTTGTTATGGCTTCTCCTCCTTGTGATTTCAATTGTGCCCAAACTTGCTCTTGTTTAGCCCATATAAGGAAGTCTTTGAATTCCTTAGTGTTTATGAATTCATCATATTTAAGGAACTCATCTTGTTGGAACTCCCTTTCATCTTGGCACAATATGAGGGGCATCTCAATGTTATCATCAGTGTCTTCCCTCTTTTCCTTTCCCTCTCTAATGACCTTTCTTAGTTGGTGGTCATAGGGACTAGTCCCTGTAAATAGGGGACTAATTTTGTATTTTTTCTTCCTCTGTGTCTTTGCAACAGAAGGCTCCCCTACTTGCAATGTTTGATTCTTATGTGGAGGATCTACATCTACCTCAGCCTCATGTCCTTCTGTCAAGTCAATTATATGTTCCTCATTACGAGGTGGCTGATCCTAAGGTGGTGGGCCGTGTATAGAGTAACTACTACTATACTCTGATGATGATTTCTTATTTGGACCTTTGTCCTTGTCTTCAGTTGGTTCTGCAAGCTAATTACTAAGTATGCCATGCGATTACATCATTTTCTCTAATGTTTGTAAATAGGGCATACCCAGAAAATAATCCCCAAATGGGATTCCTTTCTTTTTGAGCTGCTACTCCAAATCCATCAAATCTTGATATTTGATCAACCTTGTTGAGATTTCATCCTCTTCAAGGATATTTCTAATCAGGTCCTCTTCCTCACAAGGTTGATGCTCTTTTTTAATTGGGATGGTGGGAGTCAATAACTTCTTAGCACTTTTTATAAATCCCTTTGTATCAATATATCTATACAGGGAAACATTCATCCTATAGTGTCTCCACCATCAGTTCATAGGATCTTATGCTCTCTTTCCTATTGTGAAATTAAAGGCAATAAACTCACTGGGTGTAAAGGTTCCTTTCCTATGTGAATCCAAATGCTCCCTATCTTCCAACATAAGTTTCCATAGGAACTCCATGATTGCCATTCTGGGTGGCACTCTATAAGGCAAGATGTGTGGTGGCTAATAAAAACCATATACTCTGATCAATGTGAAATTATGATGACAATAAAAGTCACCCCAATTGTGCTCTCCATTCCCCTTGTCTACAAATTTACAAGGTCTCAATAGTTGTAACACCTTCACTAGAATCCTGGTCATATTTACTCCTAAGTTGCTCAATAATGGGTAGACTACCCAGTTCTCAAATGCACAAAATTCATTTTCTCTAAAAGTGTAATTCCATACCCTTAACCAAAGTTGTACAGGGTTGATCTGTCCATGATAAAATCTTCTAAGTTGCAAATTTGACTGGTCCATGATGTTGAAATTGTAGAACATAATTAGATGCATGAGCAATGAACATTGCAAGAACTTAGGGCTTCCTACCTTGCTCTGGATGTCAACACATCCTTGGTTCATCTTATCGATTACATACTAAATGTAATCATAGTCAGTACTGACATAAGGACTTTGTAAATCTAGAATTATCATCAGCATGTCTGATGATACTCTCTCTCTTCCACTATCTACACCTAATACTTTGCATAGGTCATATGAAATATACTTCATATAAAAAGCTAGGTCTTCATAAAAGTATGGGGATTATCACTAGGGATAGGGGAAATGTAATTACTAGCTCCCTTAGGCGTATGGGCCTAGATCAACTTAGCTACAATACCGACCTCTCTGGTATATATAGTAGCTAGGGCTTTCAAATTCATCTCTGTTGAATAAGGGTTATATATGTCAAAATCTTTCATGAAGGACACTCTATCAAGGGTTACTAAAACAATGACATCATCCTTCTTGATGGTTCTTGAAATGGTGTCATATCTAATGGCTAACTCTAATATCAAATCAACATCCACAAATACATCAGGGACAACTAACTTAGCCAATCCACTCATCCAAGGGTTTGATATAGGCATAGCGTCCTAACCATTCTTAAAAAAATAGTTGAACAAATGATAACCAAAATAGTCTGGTGTCTTAGCATCCCTAATATATGCATAATTATCGCAAAGGTATTCATTGTTTAACTTTTTTCCTTGATTGGAGCTTGGGAATAGTTGTATGTTCTCCTCTCAGTAATTCCTCTTTCCTTTGAGGTCATCATCATCCCCACTCTTCCCGCTGGTTGAGGTAATACTTACTGCTCTACTGGATGTTGGTTGACTCATTTTCTTCACCGATATTGAAACAAATCTATTCAGAACCCTTACTTCCAAATGTAAATCACTCTACAACTCAATCCTTCAGCACTGATAATTACTCTTTGAATTCTGCACTGAAAACTTCTTTGTTTACTCTACAAATCTGGATAACTCTGTTCTTCTGAAGATGTTGCTCACTTATCCAAATTCTGAGCTCTAAAAACATGGAAACTAGTAAGATGAAATAAATAACGGTAATGCTTATTTATCTATAGAAATTAATGCACCAATCTCTTCAAAAATCATGAATTCGCAATCAAGTCAATTTTGTCTTTACTTCTACGTGCTGTGACATCAATTCCTGCTCCTAGCCATGGTATTTCAAACTGACAAGTGATCAATTTTGAATGATTTCCCTTCTTATTAAAACCTTACTTTATTTGAAAAGAAACCAATATTTTATCTGATTGTATTATTTAACATAGCTCAACAACTCTTTAAACACATTGTCATAATCTCTGCATTCTGATTAGTTATCAATTGTACAACATGGCACGGGAGAAAACCTTATATCTTACCTTGATCTTACTCTTGTTTCCTTCAGCGACTATGCGACTTTGTGATCTCTTTGCCATGGAGAGTTATTCTAAAATCTGGTTCTTTACTGAGACTTAACTGTTGGATGACATCAGTTTTGGTTATTGATCATGCTATTGATATTCATGTTTTGTCACTGATGTCAACATATATTTCTATGGAGAAGACAGACTGGTTTCTTAACTGGAACGAGTGTATGAACACTGTACGGATGATTTAGAATGATCAAAGTTGGATTTATGGAGAAGGATGTGTGTTTACCTTATTATTAAGGTCTCTTGACTTTATGTTACATTATGTGGATGTTATAGTTCATTTGGTGAAGACTGGTTTTTTGGACTGCAAATGTGATTTAGGACAGAGCAGGTCTCTATGTTTCAGGTATATCTTTCTAATAGAGATATTTTATAACTTGTGAGATTACAGATGGACAGTCATCATATGTTAGAGTAATGGGTTGAGTTTGATTTTTGATTGAAGACTGATGGCGTCAGCTATGGTGTGTATTCTAGAGAAGACCTATTTCCTGGCCGACTTCAGACATGTAGCGTGTGAAATTAATTGTGAGCATGAATTGGGGATCTAGAAGTATATGTAATGAATTATAAATGTTTTATATCTTATCAAGGGGCTATTTAATTATTTGTATGATGGAAAGCCTTAATTGGCTGACCTAGTTAATTATGTATTAGGAAAGCTTAACTTGCCAACCTAATAAGTTATTGTCTAAGGGTATATATGAAAGATAAATTCTTGTGGAGAAGTGTGATAGAGAATAGAAGAGAAGGAATGTGTGAAAGATGCGAAGCTTTTTGACTGCTAGATGCGAGTAGAGTTGATACTTCATTGGAACTAATCAAGCAAAGACAGTTGCTGGCAAACAGTTCTCTGATTGTGTATTTTATTTATACACTTGTGCAGATTGTAAATCCTTGAGGGTGGCTTTAACGTTCTTTGGGTAGTGTGCCTTGGCAGTGAGCCTACTATTTCCTTTGACTCCTAACAGGGTTTGTCTCCTAACAGGGACTGTGTACTGTAATGTTGTAACAAGCTCCTAACAGGGATAATATCTTTTAACATGGATACTATACTCTCAGTACATTATTTGTGGGTGTTAATTCCCACTAGGGTTTCCTCGACAACCAAATTATGTTATGGTGTTTTCTATCACTATATTATCATTTAAATTTGCAGATTTGGTTTATAAAGTATAAATTTTAATAATCTATATCACAAGTGATTAACCCCCCCTCTTAGTTTTCTTATGGACTGTTATTCCTAGCAATTGGTATCAGAGCTATTGTTCCTCAGAGAGAAAGTTTAACAGCTTGAGGTGATCTTGAAGATGACTTACTACAGGAAGGATAGTCCAAAGTTTGACTCTGAAAAATTTGACAGTTGGCAGAACAAGATGAGAACACATTTGCTATGTTTGGGAATTAACAACTGGATGATAACAAAGAAGAAGGAAAAGATAGAAACTGAGGATGAATTAGAGAAAGCCAGTGACAACCAAAAGAAGCTATTCTCATGCAATATAGTTGCAAGGGAATCCTTAATCAGCGCATTATCAGAAGGAGAATTTACTGAAGTAAAGGACTTGGACTCAACACATGAAATCTGGTCAAGACTGGAAGCACTATATGTTGGAGACAAGTTTACAAAGAAAGCAAAGTTATAGAACTGGAAGAGAAAGATGGAATCACTGAAGATGAAAGAATATGAGAACATCAAAGCATATGCACAGAGAATTACTGAGGTAGTGACTGGTATTAGGAACTCTAGAGGAACTTAAAATGAGGAAGAAGTTATTGCAAAGATACTCAGATCTTTGACACCTGCATATAGAACCAAGGTTCAGGCTATAGATGAGATCATACCTTTCACACCGAACTTCACCAGAGATATTTTGATTGTTAAGCTAACTACATTTGAAGCCACATAATTGGGAGACACTCTACCTAAGGTTGAGTCACCATTCAAAGAAACCGTGCACAAAAGCAAATGAATCTTACCTAGAAATGCAAGCACAAGTAGTAATGATCTAAAAGAAGAACTTGGAGCCTATGCTGACGAATGGGAACAGAAACAGGAAGAAGAAAGAAAGCTAGATGAAATTGTTGCACTGATTTCTAGAAGAGAAAAGAGAGGTAAGGGTAAATTTGAGGGAAAATTACCTTTGAAATGTTTTTCATGTAACAAGATCGGTCATTTTGCATGTAGATGTCCTACAAGAATTCCAAAGCACAAACCTAAGTTTTTCAAGTCTAAGTTCTCAAAGGATAAGGAATGTTATTATGCTAGTGAAGGTATATCTGATGATGAGAATGTTGATTATGATGGACTTGGATTTATTGCTATTAAGGATGATGAACCTATGCATGAATAAAAAGCATTAGTATCTCAAGTTGAAAAGAAATCTAAATGGGTCATAGATAGTGGTTGTTCACATCATATGACTGGAGATAAAAATAGGTTTGTGAGTTTGAAGAAACATGATGGTGGTGTTGTTAGATTTGGTGACGATACTACTAAACTTATTAATGGAGTTGGATCTATTTCTTTGGATGGAAAGACTAACACTGACAATCTATTACTTGTTGATGGACTTAAGCACAATTTGTTGAGTGTTGGACAGCTAGTGGACAAGGGTTATCAACTGAACTTCATAAATGGAAAGTGTACTATCAAGAAGAAAAAAGGAGACTTGATAACATCTAGTACTAAATCCAGAGGTAATGTATTTGAATTGAACACATCTGAAGCTTCTTTTTTTATTGCAAAGGTTGATGAAAGTTGGCTATGGCACAAAAGATTTTGTCATGTTAATTTTGATAACATTGTGAAGGAAAGTATGAAAAAAGCAGTCAGAGATCTACCTAAAATTGTAAAGCCATCTAACACTATGTGTAGAGAATGTGTTATGGGGAAATAGACTCAAAGAACCTTCAAGAGAAAAGCTTATTCAACAAAAGGGAATTTGGATCTGGTGCACACAAATCTATGTGGTCCTACAAGAACAAGATCATACTATAGTGAAAGGTATTTTATACTTTTTGTTGACGACTTTTCTAGAATGATGTGGGTTACATATTTGAGAGATAAAATCTGAAGCATTTGAAAAGTTCAAGTTGTTCAAAGAAAAAGTTGAGAATGAATCTGGTTTAAAGATTAAATGTTTGAGATCAGACAAAGGAGGAGAGTTTACATCAGAACTGTTTAATACATAATGTGAAGGAAATGGAACACATAGACGAACTTTAGCTCCTATAAATCCACAATAGAATGGGATAGCATAGTGAAGAAATAGAACCATATTAGATGCTGCAAGGACTATGTTTCTAGAAGGAAATGTATCACATGTTCATTGGAGAGAAGCATTTGGAACTACTGTGTACACATTAAATAGAATTTAGATCAGAGAAGGTACAAATAAAACTCCTTATGAATTATGGTTTGATCATGCACCTACTGTGAAATATTTTAGAATATTTGGTAGTAAATGTTATATCAAAGAGATGATGAGATAGCCAAGTTTGATGCTAGAAGTGATGAATGAATCTTTCTTGGTTATTCCACTAAGAGTAAAGGATATAAATGTTTCAATCTAAGACTGAGGAAACTAATTGAAAGTGCCAATGTGAGGATAGATGAGAAATTTCAAATTCAGGAAAGAATGTATGATTGTGGTCAGATAATAGAATCAAGAGAAGTTCCTGCTAAACCTAAAGGACCCTTGATGACCGAGAATGAGATTGAGGAAGAAGAATAGGTAGAAGCTACTGATACATTAAAGGCACCAAGGTATGTCAAGAAAAAACCACCCTAAAGATCAAATTATTGGTGATGCAAGAAAAGGCATGATGACTAGATCTAAAGTTAGAGATGAGATATGTTTGATTTTTCAAGTTGAACCCAAGACTACTGATGAAGCATGTAAAGATGAATCTTGGACTAAAGCCATGGAAGAAGAACTATAATAGATAAAGAAGAAAAATACTTGGGAATTGGTTCCAAGACCCAAGAACAAGAATGTGATTGGCACTAAGTGGGTTTTCAGAAACAAATTGAATGAGGAAGGCACAGTGGTAAGAAACAAGGCTAGACTGGTATGTAAAGGCTACTCACAACAAGAAGGCATAGACTATGAAGAAATGTTTGCACCTATTGCTAGACTGGAAGCTATGAGACTATTCCTTGCTTATGCTGCACATAAAGACTTCAAAGTGTATCAGATGGATGTGAAATCAACATTCTTGAATGGTGATCTAGAAGAAGAAGTGTACATTGACAAACCTGATGGTTTTCCTTTGACAGATGATGAAAACATGGTTTGCAGACTGAAGAAGGCACTGTATCGACTGAAACAAGAACCAAGGGCATGGTATGAAAGACTGGATAAACATCTACTTCGTTTTGGTTTCAAAAAAGGTAATGCAGAAAATAATTTGTATTTAAGAACTGATGAAGATGGAATCTTAATTATAGAAGTTTTTGTTGATGATATCATTTTTGGAGGCAATGATAAAATGAGTAAGAAGTTTGCTAAATAAATGGAGAATGAGTTTGAGATGTCAATGATTGGTGAGATTGGTTTGCAAATTAATCAGAGTAAGAATGGCATATTTATATCTCATACCAAGTACCTTGAGGAAATGTTGAATAAATTTGGAATGGAAGATTGTAAACCTGTTGGTACACCCATGGTGACAGGGAACAAACTAACTAAAAGTGATGACACTCAAAGTGTTGAGTAGACTAAGTATAGATAAATGATTGGAGGTCTACAATATTTGACACACACTAGACCAGATATTACCAATGTAGTTGGAATTGTGGCTAGATATCAGGCAGATCCTAAAGAGACACATTTTGCTGCTGTGAAAAGAATTTTCAGATATTTGAAAGGAATAGTAGAGTATGGATTATGGTATGAAAAATCTGATGATTTTACATTGTAGGGTTTTACTGATGCTGAATGGGAAGGTAATGTAGATGACAGGAAGAGCACAAGTGGTGGAGTATTTTTCCTTGGAAAGAGGTTGGTTTCTTGGTTGAGCAAGAAGTAGAACTATATTTCTCAATCTACTACTAAGTCAGATTATGTTTCTACTGCAATAAACTATACACAAGTTGTTTGGATGATACAAATGCTAAAGACATCGGAATAATTTTCAAAGAACTAGTGGTTATCCATTGTGATAACACCAGCAAAGTTAATATGTCAAAGAATCCTGTAATGCATTCAAAGACAACATATTTCCATCAAGTATCATTTCTTGAGAGAGCAGGTAGCAGACAGAGAGATTAAACTAGAGTATATTAGCACAAAGGAACAAATAGAAGATATATCTACCAAGCCTTTGCCAAAATATGCTTTTGAATATCTCAGAGGCATGCTTGGGGTGATGGCGCCTCCCATTGAAAACTAAATGATGTAGATGTGCATTAGTCCAGTGGATCTCAAAGCTATATCATTCTCTGGACTTGATGTATGGATCTACTCCTTAGGGGGAGTGATCGCAAAAAAATACTGGAGTACATTTAGGTGATCTTGCACCTAGTTGATTAGACATGAAGATTTGAAAAAGCTACATCTTACTAAAGACTACAAGTGAATTATGGAACCCTTTCCATTACTTCAAAGGGGGGAGGAATTATGAGAAAATCCCTACTGTTTTGGGGAGATTTATATTGAGGATTTTTGAGAAGATTGTATTGAGAGAGAGTACTTTTGGGTTGATGCATATGGATTTTCCCATATGTTGTCATCAATGCCAAAGGGGGAGATTGTTGGACGATATCAGTTTTGGTTACTGATCATGCTGTTGATATTCATGTTTTGTCACTGATGTCAACATATATTTCTATGGAGAAGATAGACTGGCTACTTAACTGGAATGAGTGTACGGACACTATACGGATGATTCAGAATGATCAAAGTTGGATTTATGCAGAAAGATGTGTGTTTACCTTATTCCTAAGGTCACTTGACTTTATATTAAATTATGTGTATGTTACAATTTATTTGGTGAAGACTGGTTTTATGGACTACAACTATGATTATGGACAAAGCAGGTCTCTGTTTTTCAGGTATATCTCTCTGACAGAGATATTTCAGAACTTGTGAGCTTACAGATGGACAACAGACATATTTTAGAGTAATGGGTTGAGTTTTATTGTTGATTGAAGACTAATGGAATCATTTGTGGTGTGTATTCTGGAGAAGACCTATTTCCTGGCCGACTTCAGACATGTAGCATGTGAAATAAATTGTGAGCATGAATTGTGGATATGGAAGTATATGTAATGAATTATAAATGTTGTATACTTGTCTTAGATACCGTGTGTATCTTAGAAAGGGGCTATGTAATTATTTGTATGATGGAAAGCCTTAATTGGCTAACCTAATTAATTATGTATTAGGAAAGCATAACTGGCTGACCTAATAAGTTATTGTGTAAGGGTATATATGAAAAATAAATTCTTGTGGAGAAGTGTGATATAGAACAGAAGAAAAGGAATGTGTGAAAGATGCGAAGCTTGTTGACTACTGGATGCAAGTAGAGTTGATACTTCATTGGAACTAATCAAACAAAGACAGTTGCTAGAA
Organism: Thuja plicata; assembly: GCA_018584345.1. Taxonomy (NCBI): domain Eukaryota; kingdom Viridiplantae; phylum Streptophyta; class Pinopsida; order Cupressales; family Cupressaceae; genus Thuja; species Thuja plicata. The sequence continues at coordinate 1,123,237 of MU228071.1, forward strand.
AACAGTTCTCTGATTGTGTATTTTCTTTATACACTTGTGTGGATTGTAAATCCTTGAGGGTGGCTTTAACCTTCTTTGGGAAGTGTGCCTTGGCAGTGAGCCTACTATTTCCTTTGACTCCTAATAGGGTCTGTCTCCTAACAGGGATTGTGTAATATAATGTTGTAACAAGATCCTAATAGGGCTAATATATTTTAACATGAATACTATACTCTCAGTACATTATTTGTAGGTGTTAATTCCCACCACGGTTTTATCTTTAACAGGGTTTCCTTGACAACAAACATTGTGTTATGGTTTTGTCTATTACCGTGTTATCATTTACATTTGCAGATTTGGTTTATAAAGTATAAATTTTAATAATCTATATTACAAATGATTCATCCCCCCTCTCAGTTGTCTTGTGGACTGTTATTCCTAACATTAATGACCACCACACGATCATCTCTCTGATCAACGATTATCTCTTAATCGCTGAGTGAAATCTCTTAAGTCACATTCCTTTCAAGACTCCGCGACTAAGGTTTTAAAAAATCATCTTAAACCTTGGGTTCCTTTTAGAGACTACACGACTATACAAAATCAAAGTCTCTTTAGGATTTCATTGACTCTGATTTTCTTTTGAGACTATGCTTCACTTAATCAGACGGTCTGCGTGTAATCTCATTTGCCTTTTGTACTTTCTCCTTTTTATTTGAGACTTCGCAACTACTATTTGATCATCTTTTAATCTAATAGCTCGTGGGTAATCTCCTTAGCTTTTCATTTAACTGCAGTTTACTCAGAGACTTCGCGACTTAAGCTATCTCCAAGTTGCGAAAGTAGTTTCTTAACCTCTGGTTTTCTTTGAGACTTTTAGACTAACTCAAGTCTTTGAAAGATTTAGCCATGTGTCCCAATCTGAATCACCATCGCTGAATAATTTATTTTTCTCTGACTTTTTAACTTTAAAAAGTGACTACACACTATCCGTCAAATCTTTTCTGCTTTACGCCTTAGATCTTCTCGCAGTAAACTCACTTAAACTTAACTGAACTTTTCTTTAACCATAACCCTTATCGAGACTTCATGACTCATTGAATCTCGATGTTGCTTTAAGAAATCACTAACCCTAGGTTTCTTTCCGTATTGACTGCCAACCATTAGATCCTTTTCTAATCTAACGGTAGTTAGGATATCTCTTTATCTTTTATCCTTCTAAAAAAATTTCTCACGACTTCACGCTGGCCACAAGATCTATCTTTCATCCTACGGTAGTCACTTAATATCCCAGCCTTTAACTTAACCATTGATTTTAAAAGAGATCACGCGACTGAAGGTTTTTAACTCACTTTGTTAACCTTGATTTCTCTGCAAGACACTGTGACTGTATAAATTTTAAGTCACTGATAAATTCCTTAGCTCAATATCTTTCTTTGAGACTTCACGACCACTGCAAGATTATCATTCAGATCAAAGGCTATCACTTAATCTCACATCTTATAAATTAACTCTTACTTGTCTTCGCGATTACATGACTGTATGAAACTTCAAACCATCTTTAACTTAGCTTGTAACTCTGATCAGCTTTCGAGACAATGCAAATAATTAAACTTGAAATTGCCAAATGACTTTTCTAACTCTGGGTTTTCAAAGAGACTCTCTACCAACCATAGGATCATGATCTTCATCTACGGCTCGTGTGAAATCTCATTAGCACTGAAAGCATAATCTTTTCTTATATAGGCAACATGACTAAAGGAATTCACTGTCTCGAAAAGAAATGGAATATTCTCAAATTATAAAGAGACATCGCAATTTACATGAATAATATAAAATAAGCACATGACTTAAGTGATTTGGCTTTTTTCTAAAAAAGTAAGTGCAAAATACATAAAATTTTGAAGAACTAGGGTTTTTCCTTGGATATGCATGAAAATTTAGCCCAGGACTTAGGGTTTTACAGTCTTTTTTGGCTTTAGGCTTGAAGACCATTATTTGCAGAGGGATTTTGACAACATTAGACAAGATTTTCAACATTTATGCATGAATACGACTGAGAATGTCAAAGTTTTACTGGCAAGCTTCAAAACTAGATATACAACCCATAGTGGTTCTATTTGAGGATGCTTAAATTAAATTTTAATGTAAGAATCATAGATCTCTAGTTGCAGACCATGCAGACTACGCTCACTATCATATTACAGAAAGAAACACACTAGCGCAGGAGCACCTAGGTACGCTAAGTGTGCAATGTAACCTAGGGCTTATTTTTATGTTTTTTCTTGTAGTGGTTCTAGCCAGACCACTAGGTTAATAAAGGAACATATAGGTCCTAGTGTGTAGGGTGTAAAGTGTGAGGAATCCTAATTAGGTCCTTAGTGACCTTTGAGTCCAATCTAGGTCTATTAGGGTGTTTTATGATTTTAGTTCCAAATGTAGCCAAGCAAGGGACTAAAGGTCCTACTTCATGTTTATACACCATAATTAGTGATTTGGGAAAGATTGGACACCTTTTGACCAAGTTTGGATAACATATCCAAAAAGTTGCAAAAGTTGTCAATGTTGTCATTGACAACATTAACAACATTTATTGCAAGAATGCAACTTCAAAGGAATTATTTCCTTAACTGTCTAAAATAGGTTTTAGTGCCTTGGCCAACTATAAGAGGCTATCCTCGATCATTTTCAAGGGTTGGCAAGTTTATGTCAGAGTGTGTACGGACTGTGAATTTGAATAACAGTTACAGTTTGTATCATTTGTGAGGATCTGATATTGTAATGGATTGAATTAACTTCTAAAAGCATTGTTTTTGGAAATATATATTTTTTTAAGACTCTGTGTGGTGGTATTTTTATATATTGAATAGTTTAAGTTTCTTTTGTAAATTCTTTTGTTTTCTGTCCGATCGCTGTCTTGAATAGGGCACTGTGTGCAAATGGGGTCATAGATCCATTTTCCACCGTGGAACTTGCACAAGATATTTGATTATGGAAGGTGACTCCATGTACATTATGTACAGTGAAGGAGGGGCCCAAGAAATCATGGCAAGTATTTATAAGGTGATGCCCTAGGTGAGCTAGAGATGCATGGCTAGGGATCACCAGCAGTTGCAGAGCATTTTGGAGGGATTGAAAGCATTCATTGCTTCAATCAAGGATTGTGGGAAGGTATTACGGTGAATTAAGGAACCCTAACTTGGAGGATAATTTTGGGTGTGATTTTTTTCTATCCAAGAAAATCAATTTCTTGTGTAGACAGTGAGAAGTCCTAAAACCCTGAATTTTAGGCATGTTTATAGGAGGTACTATACAGACACCTATGGAAGCCAAGACCTAGAAAATACTTAGATTCTTGATGAAGGGTATTAGGATATGGTATTAGTTTTCTAAATTTTTAAGGGTTTTTACAAGTTATTGCAGAAAATGAGCCTAACTAGGCCTAATGCTAGTAGCCCTCTTTTGGGTGTAATTAACTTGGAATTTGGAACTCATTGAGGATTTCAATCCCAAAGCAGTTTGTGGACATTGGACTAGTCCAATAAAAAATCTTGAAGACTACCTTTCCACATGGAAGAGTTCGGAATCCATTTGGATCAGTTTGTGTAGATGGAGCAAGAAAGGCCAATCGAAGCCTAGGAAGGAGCATGGTGAGTTTTGATTCTACATTGTTGGTGTTCACTAGTTGAATGGATTAGGATCTTGTGAGAAGACTTCTAAGGAGGATAGGGTTGGTTGAAGAACCATAGTAGGTCAATAGAGTGGCCTAGGAGCCCCTAGAGGAAGCTAGGGAGAAGCAAGACTAGTGTTACATCAGAGTGGTCAGAGCTAGTTGAGAAACTTGGGAAGTTAGTGCATGTCACCCTCTACTAGAGAATCAATAAGAGAGTCAAAGATGATGAAAAATGCAGAATTATCTAAGGAATTTGATGAGAAAATGGAGAGGAACCGACTCCTCGAAGCAGCCCTAGTAGGTATGAAGTTAAGGCTAGAGAAAGTTTCTAATGAAGCAACTAGAAGCAGAGAAGGGGTGGAAAGAAGTGATAGGGGCAAGAAGGTTGTTGAGGAAGACATCATTCTGAAACCTAATCTCATCTTGAATGAAGAGCCATTCTTGAAGGCCATCAAAGAATTAGGTGGCAAAGCATTAGAAGGAATCCCTTTGTATAGTGGCATGATGGATATTGAAGTAGTAATGGATTGGATAGAGGGAATGGAGAACCATTTTGAATGTGAGGGTGTGACTGAAGCCCAAAAACTTAAGGTGGCGAAGTCTAGACTCAGAGGGTCAGCTTTGAATTGGTGGAAATACCTTTAGGATGAGAGGGTAAGAATGGGGAAGTAACCAATAGCAAATTGGAATGCCATGGTGACCAAGTTGAAGGAGAATTGTCTCCCAGAGGATTATGAAATCCAACTCCATAGAAAGAGACAAAACTTGAAACAAAAAGACCTAGATGTGGCCTCATACACTGAGGAATTCCAAAGATTGTGTCTAAGGTCTAAATTTCAAGAAGAGGATTCAATCAAAGTGGCTAGATACTTGGGTGGATTGAAGTGGAACATCCAAGACGAGATTAGCCTATGGACACCAACTATAATACAAAAGTGTCATCACTTGGCCATAAGAGTGGAGGAAAAGAACAAGAAGAAGGGTGACTCTAGTTTCAAGAATAAAAGAGGTAGAGGAAGAGACCAAAGGGGTCAAAGAGGAGGCTACCAAGGAAGAGGCAGTTAGAAAAGGTCACAAGGGGAGAACAGGTAGACAAAGAAGAAGATTGAAATTAGTTCAAGAGGAGGCTATAACAGAGGCAGGGGTAATCATGGTGGTCCTAATAGAGGAAGAGGAGGTGGGATTAGTTCTTACTTTTCAACCATGAAGTGTTATTATTGTGGGCAATTAGGTCATCCAGCCTATAGATGTCCTGACAAACCTTTTGCAAGAAACAGTGACAAAAGGGTAGCATATGCTCACAAGAAAACTTCAAGTGTCAAAGCACCTGAGATTGACCATCTAGATTCACACATGGGAGAAAACTTGATTTTTAGGAGAGTACTGATAAGACAGCCAATCAGGGATGAGCCCAAACATAGGATGGCCTTGTTTAGAATCAGATGCAAAATTCTTGGTAAGGTTTGTAAAGTGATTATGGACTCTGGATCCACATATAATATCATCTTAGAGGAGGCAGTAGTGAAACTCAAGCTAGCCAAAATACCTCATGTAAATCCCTATAAGGTAACATGGCTCAACAAAGGCCAAAGTGTACTGGTCAATGAGAAAACATGGGTTGAGTTTTCAATAGAAGGATAAAAGGATAGGTTACATTGTGACATCCTAGCAATGGATGCTTGCTATTTTCTATTAGGAAGGCCTTGGCAATTTGATAATGGGGTAGTATATGACAGGAAGGATAATTCCATCACCTTCAAGAAAGGAGGGAAGACTTTCAAGATTTAGTCTTTAATAGAAGATGAAGAACCATAGTCAAAGACTCCTAATGTCATGTTGTGTAGTGGAAAGAAGTTTGGGAAAGATATCAAGGGTGATGAAAGTGAGGGGTATGCCATTGTGCTAATACCCAAGGATGATGAAAAACTAGTGAAGGAGCCACTACAACCAGAGGTGCAAGAATAAGGACATAGTGAGTGATGGAACTCCTGTAACCCTACCACCTAAGAGGGTAATAAGTCACCAAATAGACTTTGTGCTAGGGGCATCTCTGCCCAATAAGGTAGCATACAAGCTTACTCCTAATCAAAACTTGGAGGTAGCTAGACAAGTGCAGGAACTCTTGGATCAAGTCTTGATCAAGAATAGTATTAGCCCTTGTGCAATCCCGATTGTGTTGGAATCCAAGAAGGGAGGAAAATGGAGACTATGCACACACTCAAAGGCCATAAACATTATCACAATAAGGTATAGGTTCCCGATACCTAGGATAGAGGATCTCATGGATTGCCTTGGAGGGGCAATGTACTTTACCAAGTTGGACTTGAAGAGTGGGTATCACCAAATCAGGGTGAAGGAAGGTGATGAATGGAAAATGACATTCAAGACCACAATTGGGTTATATGAATGGCTTGTTATGCCATTTTTCCTCTCTAATGCTCTGAGCACATTCATGAGGCTCATGAATGAGGTGCTCAAGGACTTCACAGGGAAGTTTGTAGTGGTATATATTGACAATATACTGATATTTAGCAAGACATGAAAGGAGAATATCAGACATGTAGAGGCAATATTGAAGAGTTTGCATGAAGAGAAATTGGCTATCAACCTTGAAAAGTGTGAGTTCTTCAAACAAGAACTAGTGTATTTGGGCTTTGTAGTGTCCAAAGGGTCTTTGAAGATGGACCAAGACAAGGTTATTGCTATCCTAAAATGGCCTCCACCTACCACAGCCACAAAGGTAAGGAGTTTTCATGGCCTTGCATAGTTTTATAGGAAGCTTATTAGGAATTTCAATAAGATATGTGCACCAATGATGGATACTATTAAGGGTGGGGTGAAAAATAAGTTTAGGTGGACCTTAGAAGCAGAGAAAGCCTTTGAGTTGTTGAAGAAACAAGTGGCTACTCAACCTGTCCTACAATTGCTAATCTTTGAGAAATTATTCACTATTGAGTGTGATGCAAGTGGGATGGCAGTAGGAGGTGTATTGAGTCAAGAAGGTAGGCCAATTGCCTTCTTTAGTGAGAAATTGAATGAGGCAAAGAAGAGATATTATTCATATGATTTAGAACTATATGCTTTAGTTCAGTCCCTTAGAAAATGGAGGCATTATCTATTGCCTAAAGAGTTTGTGGTATTTACTGAAAATCAAGCTCTTAGCTACATAAATACTCAAGAGAAACTAAGCAACAAACATTTGAAATGGATGGATTATTTACAAGCATTTACTTTTACTATAAAGCATAAAAAGGGATAGCTCAATAAGGTTGCATATGCCTTAAGCCAGAGGTTACTTACAGTCCAAGAAGTCCAACTAAATAGCATTGGCATTGATAGTTTTAGAGACTTATACAAGGAAGATGAGGACTTTGGGGAAGCATATAAGGTATGTGTTGAATTTCAAAACTATTTTCATAGCAAGTTCTCAAAGTTTAATTTACAAAAAAGACTGTTATTTAGGTGTAACCAGTTATGTGTGCCAAGAGGCTCTATGAGGATGAATCTCATGCAGGAGAAACATAATGGATCTCTAAGTGGTCACTTTGGTATGAACAAGACTTTAGAGCTTATGCAAAGGTTCTACCATTGGCCAAAGTTGGTGAAAGATGTCACCAAATATGTGGAGTAGTATGTTGTTTGCATGAAGGCAAGAGGAGGATTGAGTAATGCAAGGTTGTATCAGCCTTTACCAGTCCCTAACCGGCCATGGGAGTCTGTGAGTATGGATTTTATTATAGGCCTACCCAAAACCATGCAGGGGTATGATAGAATTTATGTAGTTGTTGATAGATTTAGTAAAATGGGGCATTTCATTCAATGTAAGACTACTAATGATGCTAGCCACATCGCCTATTTGTTCTTTAAGGAGATTGTGAGGCTTCATGGTCTTCCTTTGAGCATAGTATCAGATAGGGATGTGAAATTTATGAGCCATTTTTGGAGGACATTATGGACTAGATTGGGTACCAATCTATTTTTTGGTTCAACCTACCACCCTTAGACTGATGGCCAAAGTGAGGTGGTAAATAGGGTGTTGGGTAACCTATTGAGGTGCCTAACTAAGGAGTATGGGAAGACTTGGGATGTGGTCATTGGCCAAGTAGAATATGCTTACAATGACAGTAAGAACATAATGACAGGAAGAAGCCCATTTGAGGTGGTTTATGGCATGCACCCTAGAGGTACATGTGAGCTCAGGGATCTTGGAGGTATGGAGTATAGAAGTGGACATGTTGAGGACTTCACCCATACTATGAAGGAGATACAAGAACAAGTCAATAAGAAAATCCAAGACAATCAACAAAAGTTGAAGCTAAAGGTGGATGAAAAGAGGAGAGATGTTTAGTTTGAGGTGGGTGACTATGTGATGGTTCACTTGAAAAAATCAAGGCTACATAAAGGTGTCCCTACCAAGCTTCAGATGAAAAGGGTGGGACCTTGCAAAATCTTAGCCAAATATGGGGCTAATGCCTATAAGATAGACTTACCATCAGACTTGGACATATCTCCGGTGTTCAATGTGCAGGACTTAATCTAGTTCAGAGGGAAGATAGATAAGATCAGTTAGGGAAGTCATAGAATTAGAGGGGATGTTGAGGAAACTGTATTGCTTCCCAAACCATACATGGTAGCTGAAAAGGTTCTGGACTCTAGGGTTAAGAAGACTACAAGACATAAAGTCTACATGTAACACCTGATTCAGTGGAAGGATAGACTAGAGTCAGAGGCTTCATGGATTGCAGAGGAAGACTTTAAGAAGGTGGGCATTTCATAGCATATCTTGTCCATGGGAGTGAAATAGCTTTCCTCGTTAGGGAGTATGGTGTAGGAGCACCTAGGTAGGCTACATGTGCAATGTAATCTAGGGATTCTTTTTATTTTTTGGCTTGTAGTGGTTCTATCAAGACCACTAGGTTAATAAAGTAACATGTAGGTCCTAGTGTGTAGGGTGTAAAGTGCGAGGAAGCCTAATTAGGTCCTTAGTGACCTTTGAGTCCAATCTAAGTCTATTAGGGTGTTTTGTGATTTTAGTGCCAAATGTGGCCAAGAAAGGGACTAAAGGTCCTATTTCATGTTTATACACCATAATTAGTGATTTGGGAAAGATTGGACACCTTTTGACCAAGTTTGGATAGCATATCCAAAAAGTTGCAAAAGTTGTCAATGTTGTCATTAACAACATTGACAACATTTATTGCAAGAATACAACTTCAAAGGAATTAGTTCCTTAACTATTTGAAACTAGTGTTTTAGTGCCTTGGTTAACTATAAGAGGCTATCCTCGATCATTTTCAAGGGTTGGAAAGTTTATGTAAGACTATGTACAGATTGTGAATTTAAATAATAGTTGCAGTTTCTATCATTTATGAGGATCTGATATTGTAATGGATTGAATTAACTTCTAGAAGCATTGTTTTTGGTAATGTATATTTTTCTAAGACTCTGTGTGGTGGTAGTTTTCTAGATTGAATATTTTAAGTTTCTTTTGTAAATTCTTTTGGTTTCTGTCCAGTCGTTGTCCTGAATAGGGCAGTGTGTGCAAATGGGGTCATAGATCCATTTTATACCATGGAACTTGCACGAGATCTTGGATTATGGAAGGTGAATCCATGTAAATTATGTATAGTGAAGAAGGGGCCCAAGAAATATTGCAAGCTATTTATAAGGTGATTCCCTAGGCGAGCCAGAGATGCATGGCTAGGGATCACCAGCAGTTGCAGAGCATTTTGGAGGGATTGAAAGCATTCATTTCATCAATAAAGGATTGTGGGAAGGTATTATGGTGAATGAAGGAACCCTAACTTGGAGGAGAATTTTGGGTGTGATGTTTTGATAGCCAATAAAATCAATTTCTTGTGCAGACAATGAAAAGTCCTAAAACCCTGAATTTTAGGCATGTTTGTAGGAGGTACTGTACGGACACCTATGGAAGTGAAGATCTAGAAAATCCTTAGGTTCTTGATAAAGGGTATCAAGATATGGTATTATTTTTCTGACTTATTAAGGGTTTTTACAAGTTATTGCAGAAAATGAGCCTAACTAGACCTAATGCTAGTAGCCCTCTTTTGGGTGTAATTGACTTGGAAATTGGAACTCGTTGAGGGTTTCAATCCCAAATAAATTTGTGGACATTGGAACTAGTCCAATAAACAATCTTGAAGACTTCCTTTCCACATGGAAGATTTTAGGATCCATTTGGATCAGTTTGTGCAGATGGAGCAAGAAAGGTCAATTGAAGCCTAGGAAGGAGCATGGTGAGTTTTGATTCTACATTGTTGGTGTTCACTAGTTGAAGGGATTAGGATCTTGTGAGAAGAATAATAAGGAGGATAGGGTTGGTTGAAGAACCCTAGTAGGTAAATAGAGCGGCCTAGGAGCCCCTAGAGGGAGCTAGGGAGAAGCAAGACTAGTGTTACATCACACACCTATATACATTTGATAAAAAACTTACTATGCATGAAATTTTCATTCTCAACTAAAGAAAGGTTTCAAGAATTTTCCATGCACTGAAAATTCAAATTATTCCTCATCCATGTTTTTCAAAAGATAGGAATCTTTTCCAAAGATCTGATAAACAACAAAGGGACCAAGCCATAAGGATTCAAACTTCTTGTGCTTCGGCTTCTTTTCAGCCCTCACATTCCACTAGAGTACTAAATCACTAGGAAGAAACTTTCTATTTCCTGCTCTATTATCAAAAAGATAATTCATTTTCTGTTTCAATTTTATGTTTTCCTTCTGGCCTTCTCTTTTGACCTCATCAACCTCGGCTAATTGCAGTATTTTGTCTTGCATTGGGTCAGAAATTTCTAACTCTTCTTCTTGAATAAACTTATATAATGGTATTAAATTGTTCATGGGAATTTTAGATTGTAAACCATATACAAGTTCTGTTGGGATTGAAAAATGCAGTAAGGGTTTTGAAGTACCATGTTAAAATTTTGCAATCTGAAGCTCTATGATTATTTTTGTGCCTATTTTCCCTGATGAGATTATGAGGTCTACCATGCATGTCAAGTACTCATTACCTTTTTTTGACATTTGAAGACATCCCAGGTTATTAATTTCGAGTTTTGAGTTGTTTCGTGATGTCTTGTTTTGAGCACTTGTCCAAATATGCATTTCTGCCAAAGTGTCAATTTGTTGTAACGGGCCCAGTTTGCATTAGAATAACTTGTGTCTAATTGAGTTTCATGGGTTACCATTTTGGTAATGTTGATAATGTATATCAAAGAGCCTATATTTCAAATCCCAAGTTATTTTGAGTCCGTTTGATAGGTTTTATGATCCCTTAAAGCTGGTCTTCCAGAGATATCTTGTTTCTTTGTTCTGCCCTGAATTCTAAGTAGCCCTATTTGACCAATTGTAAGTTTTGACCTTGTGACCTAATTGAAAAAAATCCTTTTGTACTGTATTAAAGAGGTCAAATACTTCTTGATTCTCCATCTTTAGGTCACGACAAGTCCATCTGGTCACTTTCCTAAGCCATTTCCAAATCAAATTTCTGCTTGTTTCACTGTTTCAGATCCAGAATGTTTTTAGCAAGCTGACTTTGGTCTTTAATGATAATTTTCCTTTTGATCTTCTGATAAAGCTAGTGATGGATTCATTTTAATTATGTGAGAGTGAATCATTATCCAAGATTCTAGATCTTGGGGGTTTCATTTGGTAAATTTTCAAAGCTTGTTTCTAAGGTGATTTTTGTAGATTGACAGTGCGGATAGAATCAATGTTTCAGATGGCTATATTTGATCAGTGATATCTTTTCGCTCAAATATTCCTATGTAATTTCCTCTGGCATGTGTTCTCACATGTTGGGATTGAATCTAATTTTCTGATGGCGCATTCATGTGAAGTCATTCAGTCAGTTTTCAAAGCTCATTCAGGAAGCTACTTGCCAATAATGAAGCCAATTTTCGGAACAGTGAAAGTTGTTTTTAAAAATCCCGCTAGTGTGTTACTTTGTGGTTCGATTGTGAGATATTTTATACATGAAATGTGAAAGCATTTTTGGAGCCGGTGAACTATTTGAAAGCACTTTGAAATCAATGTATTTTAATGACTGGAGTAAAAGAGTATTGTCAAAGTTCAAACTACGCAATGGAGAACAAATGAATGACAGCTCATTATATGGTCTATGAAATAAATAAACATTGAAGAGGGCTTTTAATATTTTTTAGTTAACAGTGCATTCTAGAACAAAAAGTGAATATCAATCACGTTTTTGAGGCTGTAGACAGATTTTAAGAAGGTCTACGGGTTGAAAATGGTCATTTCTTCATCTATGTTCTTTCCCAATGTATTTCTCATGCCCTAGGAGTATTTTTGACATGGTTTGGACCATTTTTAAAGTGGGAGCGGGCCAAAAAATGACCCAGAAACAACAAAAACACCTGCACAGTCATTTATGTTTTGATTAAAGTTCTTTAAATAATGAAAGGTCTGCTCAGGGTGCAAATGAAAATATGGAAGAGGATTCAATGCCATAACAGATTGAAGAAAGCCAGCATCATTCGAAACAACAAACCAAATGCAATGACTAGAGAGATTTCCAGTGCAGTACATGGAGGAAAGCTTTTTTAAAAAGTTTTTAGTTAAAAATTGCAAAATGTGAATCCACAAGAAGGGGCGCCCAACCCTATGGAAGGGATTGGTGGTTTTAAAAGGCAAGAAAATGATGTCATGGATGAGCAGCTTCTCTTGGAAGCTTTCAAAAGTTTAAAAAATGCACAAAGAGATATCCCACATGCATGGGATTTTGGGTATTTTTAGTTTTTATATACCAAAGCACTCACTTTATGGTTTGAAGAAAGAACCAAGAGGGCCTCTTGGCTAGATAAATAAGTGTGCAGTGGGCCCCATTATTTTGGAGAAAAAATGCATAAAAGTAGTCTCCAAGTCTCTAGATGAAATCATGGTTAAGAAAATCATCTAGAGACTTAGAGACTAAAGTAGTCTCCAAGTCTCCAGATCGAATCATGGTTAAGAAAATCATCTAGAGACTTAGAGACTAAAGTAGTCTCCAAGTCTCTAGATCAAGTAGTCTCCATGTCTCCATATTGAATAGTCTCCAAGTCTCCAGATCAAGTAGTCTCCAAGTCTCCAGATCGAATCATGGTTAAGAAAATCATTCAGAGACTTAGAGACTAAAGCAAATGATAACCATGGTTAGAGTGTGGTTAAGAGGTGGTCGAGTTAAGCCTATTCAGAGACTTAGACACTAAGGCTTGTCTCCAAGTCTCTAGATCTAACCATGGTCAAGGAAATCACTCTTAGAGACTTAGAGACTAAGTAGTCTCCAAAAGGAACCAAGGTTAAAGGAGGAGTTCCAAGGGCAGTTTAGAGCAGCAAATCAGCAAGTGACAAGTGTCAAAATCTAGTGCATTCTAGGGAAATAAGGATAACATTACATTTTAAAATGAATTAATCTCAAAAAGCAAAGGGTTAAAAGGTGTGCAAGTTGAAAGATATCTAATGGTTGACTTAATGGCTTAAAAGGAAGATGCTCAACATCTAACCTATAAGCCATTAAGTCTGATTGACACTTGGCAGGATGAGATGAAATCTGGGTAAAATGAAATATTAAATTTAAATTTCATCTCATTTCAATAGTCCAACTATTGAAAAAGTAAATAAATTCAAATGCAAATATTTCAAACTGTTGAAAAAATTATGCACGGGAAGGCAAAGTTTGATTGATGTTTTAGAGGGCATTTTTTATCCAAAATATGAAGTATCATATATCATCGGAAAGGTCTCGGAATGAAGATTCTGATTTTGCAGACCATTTGAGTCTAGATCATATCAGATTTTTGCAGTTGTAGATTGAAGCAGTTGTAGATATTTTTGGGAATAGACAGGTCTCGGTGACTGAATTTGTTTTTCCCATTCTCCTATATCTGGTTTTTGCTCCATTGTAACAAGGATGTTGAAATTTATGTTGTTGGGTAGCTTCCATGCTTTTGAGTCTCATTTCTTTGTGTTCATTGTATTGCAATGTACAGTTCCAGATGAATTTCAATGAAGAATGATGGAATCCCTGTTCAAATATCTGTTAGATGTCTTTGTGTGCTTAGTGTTAATTCTTATGTATTAATTTGTAAGGCATGTTAATGCACCAGTTACAAGGTAGCTGTGGTTTTGTTTTTCAAGTTTCTTTCAAGGAGAGATTAAATCTTGAATGCAATTTCTGAGATTTTATGATCAACACATAAATTTGATGTCCAGATATTGAAATGAGAAGAATAGATTGTAAGGCATTTCATTCAAATCCTTTGAGTTTGGAGTTGGGGTTTTCTCGGAATGCATATTTTTTTGACTCTGTTGCCCAATAGATGAGGCACTGGTCCTTTGTTGGTTATGCAGTTTCATCATCAAATCATTAAATTCAAACCATTTGCCTTTCCTGTTCAAGAGCATAAATGTATACAAGTTGCATTGAATAGTGCAAATATGCTTGGTGGTTCCTTATAGAAGTGAATCTGATAGGTTAGCTTGCCCGAGCCTCCGGGTCCGAAGAGAATAAGGGTGAATATCCTTGTCACATTGGCCATTTTCCTAGTTCTTAGCAGATCATGTAGGTGGGATCTTGCATAAGATTGGATGAGTTGAACTCCTATATCTTATAAGTCTGAGAACTATCCACTGACTTTTATGTATGCATAAAAGTTTTTAGTGAGAAAGTGTTTATGTATGCAGATTTACTATGTTTTAGGCGCACCCGCTTGAGTGTGCGGGACTCGAAGCAAAAGGAGGATCAAATCCTCATCAATTAGCCTTTGTTTGCCCCTCAATTTGTATGAAGAAGTAGATTCATGTGAGTTGGACTAAGATCCCCAAGTCTAGTTTGCATATTCTCATTTAGAATTGAAGGATACAAAAAAAAATGCTAACAAATTGGTGACTCTACTGGGGACAGAGATTACAAAATCTTGTTGAAACTTTCAGAATATCTCTGGTTTTAAAAGTTGAATATCAAAATACCTCAGATTGTGTTTGCCCATGTGAGTTGCACTAACAAATTGGTGACTCTACTGGGCATAGCAATGAGAAAATCTTGTTAATGAAATCAGTAAATCTGTGGTGTTAAAAGTTACAAATCAAAATACCCAAGAAATTATAATCTGTTAGAGAAGTGGATGTTAAAATCTCATAGGAGCTAATCATTTGTTGCTTCATTTTTGGACCAGATTGTGAATCTTGATCCCATGCTTGTTGTGGGTGGCGACTCTATGTTTAAAATTGGAGAATCCTGGTTGTTGTGTGCCATTGTAATTTGTGACTATCAGTTGTTATTTGATGTCTAAGATCGACAAGTTTAAGATGTATGTTTCCTTTCTTGCCTGAATCAATACCAGAATCTGATGATGATAAAGAGTGTCAAGAAGAAGAATCTAAAATTTGTTTCAGATCTTTGAGAGAGGTATCCTGGACAATGTGTTTTTATCTATAGCAAAAGGAAGAAAAATATTTTGCGACTTTGCTGGTTGGAAGCAAACCCAGAATTGAAAGACCCTTGCAAATAACTCTTGTTGTTTGAGAAATTTCCTCTGCAAGGAGGTGGCGACTCTGTGAGAAAAGAATCCGATGGAGCTGCAAAAATAGCTCTAGATGTGCCTTGTTCCCAGTCAAGAAGAAAAGAAACAGCTGCTGAAAATTTCATCTAGGTAATCCTCTGTTATATGAGAAAGAAGAGTCCCTTACAAGGTGAATAAGTCACTAGAAAGAAGGGAAAATAGATTGAAGTCTTGCCATACTTCCGGATTGAAAGTTCAGATTTAGAAATCAGAAGTATGCTATGTTTTTTTCAAATAAGTGATTGCGTGAAATCAGATAGAAATCTTTGTCACAAGAATAGAGTGTATTATTGAGTGAATGGTTAAAATGGAAGTTCTAGCATTCAGGGAGCAAGATATGTTTGCTAGGTCTGAAATTTGTGAGCAAGATTTTGAAATTGCTAGTAGAAAAAAGGATATTGCATTGATAGATAAAAAAATCCAAGAGAAAGCCCTACTAATTTTAAAAGAAAGGGTAGGAGAAAGGAAAAAAGAGTCAGCATATTCATTTTATCAAAGGTTTTCTAGTGCAGTTGATAAGCTTATAGTGGATATTGACTTTCCAAAATTAGAGTGGGTGCAATTATTTTTAGAACTTTGTGTGCCTGAATCAGTCGGTTGGTCAGCATCTCTTAAAGAAGTATCTAAATGTGTTAGAAGATGGATAGATGAAATTGAAAATGTTGAATCTAAATTTAGTTGTGTTGATTCTAAGTCTACTTATGCTGAAAGTGTTGATTACAATGCGGACAGTGAAGCCTATGAACAATAAGACAATGAGGAAGAATCCATAACTGGAAGTGACTCCGTTGAGTCTGTAGAGTTTCCTTATTTTCAACATGTAAATGATGATTGCTTATTTCAGCCTGAAAATGATTCATGTGAATAGAAAGAGCTTGAGTATGATGCAGATGAAAGTAATAGTGACTCTTTTGCATAAAGTGATATAAACCAAGAAGTCTTGTCTTTTGTTCTTAGCAAGGAAGATGTATTCAACATTGAACAAGAGATCAAAGAAAATGGACAAGAAGTTCAATGCCCGCTAAGTAGTGAGAAAATTTCAGAACTTCTAGAAGCTAATTATCAGAGGTATGCACCTACAAATGACTTTAAAGTTCCATGTCCAATGAAGATATGTTTTGATAGTGATGATGCTGACAAGGCCGTGAAATATGATACATATAATATGGACCCTTTTCCTATACTTGGGTTGGATACTTTACAAATTGAAAGCACATATCACTGTGATAAGTTTAATGTTGTTGTTTATGATGAATACGATGATGAATTTTTTGGTGTGGATTCAGTTTTTCATAAACATAGTGTCAGGATTTATTTCTCACATCATGATCTTGAAGATAGTAATAAGTCTGAAAGTCTTTTCTCACATGTGCAAATGATAGTAGAGCCATTGATTGATGATACTTGTTCACAAGATGCTGATAGGAGTTTGGATCAACAAGTTGTCTCTAATTTTGTGCAATCATTTTTTTTTTTGAGACATTCTTTTTTAGTTTGCAAGGTGCTGATGTAAAAGAAGTGTATTCTTTGGCGCAAACTAATGTTCAGAATGTGGATGTTTTCTACCATGAGAGTGAGCTGGAGTGTTTCTTCTTCCAGCAAGTTAGCAATAGGGAAGGGTGTGATGTTTTGATGTCACACTATGATCAGTGTGCACAATAGTTTAATGAATTTGTTTTGCCAAGTAATGATAAGTTTGTTGATTACCTTTTGTTTGATATGTTGAAGATTCAGGGCAACATTTTTTATTAAGTGAATGGATATGATAGCCTCAATTTACCTTGGATTTTTGGAGATGAAAATCATATGTTTGATAGAGGTAAGAGATGAACCTTGTTTTGGGGCTTTGGGCCTTTGTAAATAAGCTTCTTTTTTGTATAGTTGCTTTCTTTCCCTTTCATTCGTGTGGTGTGTTTCCTTTCAATAAAGAGGTTCCTAGTTTATGAGTTCAGTAGGAGAAGAGATTCAAAAGAGAAGAGAGAGAAAGTGAAGAGAAAGTTTGATTTGTTTTGGGATGGTCTGCTATACCAAGAGATTCTAAAGTCCTCTACATGCCCGCATGGGGTACGCTTCCATATTCAGAGTCACTGTTGGGACTGAAAAATGGAGTAAGGGTTTTGAAGTACCATGTTAAAATTTTGCAATCTGAAGCTCTATGATTGTTTTTGTGCCTATTTTCCCTGATGAGATTCTGAGGTCTACCATGCATGTCAAGTACTCATTACCTTTGTTTTGAAATTTGAAGACATCCTAGGTCATTAATTTCAAGTCTTGACTTGTTACGTGATGTCTCATTTTGAGCACTTGTCCAAATCTGCATTTCTGCGTAAGTGTCAATTTATTGTAAAGGGCCTAGTTTGCATTTGAATAACTTGCATCTAATTGAGTTTCATAGGTTACCATTTTGGGAATGTTGAGAATGTATATCAGAGAGCCTATATTTCAAATCCCAAGTTATTTCGAGTCCGTTTGATAGGTTTTCTGATCCCTCAAAGTTGGTCTTCTAGAGATATCTTGTTTCTTTGTTCTACCCTGAATTCTGAGTAGCCCTATTTGATCAATTGTAAGTTTTGACCTTGTGAACTAATTGAAAACATTTCTTTTGTAATATATTATAGAGGTCAAATACCTCTTGATTCTCCATCTTTAGGTCACGACAAGTCCATCTGGTCACTTTCCTAAGCCATTTCCAAATCAAATTTCTTCTTGTTTCACTGTTTCAGATCCAGAATGTTTTTAGCAAGATGACTTTGGTCTTTAATGATAATTTTCCTTTTCATCTTCTGAGAAAGCTAGTGATGGATTAATTTTCATTATGTGAGAGTGAATCATTATCCAAGATTCTAGATCTTGGGGGTTTCCTTTGGTAAATTTTCAAAGCTTGTTTCTAAGGTGGTTTGTGTAGATTGACAGTGCGGATAGAATCAATGTTTCAGACGGCTATATTTTATCAGTGATATATTTTGGCTCAAATATTTCTATGCAATTTCCTCTGGCATGTGTTCTCACATGTTGGGATTGAGCCTAATTTTCTGATGGCGCATTCATGTGAAGTCATTCAGTCAGTTTTCAAAGCTCATTCAGGAAGCTACTTGCCAATAATGAAGCCAATTTGCGGAATAGTTAAAGTTGTTTTCAAAAAGCCCGCTAGTGTGTTACTTTGTGGATCGATTGTGAGATAGTTTATACATGAAAAGTGAAAGAATTTTTGGAGCCGATGAACTATTTGAAAGCACTTTGAAATCAATGTATTTTAATGACTGGAGTAAAATAGTATTGTCAAAGTTCAAACTACGCAATGGAGAACAAATGAATGACAACTCATTGTATGGTTTATGAAATTAGCCATATGCCCTGATACAATATTGACAATGAGTAAATAAATTATTGAAAAAGTAAATAAATTCAAATGCAAATATTTCAAACTATTGAAAAAATTATGCACGGGAAGGCAAAGTTTGATTGATGTTTCAGAGGGCAAATTTTATCCAAAATATGAAGTATCATATATCACCGGAAAGGTCTCAGAATGAAGATTATGATTTTGCAGACCATTTGAGTCCATATCATATCAGATTTTTGCAGTTGCAGATATTTTTGGGAATAGACAGGTGTCAGTGACTGAATTTGTTTTTCCCATTCTCCTATATCTAGTTTTTTCTCCATTATAACAAGGATGTTGAAATTTATGCTGCTAGGCAGCTTCTAGGCTTTTGAGTCTTATTTCTTTATGTTCTTTGTCTTGCAATGTATAGTTCCAGATGAATTTCAATGAAGAATGATGGAATCCCTGTTCAAATATCTGTTAGATGTCTTTGTGTGCTTGGGGTTAATTCTTGTGTATTAATCTGTAAGGCATGTTAATGCACCAGTTACAAGGTAGCTAGGGTTTTGTTTTTCAAGTTTCTTTCAAGGAGAGATTAAATCTTGAATGCAATTGCTGAGATTTTAGGATCAACACACAAATTTGATGTCCAGATATTGAAATGAGAAGAATGAATTGTAAGGCATTTCATTCGGATCCTTTGAGTTTGGAGTTGGGGTTTTCTCAGAATGCATATTTGTTTGACTCTGATGCCCAATAGATTAGGCACTGGTCCTTTGCTGGTTATGCAATTTAATCATCAAATCATTAAATTCAAACCATTTTCCTTTCCTGTTCAAGAGCATAAATGTATACAAGTTGCATTGAATAGTGAAAATATGTTTGGTGGTTCCTTATAGAAGTGAATCTGATAGGCTAGCCTGCCTAAGCCTCTGGGTTCAAAGAGAAGAAGGGTGAATATCCTTGTCACACTGGCCATTTTCCTAGTTCTTAGCAGATCATGTAGGTGGGATCCTACATAAGATTGGTTGAGTTGAACTCCCATATCTTATAAGTCTGAGAACTATCCACTGACTTTTATGTATGCATAAAAGGTTTTAGTGAGAAAGTGTTTATGTATGCAGATTTAGTATGTTTTACGTGCACCCACCTGAGTGTGTGGGACTCGAAGCAGAAGGAAGATCAAATCCTCATCAATTAGCCTTTGTTTGCCCCTCAATTTGTATGAAGAAGCAGATTCATGTGAGTTGGACTAAGATCCCCAAGTCTAGTTTGCATATTCTCTTTTAGAATTGAAGGATACAAGAAAAAATGCTAACAAGTTCAAAAGGTGACTTACCTGTTTCTTTCTTCATTGTTATTATATCAGCCCATAGAACAAGTTTTAACTTTGTGTGCCAAGCTCTTTTATTCTTTTCAAGAGTGTTTTTCAAAATTTTCAAGATGCTTTTATTGTTGGATTCTTCTTGGCCATTTTCTTGAGGATGATAAGGGGAAGAATAAGACATCATGATCCCATATTCATTTCAGAATTCCTTAATTTCATCTAATCTAAAACACATAGCATTATCTATCACTAACTTTGCAGGGACACCAAATATGGTCAAAATATTTTCTGGTAGAAAATCAGTGACCACTTTGCTAGTTCCTTTCTTGGTGGGAATTGCTTCTATCCTCTTTGTAAAATAATCAATGACAACTAGTATCAAACGGTGTCCTCCACTAGATTTCTCTTAAAACTCTCCAATAAAGTCAATGCCCCACATTGCAAAAGGTGCTTTTGCACTCACAGGGTTTAATAATAGGGCACCTAAGAATTTTAACTTATTTGAAAACTTTTGGCAAGGTTCACATTTCCTGACAAATGCATGAGTATCCTTGAATAGAATAAGCCAATAATATCCATCTCTCAAGATTTTATTGGCAGTGGTCTTAGCATTAAATTTTCCTCCACATACTCCAGCATGCATTTAAACTAATACCTTCTCAGCCTGGTTCTGATCTAGACATAATAATAGTACACCATTTCTATCTTTCCAATACAAATCTCCTTGAACTAGGGTGTACTTTTGAGCTTGTAATCTAAGATTCCTCTTTTGATTGTTTTCCATAACTTCAGGACATTTGGCATTCTTAAGATAATACATGATGTCAATATAGAAAGGATGTCTTTCAATACTTGTTACTGTTGAATCATGTATCACTATATTATTTACTTGCACCAAGTCTAAGTTTTCTTCTGTCATAAATTTTTCTATACCTTTTCCTCTCACCAATTTAGTAATATGGATTTCTATGTTAATCTCTTGAATTCTATTAATCCATTTACACCTATTACCAGTCACTTCTGATTGAGTAAGGATGTCCTTTACTGCTGAATGTGGTACATATGCTAGTACTTCGGCACAAACTAGGTATGGTCTGAATGATTTCACATCTTTCACCAAAGCATATGCCTACTTCTCCATCATTTCATAGTTTAGCTCTGCAACTTGAAGAGATTTGCTAAAGAATGCAATAGGATGCTCAAATCCCTCGTCATCTTTCTGAAGTAAAACAACAACAATAGTATGAAAGCATGCAAATGAGAATAAAGAAAAAAGGCTTACTGTAATAAGGATATTTAAAGACAAGGGCCTCTTGAACTTCTTTCTTAATTCTTTCAAAAGCTATTTGAGCTTCTTCATTCCACTGGAATTTTGCATCTTTCTTCAATAACTTAATAATTGGTTTGACAATTTCAGCAAAATTTGCAATAAATCTTCTGACAAAATATATCTTTCCTAGGAAAGATTGCACACCTTTGATATTCCATGAGCAATGACCTTTTGAATAGCTTCTATCCTTACTACATCTTTAAACACTATATCAAATAAATCACACTTAATACTGCCTCTCATTGAAGCAATCTATTTCTTGGACAACAACATGCCATAATGTGGTGGAATATCAACCACCAGTACACTCATTGTCAATATTGTATTAGGGCATATGGCTAACTTGTAAGGTAAGGCCTCAATGGTACCAACAACTAGGATCTCTCTTGAATCCATTTCCTGACACCTCACATGAGGAGTATCTACTTACAATCCCATGGCTCTCATGATTTCTGTAGGCATGACAATATTATATGCTCCTGAATCTATCATACAATTTTTGAGCATCTTACCATTAATCACCAATGTTAGGAAAAAGGGATCAAGAATCCCTGTAGAAGTTTTTGTTTTTAGATAAATCTGAGGGATCTCATAAATCATCCCCTCAGGCTCCTTTCCCTTATTTTTGAATTTCTTTTCAACATATTTTGGTTTCTGAGGTTTCATTGGTGATACATTGTTTAACACTAAAAGGACCTTTTCTTTGTGTTCTTTTATCCTCATCCTTTCTAGGAATGGGAATTTGACAATCATCTAAGATAGACATTAGCCCATATCTACTAGAGTATATTTCACATCAGAGGGTTTTGGTTTTTCTATAATGATATTATTTCCTCTATTTGAATATTCAGAGTGGGCTCTTCCTTCTTGGATTTCTTATTTTCATATTTGGAAGAGGAAGCACTTGCTTGTGGTACTTTAGTTTTTCCTTCATGTACATCTTTTGGATCACTAGCTTTGTTTACAATTTTGACCTTAGGTTTATTCACATTTTCCCTAGGTCCATCCGTTTTTGGTATATACTTGGCATCTGTCTTATTTTCTTTGATGAAGATGCCTGTTGTTTGACTACCTACATTACCCACAACTCTATTTCTCAAGTGGTAGTTATTTCTTGCTTTGTTCACTAGATCAGTAGTGATTCTAGTTTTTTCTTCATTATAAGGTTTTCTTATCATGGTAGATCCTTGACTATTCTATGCATAGAATCTTATATCATAAACCTCCTCTTCATCATTGTCAGATAGGACTTGTGGTGATATACCTTTGTTCTTCTTTGTGTACCATACATGTCATGGTTCTTAACTTCTTCTTCAGAATCTATATCAGAGAATGCATAGGCATTAGTCATATCACATCTATCATGATCACATAGCTCATCTTCTTCACCTTCTTTATCTTCATTATTACTTATGCCCAGGGCTACAACACAAAAATTAGGTTTGTGTGGGGCTTAACAAGCCTCACACTAGTAAGTGTCACTGCACATATTCACAACATTTTTATGTAGAGGGTTAGGGTTTCTATTTTCTAGTTTATCTTTTCTTGGTGGAGCAATGGGCTTTCCATCCTTGAAATGGGTAACATAAGGATGATTTTGCATCCTATTTTATGGGTTATAGTTATTGTTATAGGATGGTTTGTTGTTTTTTAGAGCCTTGTACTCTTTATATTCAGGTTCTTTGCTCCTACTGAAATGAGCATCATCTCTTCTACCCATTTTCGTTGAGATCCTTCTATTCATCTCTATGTTTACTACTATTTTATATGCATCTATAAGACTTCTAGGATTTTTATCTCTAAGAGCATAACCCATTTTTGAATCAAAATCATTTAGGTATGTAGCCAGCCATACCTTTTCATCTAGGTTTATTTTTTGAAAGAGCTTGTGCATGGCTCTTTGAAATCTTGTGTTAAATTCAGCTGCCTCTTCATTGAAATTATTCTTTATGTTATTGAATTCATTTAACAAGAACCCTTCATTAGTTTTGTCACCATACTAGTCTTTGAACAATTTTATTAATTCTTCCATAGATACTACAGAACCATTAGAGAATCCTCTATACCATTCCCTAGCATCTTCTACTAGGGACTAGACAAATAGCTTCATTAGGACATCTTCATGATTAATATTTAAATCATCTATGATATCTATAAATTTTCTCAAATGAACCTCACAAGAAATAACATTATTTCCAGAAAACATATGGATTTTTTCTCCAATATCATTAGGTACTGCATTAGGATAACCATGAATGCCAATAAAAGTGAATTGTTTGTTCCTTTCTGGATGCAATGGCCTCCTTTGAAATTTTTCATCCTCTTGGAAAGAAGCAGTCTTGGCTTTTGAAGATGTGGTATTTTCACCACCAGCATAAGAGTATTTAGAAGATTGCAAAAAGTCAATCTTTTTCTTCATCTCCAATGTAGTAGCTTTGGCTTCTTCCTTTTCCAGCATCTTTTCCATGATTTCTTTCTCCCTTCTTGATCTTTCAAGGTCAATGTCTAGTTTAGACATTTGTTCACTCAGGACTTTGTGAGTTTTTCGTTCTTCAACTTCATTTTCAGCAACTTTATTTTTTCCTCTATCTCTAAAGGCTTGAGGACCAAAACTTTTGTGGGTGTTTGGAGTTTCTTGGTCTCTACGAGACTTCTCAACATTTTTTTCAGCTTGATGTCTTAAAGATTTTCTTCTAAACTTATCAACATCCTTTTGATCATTTGTTTTCTTTTTAAGATCCTTTTCTCTTTTATATTGTTGAATAAGGGCTAACTGCCTCATGAGGATTCTTTCCTCTTTAGCAAGCTCATCAAAAGGAACTTCAGAATCTGAGCTAATAGTGTCAGTTCCTTCTCTCTCACTAGAAGTAGTGGTAATTGAATATGTTTCTAATCCCAGGTCAGGGGTTTCTTCATACTCTGAGGTTTTCCCCTCATGACTGGATTGATTTGTATCTTTTCTTCTAGTGTTGTTCTCTTCATTTCTTGGAAAAAAGTCATTAATATTGGCCTGATTCTTCTTCTCTCTCCAAGACATATTAGTTCTTGAAGTAGTTGGGATTCTACTATCCAACTCAACTTCAAGATTATCTCTCATTCTTGACCTATTATTCATATTGATAAGATACGTATAAATATTTGAAATTCACTTTTGTACTGATCACATAGATTTTCCTTTTAGAGTTGCCACCCAACACAAGTTTGGGAAATATGAATACTATAAAAATGACCTAGATAGGCAAAACTCAACAGTGGTATTTATAAATCAATCTTCTTCAACCAGAGATTATGGGACAATACTTTTAGTCCCTAGTGGAGTCACCAATTTGTTAGGGATTTTTCTTGCAAGAACTTCAAACAATGTGGATTCTTGCTCTATATATTTCCAATTTACTCTATGCAAGAAAAAGCCTAATTGCTAAGGACTAGTTCCTCCTTTGACTTTGAGACCCATAGGCCCAAGCGGGTGTACCTTTGAATGATTACTGACTTGTAGTATCTATTACAGTGGATTAGGTCTTTTACTATATTGCTAATTGCCTTTTACTATATCAACTAATAGAAAATTATGCAAATGATTGTAATTAATCTGATACAAAGCTTAATAAGCCAAACCATTATCTTAACCATAGAAAATAGTAATGTGATAAGGATTCTCATCCTTCTTCCTTTTAAAGTTTTATGAACTTAGGAGGGTTAACCTATTGATTCTCTCTTGAAGGAATTAACAAACTGAATTGTATGTTCTAATACAATTACTTAAACTTATATGTATTTATGACTAAAACGTAAATGTTTTATTGTTTTTTGAATATTGGATGATGATTAACTAATTTTCTAAGAAGCAGAAGGTAGAGGATCCGGATATTCAGAAGCTGAAAGACAATGTGAAGACTATGCAGACTCAGCTGGAGGATTCTGAGAACTTCCTGAAGACTCTGTCTTGATCTCGGTGCTGGTGGCCTTTTCCTTTGTTTTTCTTCCAGCGGCTTTTTTAGCTTTTTGCTTTTTAGTTGTTTAATGTTAAATCTGGGATCTGTCCCTTTGTAGCCTGCTTCCTTCCTTGGGGTAGCTAGTTGTTCTCTGGGTTTTAATGCCTTTCTCTTGTTTCAATTGTTAAAGGGTTTCGGGGTCCCTTCAAAACCTATTTTTACCGTAATCAAAAACTAATTTTCCAAACCCTAACCAGTGCCTAATCCTTGGGCAAAGAGTCTATATCAAATTTGAATCCACAACAACTGATTAATGTAAATACATGCAATTTGATTAGAATTACTTATAGACTACCTTTCACTCCAATAGCCCTACTATCAAATCCTAATACTAATGCTTAGCTCTCTGGGATCACCTGCAAGACTTATTATTTCCTTGAAAGAATTCACAAGCAACTACAGAATTACCTTGTAATTGGTATATCTAAACTGATTTACAATTTAAAAATAAAAGAACTAGAAAATAAATATAAAGAGAAAAACACAAGATATAGGATAGAAACTGCATTGTATTTTATTAATTTGATCACTGCTTCAAGTACATTCAAAGGACAATATGCACAAAAACTCAAAAAAATTGAGTAGTCTGGGTTGCAATTCTCATCTATTCATCATATTCCAATAATTATTTTACAAAATGATACTAATGATCTATACATAGTCTAAACCATCTTGGAATCCTTGAAAATTAAGAAGGCAACAAGCTTCAGATGGTTTAAGACCTAACCCTAAAAACATAAAACAGGACACCAGTCAAGAAGAGACCAAGCGGTGTAAGGAAAAAATAGGAATACATCCAAATCAAATCTTTAAAATCTTCTATTAGCTAGCACCTTTGTCTGAATATGTTCAGGATAGCCTCCAATAGTTGTAGCGAGATTAAGTGACTACCATTAAAGGCTAACATACACTGATCTTTCACATGACTAACCTCCCTGTGCTCAAAGATTAGGTGCTAGGTGTCCTTCTATTCTTCATCCATGATGTCAAGGTCAACAGTGACATACTTATTTTTTTTAGGCTTTGTCAGAACATCCCATGTTGTGGCATCCTCCTTTGTAGGCCAATTAAAACTATGAATTCTTTCAAGTTGTGCCTTCTGCCTCTCCCATCTAGCATGTGTTATGATTTTAACATCGGCTACAAATTTACTGAAATATGGTTCAACCTTAAATGCCTCATCTAATATCTTATTGTATCTTTCCATATCTAATTCACCATTGTCATAAATATATAACTCTTTATTAGGTAGTAAAGTGTAAAACTTAGTTCTCCATACTTCTAATGGCTTGATCTAATCATCATTTCCCTTTATTGGAGGGATAAACCTATTATATTCAGGCCTAAACATATTAATTCTAGCCTCTATTTGATTTACCTTTCCCTTGAAGAAAGATAAGGTAACACTTATTTGATCTATCTCTTCTCCCACTTGGCACACAATTTCTGGGAGATCTGTCATTAATGGATTT
Organism: Thuja plicata; assembly: GCA_018584345.1. Lineage (NCBI taxonomy): Eukaryota > Viridiplantae > Streptophyta > Pinopsida > Cupressales > Cupressaceae > Thuja > Thuja plicata. The sequence goes on from MU228071.1 coordinate 1,149,914, forward strand.
AGGGCTGTTATCCTTTCAAATAAATTGGTCCTAACTAACCAGGTTGCTAAATAAGGATTTAAAATTGAAACATAATTATTCACTTTTATTTTCAATCTAGGCAATTTGCAATAGGCAGCATACACTACATCAAATTTATCCTTTAATATATTTACCCTATGCGGTAAAATTTGCATTAGGGATCCCAAAATAACTTCACTATGCTCCTTAATTGATTGTTGTATTTCTGATGCAGCATACCCTATATCTTAAGTCTAGAATTAAACATCTATACCCTGCTTAGGTGAAGTAGTGCCAAACTTTAGGCATCTATTGCAACTTCTTGGTCAAATATGCAATCATTTTTTCCATGGCATTGATCTTAAATAGACCTAGTTCTCTGTCCTTGGCAATAAGGCTTGTTTCATCAAACAATTTATGGTATTTGTTGGACATTTGATCTACCTTTTCTTCATTCAGGAGAGAAAAGTGGGTCAAGGCCTGAGAAATCTCTATGTCTCCTATGTTGTGGACAGACCATATTATCTTATCTCCCTCCATGTTTTCTTGGACATTGATCAATGAGTCCTTTTGATTTTTAGGAACCAGAGACCACATTGCCAGGGTTTGAGATTTGGACTCATAACCACGCCTTTTATCATCTCCCCTATTTGTGTCTCTATTGAGATATTGATATCTGATTGCCTTCTGATTTGATCTATAATAAAGGTTGAAGCCAGGTCCCATCCTTCTACTAAAAGCATGCCACTTGATTACACTAATTGTCTAGCCTCATCAAGAGTCATGTTCTCAAACTCTAGGTCATATTCTTGGAGAGCCTGTAAAGCTTCACTTGTTATGGCTTCTCCTCCTTGTGATTTCAATTGTGCCCCAACTTGCTCTTGTTCAACCCATATAAGGAAGTCTTTGAATTCCTTAGTCTTTATGAATTCATCATCTTTCAAGAAATCCTGTTGTTTCAAGTCCCTTTCATCTTGTGACATTATGAGGGGAATCTCAACATTATCATCAGTGTCTTCCCTCTTTCTCTTTCCCTCTCTAATGACCTTTCTTAGTTGGTGGTCATAGGCACTAGTCCCTATGAATAGGGCACTAATTTTTTATTTTTTATTCCTCTGTGTCTTTGCAACATAAGGCTCCCCTACTTCAACTCTTTGATTCTTATGTGGAGGCTCTACATCTACTTCAGCCTCATGTCCTTCTATCAAGTCAATTATATTTTCCTCATTATGAGGTGGTTGATCCTGAGGTGGTGGGTTGTGTATAGAGTAACTGTTGTTGTACTCTAATACTGATTGCTTATTTGGACCTCTGTCCTTATCTTCAATCTATTCTTCAAGCTGATTACTAAGTATGCCATGTGATTCAATCATTTTATCTAATCTTTGTAAATAGGTCATACCCATAAAATAACTCCCAAATGGGATCCCTTTCTTTTTGAGCTATTGCTCCAAATCCATCAAATCTTGATAATTGGTCAACCTTGTTGAGATTTCATCCTCTTTAAGGATATTTTTCATTAGGTCCTCTTCCTCACAAGGTTGATACTCTTTTGTAATTGGGATGGTGAGAGTCAACATACTATTAGCACTTTTTACAAATCCCTCTGTATCAATATATCTATATAGGGAAACATTCATCATGTAGTGTCTCAACCATCCATTCACAGGATCATATCCTCTCTTTCATATTGTTAAATCAGAGGCAATAAACTGCCTGGGTGTAAAGGTTCCTTTCCTATGTGAAGCCAAATTCTCCCTATCTGTCAACATAAGTTTCCATAGGAACTCCATGATTGAAATTCTAGGTGGCATTCTGTAAGGAAAGATATGTGGTGGCTGAGAACAACAATATACTCTGATCAATGTCAAATTATGATGACATTAAAAGTCAACCCAATTGTGGTCTCCATTCCACTTGTCTACAAATTTATAGGGTCTTAATAGTTGTAACACCTTCACTGGAATCCTGGTCATATTTAGTCCTAAGTTTCTCAATAATGGGTAGACTACCTAGTTCTCAAATGCACAAAATTCATTTTCTCTAGAAGTGTAATACCATACCCTTAACCAAAGTTGTACAGGGTTTATCTATCCATGATAAAATCTTCTGAGTTGCAAATTTGACTGGTCCATGATGTTGAAATTGTAGAACATAATTAGATGCATGAGAAATGAATGTAATCATAGTTAGTACTGACATAAGGACTTTGTAACTCTAGAATTATCATCAACATGTCTAATGATACTCTCTCTCTCTTCCACTATCTACACCTAATACTGTGCATAGGGCATATGAAATATACTTCATATAAAAAGCTAGGTCTTTATAAAAGTATGGGGTATTATCACTAGGGATAGGGGAAATGTAATTACTAGTTCCCTTAGGCGTATGGTCCTGGATCAACTTAGCTAGAATACCGACCTCTCTGGTATATGTAGCAGCTAGGGATTTTAAATTTATCTTTGTTGAACAAGGGTTATATATGTCAAAATCTTTCATGAAGGACACTCTATCAAGGGTTACTAAAACAGTGCCATCATCCTTCTTGATGGTCCTTAAAATGGTATCATATCTACTGGCTAACTCTAATACCAAATCAGCATCCATCAATACATCAGGGACAACTAACTTAGCCAAACCACTCATCCAAGGGTTTGATATAGGCATAGGGCCCTCACTATTCTTATGAAAATAGTTGAACAAATGATAACCATAATAGTCTGGTGTCTTAGAATCCCTAATATATGCATAATTATCAGCAAGGTATTCATCATTTACCTTGTTTCCTTGATTGGAGCCTGAGAGCAGTTGTATGAACTCCTCTGAGTAATTCTTCCTTCCTTTGAGGTCATCATCATCCCCGCTCTTCCTGCTGGTTGAGGCGACACTTACTACTCTGCTGGATGTTGGGTGACTCATTTTCTTCACTTATATTGAAAAAAATTTATTTAGAACCCTTGCTTCCAACTGTAAATCACTCTACAACTCAACCCTTTAGCACTGATAATCACTCTTTGAATTCTGAACTGAAAACTTCTTTTTTTACTCTACAAATTTGGATAACTCTATTCTTCTAAAGATGCTGCTCACTTATGCAAATTCTGAGCTCTAAAACCTTGGAAACTGGTAAGATGAAATGAATAACAGTAATGCTTATTTATGTAGAGAAATTAATGCACCAATCTCTTCAAAAATCATGAATTTGTAATCCACTCATTTATGTCTTTATTTCTATGTTTTGTGACATCAATTGCTGCTCCTAGCTATGGAATTTCAAACTGACAAGTTATCAATTTTGAATGATTTCTTTTCTTATTAAAACTTTATTTTATTCAAAAAGAAACCAAGATATGATCTAATTGTATTATTTAACACAACTCAGCAACTCTTTAAACATGCTTTCATAATCTCTACATTTTGATTGGATATCAATTGTACAACATGGCGCAGGAGAAAACCTTATATATTACCTTGATCTTACTCTAGTTTCCTTCAGTGACTGTGTGACTATGTGATCTCTTTATTGAGGAGAGTTATACTTAAATCTGGTTCTTTACTGAAACTTAATGACCACCACACCATCATCTCTCTGGTCAATGGTTATCTCTTAATCGTTGAGTGAAATATCTTAACTCACATTATTTTCGAGACTCTGTGACTAAGGTTTTAATAACTCATCATAAACCTTGGGTTCATTTTAGACACTACGTGACTATTCAAAATCAAAGTCTCTTTAGGATTTCATTGACTCTAAGTTTCTTTTGAGACTACGCAACCATCGCTAGATCTTCACTTAATCAGATGGTCTGCGTGTAATCTTGTTTTCCTTTTGTACTTTCTCCTTTTTATCTGAGACTTTGTGACTACCGTTTGATCATCTTTTAATCTAACAACTCGCGGGTAATCTCCTTATCTTTTCATTTAACTGCAGTTTACTCAGAGACTTCACGACTTAAGCTATCTCCATGTCACGGAAGGACTTTCTTAACCTCTGGTTTTCTTTGAGACTTTCTGACTAACTTAGGTCTTTCAAATATTTAGCCACGTGTCCCAGTCTGAATCACCATCATTGAATAATTGATCTTTCTTTGAATTTTTGACTTTCAAAAGTGACTACACGCTATCCATCAAATTGTTTCTTCTTTACAGCTTATATCTTCTCACTATAAAATCACTTAAACTTAACTGAACTCTTCTTTTACCATAACCCTTATCGAGACTTCATGACTCATTGAATCACATCGTCGCTTTAAGAAATCACTAACTCTTGTTTTCTTTCGTGATTGAATGCAAGCCATTAGATCCTTTTCTAATCTAACAGTAGTCAATATATCTCTTTATCTTTTATCTATCTAAAACCCTTTTTCGTGACTTCACGCTGGCCATAGGATCTATCTTTCATCTAATAGTAGTCGCTTAATCTCCCAGCCTTTAACTTAACCATTTCTTTAAAAAGAGATCATGTGATTGAAGGTTTTTAACTCACTATGTTAACCTTGATTTCTTTGCGAGGCACTGCGACTGTATAAATTTTAAGTTGTTGATAAATTCCTTAACTCAAGAGCTTTCTTCGAGACTTCACGAACACCAAAAGATTATCATTCAGATCAACGACTATCGCTTAATCTCATATCTTATAACTTAACTCTTACTACTCTTCGTGATTATGTTACTGCATGAAACTTCAAAACTTAGCTTGTAACTTTGATTAGCTTTCAAGACAGGGTGACTGTGTAAACTCGAAGTCACCAAAGGACTTTCCTAACTTTGGGTTTTCAAAGAGACTCTCTGCAAACCACATGATCTTAATCTTCATCGACGGTTCGTATGAAATCTCAGTAGCACTGAAAGAATATTATTTTCTTATAGAGACAACATGACTAAAGGAATTCACTAAGTCTCAAAAAGAAATGGAATAATCTCAAATTATAAAGAGACATCGCGACTTACATGAATAATATAAAATAAGCACATGACTTAAGTGATTTGGCTTTTTTCTAAAAAAGTAACTGCAAAATAGATAGGATTTTGAAGAACTAGGACTTTTCCTTGGATATGCATGAAAATTTAACCTAGGACTTAGGGTTTTACACTCTTTTATGGCTTTAGCCTTGAAGACCATTATTTCCAGAGGGATTTTGACAACATTAGACAAGATTTTTAACATTTATGCATGAATATGACTAAGAACTTCAAAATTTTACTGGCAAGATTCAAAAATGGAAATACAACCAAAACATCTAAAGACAATAAAAAAACAAGCAAGGATTCCAAAGCTATTTCTATTTATCTAGATAATTTCAACACATTCTATATCTTCTTAGACTGCTAGAACTCAAAAACAAAACCTGGACCATAATTGACATTCCCACCTTGATTGATCAAAAAATTGACCAACCATTTTACAATGAAGAAGAAAGAAGATATAGAGAAGGGGAAAAAAATTCAACCCTAAAAGACACCTATCTTTATCCAAAAATACTCTGCAAAATATCTTCTCCTCCAAAATCTAATATTTGATCTGATTTTGTTTACAAACTTTGCCTTTGAAATCTCTTTGAAATAATAAAATATTTTCAAGAGACTATATCACTTTGTGCAAACTTTACATATTTGCCAATTTTAATATTTCTGCTTATTTATGCATCTTTATGTTTATTTCTGCACCTCTTTGCTTTAACCTGCATTTCTCCTCTTTTGCCCAAAACTCACTAGATTTTGTTGGCAAGTGATCCTTTTTGATGATATGAATCACTTTTTGGTTTTCATTTATGGCAATGTATCTGTCATATTGATTGATTGATTTGAAGTTAAGTTTTGATGATTCAGTTCTAAAATTGACTAAGTACAGAAGCAAAAATACAGAGGCATTTTAGGTATCAAAGATTGAGATTCATGAGTTATGGAGAGAGAGATTAGAGGAAGATACTATGGGGTATTTATGACCTACATCTAAGATCAATTTGATTTTGGTGATGATTACAGAGATTTAGAGAGATTTGAAGACATGAGACAGCAACATAACAGAGATACTGAGAAGTTGAACTGTAGCGATGATTTGGGGAGTATGATGTGGACTCTTGGAAAGATAAGTTGGATTATGGTTGTGGATAATCTATATTTTGATTATGTAAGAGAACCAACTATGTATTTAATATTTTCATTATTAAATCTATTTTGTATTGAGAGCCGATTATGTAATATTTGGTTAAGAGAGCCGACTTGGTAAAGATAAAGATATATATGAAGACTTTTTGTAGAGAGAAGATATGAAATGTAAGAGTGATGGTTATGTAATACGAATAGAAGAGAAGAGGATGACATAGATCATTTTAGAACTATGATTGGATCTATCTAAGCATTGAAGATGCTTGTTTTGTTCATTACTGAGAACACTTTGTAATAGAAGTATTATTGTAAGAGGCGTAAGCTCAGTTGGCCCCTAATAAGGTGTTTTATACCTTTAACAAGGTTGTATTCCTCTAATAAGGAATTGTAATATGTAATATTTAGCTCCTACCAGGGATAGGTCTTCTAATAGGGACATTATACTTTAGTGCATGCTTGTGGGTACCATCCCACCAGGGTTTTCCCTTGGCCAGGGTTTCCTCGACAACAAATAATGGTGTTATGAGTTCTGTGTTATTTTCTTATGGTCTTTTGATTACAGTATGCTTATGGTTTAGGTGGAATTGGTTTAAAGTTTATTTTAAGTGTTGTAATACTGATTCACCCCCCCTCTCAGTATTACTTAATCAGAACAATTGGTATCAGAGCTTTTGGTCCTTGGAGAGAAAGCCTATTAGCTTAAGGGAGATCATAATGGATTCAGATAGTTTACAAGAGAAATTTGAAGCTGCACTTGAAGACCTTGATAAAGAAAAAGAAGAAAATGGTGACTTGAGATTCAAATTAAGGAGTCATCAAGAAACTGAAAGACTAGCTTGAACTTTCCAAAAATCAGAGACAAGACCTTGCTGTTCAGATAAAGGAAGATTCAAATAATGATAATTCAGATCAGATAAAGAAAATTGAACAAGATAATGACACTTTGAAGCTTGAGAATTAAGCAAAGGCTAAAGAGATTCAACATGAAAAAGTTGCTAAAAACAAGATTGAAGAAGATTTGAAAAATCAAAATGTTTTGATGGAACAAATGAAGAATGAGGCTGACCATTACCAGAATAAGTATCTAGAATTGGAGAAATACAATCATATCATAAAGGGTGAACTTTTTAAGACAAAGAAACACATTGAGAAACTTCACATGAGTAGTGACTTGATCGATGAACAAAGAGAGATAGAAACCTAAAGGAGATATGACAGGTATTGGCTTCAATGAAGTTGAATGTTCCAAGAGTCAAGAAGAGAAACAAGATGGTAAGATTGATACGAAAAAACCTCCTCTTGAAGAACCTAAAGAGAAAATCAGACCTTTCAAAGGTAGATGTTTTGGTTGTAACAAGTTTGGACACATGAAAAGAGATTGCAGAGGTAATGCCCCTTTTAAAAAAAAAATTTGGTTATTGTTTTAACTGTTATGCATAAAGGCACAAGAAAGAAGAATGCAGGAAAATCAATCAATCTAGATATAGACAAGATAATAGAGGAGAACCTACAGTGAAACCTACATGTTACAAATGCAATAACATTGGACACATTGTGAAGTATTGTAAGCTACAAGTAAATCAGGACTGAAGACCTCCTATATGTTACAAATGCAACAATCCAGGACATATAGCAAAGTTTTGCAGGTATAATGGAGTAAATAACAAAAGAGTACCACCTCTTATGAACACAAAGAAGAATGACAATGATATTGGTAAAATATTGTAGAACTAAAGAGTGATTTTGACAGTTGTTTCAAGAAAGTAAAAGATAACAACAGTGGTAAGATATGGAAAATCAAAGAAACAAGTGAGATATTGGTTCAGGGAGAGACAATAGATGCTACAAGATTTTTGACTGATGATAACAAAGAAGAATTGACCTGAATGGTCGAGCATGGCCTTAGGGGGAGCATTGATGAAGATATCAAGATATATCCCACCCCTGATTTTGATGAGTGAGTTCTAGTGAGCTTAGGTATGATATTGGCCATCATCATGGAACTTATATCTAAGAGCGCAACATCGAACAATGCATATATTATGATCGCAAGATTTATAACTTACTAGAGAATATTGGGTAATGTGAGTTTTTGACACTTAAAATTGTATAAAGAACCTAATGGTTATCTATTTACTTACCATTTGAAGAGCAGTGACCTAAGGAAATCAGAGAGCAGAGAGATTCAGACTATCTAGCGACTACTTGGTGTGATCGATCGAAGCGTATGCTCAGAATTCAGTGTGTAAAAGGTATTTACATCATTTACATATACAGAAACTATGGATGCACCTATGATATATGATGTTGTGGACAGACCTAGGTACAAATTTAGGAAACATCCTTTTAAGTAGTGTGAGGACGATCCCGAAGGAGAATTTTCCCAGACACCATATGGCATTTTACATGTCGAAGACATTAGGGAATATATTCATTTCAAGTATGACATAATGGGTATTGATGAAATTTCTACTGAAATGGAGTACATGACTGATAATGGCATAATGAGAGATGAGTTCAAACATGTACCTGAGTTAAACATTATGAAAATTATGGAATTATACGAATTCAGTGAAGACAAATGGTGTAAGATATTATTAAGCAGAGTTCATGATCAATTTATTTGGATAGGTGAACAAACTATGAAGATTTACAGTCAACTAATACATGAGATTACGAGACTAGAAAATACTAGAATCACCCATGTAGTAGAGAAGCATGTTAAGAAGAAATTTTAAACCCTAACACACTTGAAAGGGGATAGGCGAGCTATGAGAGTGGATGACATTTATTTATAAAATGTGAGATTGATTTAAATGATACTTGGTTACAAATTATAATATAGTAGTAGACCTAATTCAGTATCTATTGGAGTCATTGTGATGCCTTACAGAATGGTGAAAGAAAATGCTAAGTATAACCTATGCGAAGTGTCGGTACTACAGTTTTTGGAGAATGTAAAGTTGATAAAGAAACACAAGTCCAAAACCTTCAGATTTAGTTCATTACTAGTTCACATGTACATTGATATTGAGAATAAGTTTCTAGGAATGTACCCTAGTGGTTAGAGAAAAGGGATACCTACTAGTATTCAGATTTCACAGAGTTACAGAAGGTAGAACAACACATGGGTTAATGGAGAACTATTTTGTATGATTAAAATTCTTTAGAGGAAGATGAAAGAGAGATACAGGATTCCTGATGACTTAGTTGAAAAATATAAGGAGACAATAAGTTTTATGGTTGAGACAGACTCTGTATGTTTTGAGGTAGTTGTTCCAAGGAATAAATGATGTTATCCTATGAGATATGAGGTGAGTTCAGAAGTCCTAACTATGCAGATCGAACATGTTTCAGCATCTGAGGTAGATATATCCGAGGAAATATGGGGTAATTTTGAATAGAAATTAGCTAAAGTGAGATAAGAACAGACCAGAGGCATAAGGAAAAGGAAAGTAGACAAAATTATTCATGAATTTGGTGTAAAGGAAGGATTGACTGAGGAAGATTTGAAAGAAGTGAAGAAGAAGTTAGCGGAACATTCTTCTAGATTAGCAAGCACTTCTACTGTGGCCCTTCCACATCCTGAAGTTGTGATGGTAGATGATCCACCTTCTACTGTTATTGATGTTTCCACCCCTTCATCACCACTGAAGACATCACAAGCTGAGGCAGTTAAGATTTCACCTCAAAGAAGCACTAGATTTACCATACTAGATTCACCACCTAAAGAACAGAGGAATGAGAGAGAAGAGAAGAAAGTTGAAAGTGATAGAAAAGTATGGAAACCAGACTTGAAGATGATTGAGAAAAGAGATATTAAGAAAGGGAATCTAGTTACAATAAAAAAATTAATATAAAAGGTATGGGGAAACTGATAAACTTATGACTGAAGATATTGTAGTAAATCACCTACTTGTTTTCAAGAAAAATCTATTAGAGATAGAGGGAAGTGTACCTGAAGATTTGTATGGGAGATTGGGAATATAGTTAGCACATATTGAAGATGAGACTATCATAAATCAAGAAATTGATAACATGTTACCTGTGATTTCTATGCAAGAGAGAGATATAATATTCAATGAACTAAAACCATTATTGAGGACTAAGGCAAGGTTAGTAAAGATTATGGAAAGAAAAAATGAAGAAGTTACTGAAGACACTCAGAGAGAATTGGATCAGATACTAATGAGTACTATTCCTAAGAAGGATTCACCTCCTAAGACTACAATGCATACACCCTTAGGAATGGGAGAGAGTTCCAAATTAGCCGAGGCAAGTGTTGAGAAAATCAAAGATGATATATAACCAGATTTATATGTTTCTGGTGTGCCTGTGACACTTGAGACTTCTCATGATGAGAAGGATCCATTTGAAGGAAACATTGACATAAAAATGGTGAATATGAAGAAGAAAAAGTTGAAGACAAAACTTAAATTGACACATCTTCTATCTTATTGTTGGCAAGTAAGTCAAACCTATTGAATTTGATGTTTGGGTGAGGATGAGTTGGCGAGTCTAGCCTTCACCACACTCACTAAAGAAAAGGAGAGATCTAAGTAGAAAGGTGACAAGAAAACTAAGGTAATGTCTACAGAAATCAATACTATGAATAAATTGCTTCCAGTACCTATTGTTTTCCAAAGAAGAGATGATGTAGAGAACTTGAAGTTATCACTTGCTGAGTTTGATGGTCAGTATGAGACCCTAGTGAAGATAGAAGAAGAAAAGGCAGAGAAGAGATACTTGGAGAAGAAACTAATGGAATTTTTCCAGTCTATTGCATGGGACTTGGGCATTCTGAAATCTATTACAACAAAATCAAAGAGTTGTGTTGCACATGGTAGGATACTATTCATTTATTGCTTGAACCCTATCAGACATGTTCAAAATATTGAAGACATTATTACTAAGGAAAGGAAAACCTTGAATAGTATGATGGACAATTGTGAGACCTCCTCACAAATGGTAATAGAAATGGACAGATAAGTAACAAGGATTCTAGATAAACTCGATGTATTGGATATTGTTGGTAAACAAATTTTTCCTTCCTTGTACCTTATGACAATGTGACTCTTGATGCCCGAATGATGAACAAAATCCGCTTAAAATAGTTGAAAAGCCATTCTCTGATTACTGGCTTTTCTCTGAATTGGTAGGTACAGCTCCCTATGTGAATGATTTTCAAAGAATTATGTTTGATTCCTAAATCTAATTCAGGGTATGCTCTTAACCCGAGAGCAGAAGAGGCAAACCGAATTAAGCCTAAATAGAACTTAATCCATGCAAGGAGAGCTTTCTAATCTATAAACCAAGCTGTAGAACTCACACATCCCATGAATTCATACATTCAGTACTGACTAATCTACAGCAACTACTGACAGAGATATAAATGCAATGATGAAAAATTCTAATGAATCCTTCTCCAAACATCCCACAACACATCCTACTAAGGTTCATTCACATCCTCAAAGCAAAGGAATGAAACATCCTTTCCTTCCTACTGCAATTCAGATTAAGAAAAAGAATCATACATTAACAGCTTCTACCTAGTTCTTCCCTGAATATCACACAGCACATCCTACTGAGGTTTACTCACATCCTCGCCACAAAAGAATGAAACATCCTTTATTTCTTAATGTAACTTAGACTAAAGAAAGAACCATCTAACTAACTGGAACAGAAAATAATTGACATAAAACACCCTCAATTGTCTCTGCAACATCAAGCATTCCACACCAAAAATTTGCCGACCTTTCATTAATATTACAACTTCATACATATAGAGCCAGGGGATGACCGTTACAAAGGAATTTTAATTGATTCATCTCCCTCTAAATGACAGATGGCAAGAAACCACTTCTATCAATACTAATCACCAGGGAAAAGAAACGTAAAAGAACAGGGGAAGTTAAATCATTTGGCTTATTTTCCTTTTTCCATCTTTGTCTGATAAGCTTTGGCAGCTCTGTTGCTCTATTTGTGCCACTTGCAGAAACATCAATCAAACTGTGACACTTCAATTTGAATCCTTCATCTTCTCTTCAATGACATCTGTCGAGTCCAATCCATTGGGCTTCGGGGTCAAATAGCTGCTTATGTTTTTCACATGTTTGATGCTATTCAGTTTTGATTTCAACCTCCAATGGTATCGAGAATCCTCATCTTTATCTTGAACTCGAGCCTCTAATGCAATTGGCGAAAAATCCCAAACCTGCTTCTCCATTGCGAAAAATGAGACTGGAGCTTCTCCTTAGCGGAAATCTGTAAAAGAGCTTCTCCTGGTGGAAATCTGCAAAAGAGCTTCTCCTGGCGGAAATTTGCAAAAGAGATTCTCTTCGTGGAAAATGAGACTGAAGCTTCTCCTTGGCGGAAAATTAGAAAAGTGCTTCTCCATTGCGGAAAATGTATGAGGGGGTGCAAAACCCGCAATATGGAGAAGCCACTACCTGTCTTTCCACACGTCATTTTTAAGTG